>NC_069463.1:30900-75790 GCF_026875155.1 Cherax quadricarinatus
TTCTGTCGCTACATTACTTAGGTCCTTTCTGTCGCTACATTACTTAGGTACCATTTCTGTCGCTACATTACTTAGGTACCTTTCTGTGCTACATTACTTAGGTACCTTTCTGTCGCTACATTACTTAGGTACCTTCCTGTCGCTACATTACTTAGGTACCTTTCTGTCGCTACATTACTTAGGTACCTTTCTGTCGCTACATTACTTAGGTACCTTTCTGTCGCTACATTGCTTAGGTACCTTTCTGTCGCTACATTACTTAGGTACCTTTCTGTCGCTACATTACTTAGGTACTTTTCTGTCGCTACGTTACTTAGATACCTTTCTGTCGCTATATTACTTAGGTACCTTTCTGTCGCTACATTACTTAGGTATTTTTCTGTCGCTACATTACTTAGGTACCTTTCTGTCGCTACATTACTTAGGTACCATTCTGTCGCTACATTACTTAGGTACCTTTCTGTTGCTACATTACTTAGGTACCTATCTGTCGCTACATTACTTAGGTACCTTCCTGTCGCTACATTACTTAGGTCCTTTTCTTTCGCTACATTACTTAGGTACCTTTCTGTCGCTACATTACTTAGGTACCTTTCTGTCGCTACATTACTTAGGTACCTTTCTGTCGCTACATTACTTAGGAACTTTTCTGTCGCTACATTACTTAGGTACTTTTCTGTCGCTATATTACTTAGGTACCTTTCTGTCGCTACATTACTTAGGTACCTTTCTGTCGCTACATTACTTAGGTACCTTTCAGTCGCTACCTTACTTAGGTACCTTTCTGTCACTACATTACTTAGGTACCTTTCTGTCGCTACATTACTTAGGTACTTTTCTGTCGCTATATTACTTAGGTACGTTTCTGTCGCTACATTACTTAGGTACCTTTCTGTCGCTACATTACTTAGGTACCTTTCTGTCGCTACCTTACTTAGGTACCTTTCTGTCACTACATTACTTAGGTACTTTTCTGTCGCTATATTACTTAGGTACCTTTCTGTCGCTACATTACTTAGGTACCTTTCTGTCGCTACATTACTTAGGTACCTTTCTGTCGCTACATTACTTAGGTACCTTTCTGTCGCTACATTACTTAGGTACCTTTCTGTCGCTAAATTACTTAGGTACCTTCCTGTCGCTACATTACTTAGGTACCTTTCTGTCGCTACATTACTTAGGTACCTTTCTGTCGCTACATTACTTAGGTACCTTTCTGTCGCTACCTTACTTAGGTACCTTTTCTGTCGCTACCATTACTTAGTACCTTCTGTCGCTACATTAATTAGGTAACCTTTCTGTCGCACATTAATAGGTACCTTCTGTAACTACATTAATTAGGTACCTTTCTGTCGCATACATTAAACTAGGTACCTCTCATCGCTACATTTAATTAGGTACCTTTCTCCTCACATAACATTTAATTCGGTAACTTTCTCTCACATTAATATAGTACCTTTCTGTCGCTACATTAATTAGTACCACTCTGTCCGCTACATTCAATTAGTACCATTCTGTCGCTACATTAATTATGTACCTTTCTGTCACTACAATTAATTAGACCCTTTCTGTCCAACATCATTTATGTATCTTTCTGGCACTACAATAATTAGGTACCTTACTGTCCGCTACATTAATTAGGCACCTTTTCTGTCACAACATTAATTAGTTACCTTTCTGTCGCTACATTATTAGGTACCTTTTTCTGTCGCTTTCATTAAATAGGTACCTTTCCTGTCGCTACAACAATTAGGTACCTTTTTGTCGCTACTTTAATTAGGGTACATTTTATCGCAACATTAACTGAGATAACCTTGCTGTCACTACATTAATTAGTACCTTTTTCCTGTCGCTACAATTAATTAGGTACCGTTTCTGACGCTTCTTAAATAGTTAACATTTCTGTTCGCTACATTAATTAGTTTACCTTTCTGTCGCTACATTATTAGGTACCATTCTGTCGCCTACATTAATTAGGCACCATCCTGTCACTACATTAATTAGTCACCAGTTCTGTACTATATTAAATTAGGTAACCTATCTGGTCGCTACATAATTAGGCACCTTCTGTCACTACAAATAAATTAGGTAACTTCTGTCACATACAATAATTAGGTACCTTTCTGTCACTAGCTTTATTAGTTTTTTACCCTCTGTCGCTATATTAATTAGTACCTTCTGTAGCTACATTAATTAGGTACTTTTCTGTCGCTACATTAATTGGTGCCTTTTCTGCTTTCTGCCGCTACATTAATTAGTTTCCTTTCCGTCCGCTATCATGTGGGAGTTCGATACGTGTGATTAGGGTAGAAATAATTCACGTAGCTGTTATAACGTATAATACTGTTATGTGGGAGAATGACCGCCACCGTACCTATCTCACTTGCTTTCCACTCGTACACTGACTAGCCGTCTGGCCAGTACCGCCGTAGTGGTGTTTTGAAAATAGTGTCAACTCAGCACAATATGAAAAGACCGTGACTCAAGACGGGTTGGTGTCGTGAGTCAACGGACACTGGTTACTGGTAACTGGTTACTACCGTTACTAACTAACTGAGAGCTCGGCGACCTAACGTATGTCGTCTCGACATACAACCAATACAAACTAAGATGGCATGTATTACGGCTTGGCTGATTCTATACAAATTCAAAGTATCACAACATGAAACATTTATAGATACATAAGTAGAACATTGGAATGAAAGCTTACGTAACTTAAACTGTAATGCAGATACAAGGTATACTAATAGTAACAAACCATTTTTAGAACTCAAACAAAAGAACAACGAACTCTAACGTTTGAGATTACAAGTGATAAAAACAAAATTTTGATCGTTCGATCTGTATTCGTGTGCTCACGGATTCTGAGGAAGAATATATACCAAGAAAGAGTGGTTTACAGAAAGGGGCAGAATTCGGTGCACGCAAATCTAGACTGTTAACTCTCAGAATGCGGAGAGGAACACAAA
Organism: Cherax quadricarinatus; assembly: GCF_026875155.1. NCBI lineage: Eukaryota > Metazoa > Arthropoda > Malacostraca > Decapoda > Parastacidae > Cherax > Cherax quadricarinatus. Next base: position 33,870 of record NC_069463.1, read on the forward strand.
CACAAAAAAAATTCTTGAATACAGATAAGTTGATAAACTGTAAAATTATTCATCTATACAGGTTATTTACATTTAACCCAACTCTGCTAGGGTAAGATTGGCATATGCAGAATGGGTGTCATCTCTGGGAGGATTCAAACTCTGTAGCATAGGCTAACTATGCTGTATTTGAGGCAAATCTGAATTGGAAGTTACAAATATACTTGAGGAGTTCTCAATACCTTCGTGTACGTAGGGAATAACCGACCATTCAGGTTGATTCTTCTGACTGAGTTATCAGAGGAAGAGATACGGATCAGGAGGATTGTCAGAGTCTGTCACATTAGTCTGGTTGGAAACATCATTATCATCACAATAACTAAATTCTTATGATCCAAATGCGATTCTTTATACTGACCAGTACTAATCTCTCTAACCTTATAACTTATTACCATGATATGTTCAACTACTCGATAAGGACCAACAAACCTTTGATCAAGCTTGGCATTGCAGACGTTTTGTTAAAGTTAGTCAGCATAACTCTCGAACGCTACTTTGATTTTGGATGGCTTTACTCGAGTATTTGCGACTCCTTGTAAATATCAGCTGTTATTTATGAAGTGTTTCATCACGGATTCTTCTAAAAACACTTTGAGCAAAGCTGGTACGAGTTGCTACGAAATCATCAGTTTTTAATTTGGTTTCGGATTAGAATACAAACAATCTCATAAGGCAACGATTATCTAACCATACAATGCATAATGTGGAGGTGTCACCTATAGGAAACATTGTAAGCAGAATTTATACACACTGCCATCAGGTATACTTTCATCCCAAGTTTTCACTAATTTGGGATTTGATAGTGAGCTCCAAGACATCAAGTACTTTCTTATTGGTTCGTTTCCGCTAACCCCATTGCTGGCAGAATGATGAGGAACAATGGTGGATTTAGAGATCTTGTACAAGGTACACAAATTTTTCAAGAATTTCATTACAGAATTCACCTCCCATTATCTTTTACTATGGACTAGGTGTAGGCCCTGCAGATAATGCTTCTTAAAACGCTTTAAGCTACCTGTCTACGCAGTCTTGTCTGTAAACAATAGGAACTAACTCGCAATATCTGGTGAAATGGTCTAACCATAACACACAGATGGTTTGTACCTTGGAGGGGAACATTGGAAATAAGTTAACAAATCTAGCGCAAACTCTTTCCCAAGGTTTCGCTAGTAGTTTGATACAACACTTGATTGGATTAGGACCATTAAGCATTGCCTTTATGTTGCATGCAGACCTACATTTCCTAACAAACTCAGAAATATCAGTTGCCATACGAGGCCAAAAGAATTTCAATCTGCTTGTTTTACTGAACTATCCATACAGGGTTGTGCAACAACCTGGTACAGTCGTGAAAAAACTAGCTTAAAGCTACATTCACATGTACTGTGTGAATTACTAACTGGTAAACTCTTCTGCAAGAGTACCCAACTCGCTGTTCGATACAGTAATTCTTGAGTTCATGAGAAAGTCCTGATGGGTGCTGGTTGGCATTTCACAGTCAGAATAAATCTTCCTGGAGGGCAGGAATTCGAATCACCAGAACACAAGGGATCGGTTCTTCTTACTGGAGGAATGAAAAAAAACCCAAAAAAAAACTTATTTTCGGTGGAGTGGATACTCCCCCCGGTTGAAAATTAACGCTATAACAAAAACGGCCCCGCCCAATATTGCACCAAGGGAGAACGAATCTACTATCTACTACAAGCACAAGAACACGGTGAACAATGCTGAAATTCTAGTCGCACGCCAGTGAAACGAGGTATCAACTATAAAGAAACCACATTTATAAACTTTAACAACGTGGAAGTTACTCGAGAAAATAACTTCTTACAATATGCGGCAAGCCTGATTACTGTCAACTAGATGGGATCACAATCTGAAACACAAGGGACAACAACAACACTCAAGTGAGCACACTAGCCACAGAAACGTCTTCGCACGGCTTGTGGCATCACAAGAGAGATGGCATAACTCTTTGCAAGTAAAGTTCTTCTCAAAGCGTCCCCTGGGAAGGAACGAATACTTGAACAATCGCCATCGCAAGGATAGTAGCACTATCCAGCTGCATGATATTGTGGCTTGGAGTCCAGACAGGAGTATGACAGTATTACTATGCCTGCCGCTCGGTTACGTTACTAAGAATTCACCGATCTATAGGAACTTAATCTGAACTTCACATTCGCAAGCAGCTTAACACAATCTCGAGATACAGCGTGTAGACAAACACATTGCTCAAGGGCTAGGTATTGTCTTCATCAGTAAGGGATGTTGGTACTGTATGAACTGATTCATATTGACTTTGACAGGCCTGATACACTAAGTGAACCTTCAAAAGTGTACTGGGACATGACCGCAAACCATGCTTCAAGACCATGTACATGGCCATTGAAAGTAACGCATCAAGGAATCACGAGTATAAACTATAAATATCTCGTATCTGGAGTCAGTCTGTCATCGGTAAGAAACTGTGAGACTGATGACAGGACCAGCAGTAGTAAGCCTGATAGGTCTGGAGTGTCGACATTCCACTAAAGTAACACTTGACGGTATGTGAGACATAATGTCAAAGTAACACCGAGAACAATTTAAGGCAATAATAATGAACAATAAAAATGAAATAAAATTCTAAAATTGAAATAAAAGATATACACTAATTCGCAAAAAATTTTCTAAAAACACTGCAAGAGGAATAAAACTAAATTTTAAAGGACTATTGACAAAAAAAAAAAAATTTTACATTGAAATATCAAGTAAAAATATTACGGAACAAATTTAAATTCAAAATGACTGTCTTACTCTTCTAAAAAGAAATTTAAATTAATTAAAATTTTTTAAATCAATGTGAAAGTGAAAAAAAAAAAATTTTTTAAATTGAAAACTGGAAATTTTTAATTTTTCTAAAAAAGCTAGACAAAAATTAAAAAAATCACAAAAATCAAAAAAAAAAAATTCACGCAGAACTTTTCAACAAAATAATTTCACTTCAAACAAGTCAACAAAAAAAATAAAAAATAATCACTCAGTATAAATTTGCACGGGGAAAACAGGAAAAATAAAAAAAAAATTTATAAAGAAAAAAAAATAAACTGATTGAACTTTTTAAACCCTTTTAATTGTAAATTAGACAAAACTTTACTCAACAAGTAAGGAAACACTTTACGTTAAAAGTAATTAAATTTTACTCAAAGAAAATTTGTTCAAAATTATAAAAATATGAATAAAAAAAACCGGGAACAAAACGGGTAATTAAAACACTTACAGACAAGCACCTTCTTTAAATTTTTCTTACAACAAAATCCTACGGGGATACAAAATCTTGCTGTACGTACGACAAAAATTTGTTTAAAAAATAAGGACACAGTCTGCGAAAAATTAGAAAAGAACCTTTTGGGCATACGAAAAAAAAAAATGACCACATAAAAAAAATAAAAAATTTGGGGTATACGGGGGTAAAATCACTGCAAAATACAACGCTAAAAGAAAAATAAAAAAAAAAATAATCACTTCACACAGGGACTGACGGGAAACACTCCAATAATACTTACTACAGACAGGTAGCAAAAAAAAAACACAGCAGAAAAATAAAAGAAAATGAAAACACTGAAAAATTTTCTAAAATACTGAGTCAAAGAAAATCTGCGTTTCACGAAAACACAAGGTTTTAGAGTACACAAAATTTTCCCTAAAATGCTCAAAAACCCCAAATGTTTTTAAAATGCAAAAATTCTAAAAAAAATTACACTGAAGGGAAAAGTAACGGCGTGACGGGGGGCGAGGTGAAGAATTGTCCTTGGGCGGGCGGTGTTTCCTCCTACACCCACACACTGTTGTGTGAAGAAATGTGCGTTCAGGCGAACCACAAAAGGGTTTTCCGTTGGGACCAACAATCCTTACCAATTTTGTAGCCAAAACATACTAGGACCCGGGGCAAAAAGGGGCAAACAACCCCATAGGTTTGGGAGTGGTGGGGGGTGGTGGGTGCTTCGCCGCGCCCCCCCGGGTGGTGGGAGGATGGGGGGGAAAAGTGGGGGGGGGGGGACGGGGGAGCTGCCGCCGCCCCACTCACCCCGATGGTTTTAACCCACTCTATGCCACAGGAAAGGTGAAAAAACCCCTCTTTCTCCAAAAGGAAGCACAAAACGAGATACCAAATATTCAAGAACTAGGGTTACTTCTTACTGCGTCTTACTTCTCTCCCCTGCTGGGTTAGAACGGGGGTTGCTACGGGGTTACCCCACGAGAATGGATGACTGGAAGACGTTAACATGCACAAAGCACGGGGAGCATTTTTTTTATACAGGGGAACAGGCTGGGTAGGGGACTGGGGTTTTACTTCCCCCTTTTTGGCTTTCTGACGGGGTTAATTGCAAAATCCGGTCAACCCCCCCGGAGATTGAACAATTACAACGAACTAACCAGGGAAACTTAAAAGCGCAAAGGGTTTCAGGATGAAAGCTGTGAGGGGGGTCAGCTGCTGGCTGGGGGTGCGCGAGGGAGAGCTGGTGTTGGAGAATCACCTTTGACCCCCCCTACCACACAAACACCCCAACGCCTTGAATTACCCTTTTAAAAAGTAAATCCACGCTCCACACCCTGTACACCATTTATCATGTGGGATTCGATACGTGGATTAGGGTAAAAAATCCACGAGGCTTTATACGTATAAATTTCTGTTATGTGGAAATGCCCCCACCGACCTACTCCTTTCTTCCACCTAACACTGACTGCCGCGGCCATACCCCGTATGGGGGTTTTTTTAAAAAGGTCAACTCAGCCAAAATTTAAAGAAAACCCGGGCTCAAACGGTTGGGCTGAGTCAACGGGCACTGGTTACTGTAACTGGTTACTACGTTACACTACGAGATCGCTACATTTAATTTTTACCTTTCAGTCCACTTTTTTAGGGACCCTTTTTGTAACTACATTTAAATTTGGGACCTTTTTTCGCACATTTAAATAGGGCCTTTTTTTTTGTCGTTTTCGTTTTAAATTAGGTACCATTTTGTCACCACATTAATTAAACCTTTTTTGTAGCACATTTAATTAGGGACCTTTCTGTCGCAACATTAAATTTGGGACCTTTCTGTCACTACATTTAATTTGGGACCTTTCGTGACTACATTAATTAGTACCTTTTTGTGGGTACATTAATTAGGGACCTTTCTGTGGCTACATTAATTAGGTACCTTTCCGTGGCTTCATTAATTAGGTACCTTTCTGTCACTTCATTAATTAGGTACCTGTCTGTAGCTACATTAATTACATACCTTTCAGTCGCTACATTAATTAAGAACCTTTCTGTCGCTACATTAATTAGGTACCTTTCCGTGGCTACATTAATTAGGTACCTTTCTGTGGCTACATTAATTAGGTACCTTTCCGTAGCTTCATTAATTAGGTACCTTTCTGTCACTTCATTAATTAGGTACCTTTCTGTCGAATTTCTTTGGACCTTTCCCGTCCCACCCAAATTTGGTACCCCTTTTTGTCGCAAATTCTTTGGTACCTTTTTTTCGCTACATTAAATTTGGGAAATTTTTTGTCCTACAACTTAGGTACCTTTTTTTCGGTTTTTCATTACTTAGGGAAACCCTTTTTTGTCGCTACATTAATTTGGTTCTTTTCTGTCCCCGCATTACCTTTGAAACCTTTCTGTCGCATTTTGTTAAATTAGGGTTAAACCCTTTTTGGCGCTTTCATTTCTTAGGTACTTTTCCCGTCGCTACATTACTTAGGGACCTTTCCCGCGCTACATTACCCTTTGGGATCAACTGTCGCTACAAATTTCTTAGGGACCTTCTGTTCAAAATTACTTAAGGGAACCCATCTTCGCTACATTAAAATTTGGGACCTTTCCCGTCGCTACATTAAATTAGGGACCTTTCTGTCGCTAATTACTTAGGTACCTTTTTGCGCTACAATTTGGTTTGGTAACCCTTTTCCGGGCCCCTAAACCCAAACCCCTTCCCCCTTCGGGGGCATACCCCTTTTAAACCCCTTTCCTGCCCCCAACAATTTAAATTCCCGTTTCCCCTTCCCGTCGGGTAAAATTACTTATTTCTTTCTGTCGCTTCCCCCAAAAATTTTAACCCCTTGGCCTAAAATTACTTATCCATGTCTTCGCCCCAAAAAATTACCTTTTGGGAAAACCCCCCTGTCGCACATTACTTAGGTTTCCTTTCTGTGCACATTTTCTTAGGTACCTTTCTTTTGCTACATTTTCTTAGGGACCTTTTTTTTCGCTAAACCCTTAAATTAGGTACCATTCTTTTTTTGCTACATTTCTGAGGTCCTTTTTGCGCTACAAATTTCCCTTTGGTCCTTTTTTGTCCTACATTTCTTTGGTACCTTTCCGTCGCTACATTAAAATTTGGTACCTTTCTGTCCCCTACATTACTTAAATACATTTTTTGTCGCTAAAAATTTTTTAAAGGGACCTTTCTGTTTCTACAAAACTTAGGGCCTTTCTGCGCTACATTACTTAGGACATTTTTGTCGCACATACTTAGGTACCTTTTTTTCCCTAAATTACTTTAGGGACCCTTTTTGTCGCACCCTTACTTAGGTCCTTTCTGTTGCTCATTACTTAGGGACCCTTTTTGTCCTACATTACTTAGGTACCTTTTTTCGCTACCTTAATTAGGTACATTTTTTTCGCACTTAATTAGGTACCCCTTTTTTGTCCAAAATCAATTTGGTATCTTTCGTTTCCCAACATAAAAGAACCATTTTGTCGCTACATTAATTTGGTACCATTTTGTCGCTACCTTTAATTAGGAAACCCTTTCCCGTCGCAACTTTTAAATTTGGGCCTTTCTGGGCGCTACAATTTTTTTTTGGTACCCCCTCTTCCCCTAAAATTTAAATTTGGGACCATTCTCGCTTTTATTAATTAGGGACCTTTCTGTCCTACATTTAAATTTGGGACCTTTTTGTCCCCAAAATATTTAGGTATTTTTTTCTTCACTACAATAATTAGGTACCTTTCTGTCGCACATTTAAAATTTTTACCTTTCTGGCGCTACATTTAATTGTTTTCCTTTCGGGCGCTACAAATTTAATTTGGGACCAAACCGTCCCACATTTAAATTTTTTCCCCTTCTTTTAACTACATTTAATTTGGCACCATTCGTGCATTTTTTAAATTTGGTACCTATCTTCGCTACATTAAATTTGGGGACCTTTCTGTCACTACAATTTGTAGTACCTTTCGGGCACTACAATTTAAAAGGTACCTTTCTGTCACTAAATTTAAATTTTTACCCCCCTTTTTGTCGCTATAAAAATTTTTTGGTAAACCTTTTTTGTTGCTACATTAATTTTGGGGACTTTTCGTCGCTAACATTAATTTTGGTGCCTTTCCCGTCGCTACATTAATTTGTTTTTCCCTTTTCCCTTTGCTACAAATTAATTTGTTTTTCCTTTCCGTCGCTACCCTTAAATTTTAAATTTCCCTTTTTGTCGCACATTAATTAGGTTTCCTTGGGCGCCAACATTTAATTTTGGGAAACCCTTTTTGGGAACACATTAATTTGGTTTCCTTTTTGTCCCCCCCTTTCATTAATACGTACCCTTTTTGTCGTTACGTTAATTTGTACCTTTTGTCACCCCATTAATTTTGGGACCTTTCTGTAGCACATTAATTAGGGACCTTTTTTCGCAACTTTAAAAGGTAACCTTTCTGTCACTAAAATTAATTTGGTACCCTTTTCGCCTACATTTAAATTTTCCTTTTAGCGCAAAATTAATTTTAAAACCTTTTCTGTCCTAAAATTTTTAATTTGGTTTCCTTTCCCGTGACTACATTTAAATTTGGGGAACCCTTTTCCCTGGCTTTCATTAAATTTGGTACCTTTCGTGGCTACATTAAAATTTGGGGAGCCTTTCCGTGGCTTTTTTAATTTGGTACCTTTTCTGTCACTTTCCTTTAAATTTGGTAAACCTTTTTGTAGCTACATTAATTACGTACCTTTTAGTCGCACATTTAAATTTAAAACCTTTCGTCCCCTACAAATTTTTTGGTTTTTTTTCCCCCCCTTAAACATTTTAAATTTGGGACCTTTTTCCCTGCTACATTAAATTTAAAGGGACCTTTCTGTGGGTACCCTAATTAGGGAACCCTTTCCCTGGGGAATTTTTAATTTTTTACCTTTTTTGTCGCTACATTACTTAGGTACCTTTTCTGTCGCTAAATTTCTTAGGTAAACCTTTCTGGGCGCTCATTAAATTAGGGACCTTTTTCCCTCGCAAAATTTTTAGGGAAACCTTTTTGTCCCCTACATTACTTAAGTAAACCCTTTTTTCGCTAAAATTTCTTAGGGACCTTTGTTGCCCTTTAATAATTTGGGACATTTTTGTCGCTACAAAACTTAGGTACCTTTCCCGTCGCTACATTACTTAGGGACCTTTCCCGTCCCCCTACAATTTCTTAGGGACCTTTCTGTTGCACATTAATTAGGTACCTTTTTTTGTCCCCTACTTTTCTTTTGGTACCTTTCCCGTCCCCTACATTACTTAGGTAACCCTTCCCGCGCTACATTCCCCCTTTGGTACCTTTCTGTCGCTACATTAAAATTTTTTACCTTTCTGTCCTTCATCAAATTTGGTTTCCATTTTGTCGCAAATTTTAATTTTGGTTTTCCTCTCAATCACTACAACATTTTTGGGATCTTTTTTTGTCGCTACATTAATTAGGGACCTTTTTGTCGCTTTCAAAAATTAGGTTTCATTTTTTGCTACATTAAAATTTGGTACCTTTCTTCAAAACAACAAAAAAGGTAAACTTTCCCGTCGCTACATTAATTAAATACCCCTTCTTCGCTACATTAATTAGGTACCATTTTTTCGCTAAAATTTAATTTGGGACCTTTCTTCGCAACATTAATTAAGGGACCTTTTTGTAACTACATTAAATTTGGGACCTTTCTGTCGCTACATTAACTAGGGACCTTTTTGTCGTTACTTAATTTTTGGGACCATTCGTCACCACATTAATTAGGTACCTTTCGTAGCTACCCTTTAAATTTGGGACCTTTCTGTCGAACATTAATTAGGGACCTTTAAGTCACACATTAAAATTTGGTTTCCTTTTTTTTTCGCTACAATTTTTAAATTTGGGGACCTTTTGTCCTACATTAATTAAAAAACCTTTTTGTCGCTACATTTAAATTTTTACCTTTTTGTGGCTACATTAATTAGGGACCTTTTCCGGCCTACATTAATTAGGTACCTTTTTGTTTGGGTACATTAATTAGGGACCTTTTCCCCTGGGGTTTATTAAATTTGGGACCTTTTCCGTCACTCATTAATTAGGTACCGTTTTTACACTTTTAAATTTGGTTTCCTTTCAGTCGTTAAAATTAAATTTAAAACCTTTTTTTGACGCTACATTTTTTAGGGACCTTTTTCCCTCTACATTAAAAAAGGGACCTTTTCCCTGGCTACATTAATTAGGGACCTTTCTGTGGCTACAATAATTAGGGACCCTTTTCCCTGGCAAAATTAAATTTGGGACCTTTCCCGTCCCCTACATTAAATTAGGGACCTTTCCCGTCGAACTAATTTTAGGACCTTTTTTGCGCTACATTTTCTTAGGTACCCTTTTTGTCGCTACATTACTTTGGGAAATTTTTTTGTCGCTACAAATTTCTTTTGGGACTTTTTTTTGTCCCCTAAAATTACTTAGGTTTCTTTTCCCGTCGCTACATTACTTAGGGACTTTTCTGTCGCTACATTTCTTAGGTACTTTCTGTCACTACTTTTAATTTGGTTTTCCCCTTTTTGTCGCAACATCATTTAGGTATCTTTTTTGGCACACAATAATTAGGGACCTTACTGTCCTACTTAATTAGGTACCCCTTTTTGTCGCAAAAATCATTTAGGTTTCTTTCTGTCACCCACAATAATTAGGGACCTTAAATGTCGCAAATTTAAATTTGGCACCTTTTTTGTCACTACATTAATTACTTACCTTTTTTGTCGCTACTTTAAATTTGGAAAATTTTTTTGTCGCTTCATTTAAATTTGGTACCTTTCTGTCGCTAAAATTTTTTAGGTAACCTTTTTGGGCCCCTTTCTTTAATTTTGGTCATTTTAACGCCCAAAATTTTTTTGGGTACCTTTCTGTCGCTACAATTAAATTTGTTTTCCTTTTTTGTCCGCACATTTAAATTGTTACCTTTCTGTCGCTACATTAAAATTTGGAAACCCTTTTGTCGCTACATTAATTAGGCACCATTCTGTAAATACATTAATTAGGGACCCTTCGTAGCTATATTAATTAGGGACCTATCTGTTGCCCACATTAAAATTTGGCACCTTTCGTCACTACAATAATTAGGGACCTTTCTGTCACTTTCAATAATTAGGTTCCTTTCTGCACTAAATTTTTAATTTTTACCTTTCTGCGCTATATTAATTAGGTACCTTTCTTTGCTACATTAAATTTGGGAAATTTTCTGTCGCTAAAATTAATTTGGTGCCTTTCGCCGCTACATTAATTAGGGTTTTCCCTTTTCCCTCGGGGAAAATTAATTAAATTACCTTTTTCCCCTTTCATTAATTAGGTTCATTTCTGCGGGTACATTAATTAGGGACCCCTTTTTGTCGCAACATTATTAGGTACCTTTTTGTAAAATACCCTTAATTAGGTACCCTTTTTGCCTACATTTAAATAGGTACCTTCTGTCGTTACGTTAATTAGGGACCCCTTCTTCACCCCCAAATTTTAAAGGGACCTTTCTGTAGCTTTCTTTTAAATTTTCCTTTTTTGTCCCCAAAAATTTTAAATTTTACCTTTTTGTCCCCCTAATTAATTAGGGACCTTTCTTTTCGCTACTTAATTTTGGTACCTTTTTAGTCGCTAATTTTTAAAACCTTTCTGTCCTACATTAATTAGGTACCTTTCTTTTACTACATTAAATTAGGCCTTTTCCCTGGGTACTTTTAAATTTGGGACCTTTCTGTTTGGGTTTCATTAATTTGGTTTCCTTTCCTGGCTTTTATTAATTAGGTCCCTTTTTTCACTTCATTAATTTTGGTACCTGTCGGGAGCTAAATTTAAATTTCGTACCCTTTTAAAACCTACATTTAAATTTAAAAAACCTTTCTGCGCTACATTAAAAAAGGTACCTTTTTCCCTGGCTAAATTAATTTGGGACCTTTCCCCTGGCCATTAATTTTTGGACCTTTCCCGGGGGCACAATTTAAATAAGGGGGGGTTTCCCTGGCTACATTAAATTTTACCTTTCTTTTCCCCCCCACATTAATTAGGGACCATTCAGCGCTAAATTAATTTAAAAACCCTTTCTGTCGCTACATTAAATTTTGTACCTTTCTGGACTACATTAAAAAGGGACCTTTTCCCCTGGCTACATTAATTAGGGGACCTTTTTTGTGGGTACATTTAAATTTGGTACCTTTCCTTTCTTCATTAATTAAAAAAAAAAGGGACCTTTTTGTCACTTTATTAATTAGGTTTCCTGTCCGGGAGCCCACATTAATTTGGGGCCTTTTTTTTTGGGGTACATTTTAAATTTGGTAAACCCTTTCCCTGGCCTTTTATTAATTAAAGGGACCTTTTTTGTCACTTTATTTTAAATTTTGGTCCTGTCTTTACAAAATAAAATTCGTACCCCTTTTAGTTCCACATTAATTTAAAAAACCTTTTTTGTCCCCTACCCTTAATTAGGTACCTTTCCGTGGCTACATTTTTTAGGGAAACCCTTTTGGGCAAAAACCTACACTTCACAACCATATTAAGTTTTTTTAACACCGAAAAAAAATGTTAAAAAAAAAGTAGATCTTTTTTGTTTTACTTTGGGAAAATTTGTTAAAAAAATTTCATCTACTTTTTTTGTTGTTATATTTGAAAATATGTAAAAAAAAAAGTAGATCTACTTTTGTAGCTACGAATTAGAACGATCTGTTTGGAGCGTTTAAGGGTTAATGTGCAGTGCCAGTGTGGCACCCACATCTTGTTCAAAACACTAATGCAATGAACACAGATTTGACAAGAGCTTTGCACAGCTAGGCTACCTTTAAAATATACTAGATTATGTGCTCTCATAACCCATCTAGCCAAAACCCTGTTTCACTAACTTCCATGTGTTCATATTGTAGAGAAATTACAGAATGCAAGACCTGGTTCATCTTGCTGGAGGCATGAAGAGGGCAAGGCAGAGGGTCAGTAATCAAAGAGGCAAGCAGTGAATTGCTGAAGGAAACAAACACTGAGGGAGGCAGGGAAGGAACATTACCTAGTACAAGCCCATGGGTTCCCTTCTTTTCTCCCAAAGAACATGCAACTCTTCCATCAGGCAAGACCTTCCCTATTTGGGTTACATGCTACCCACCCCTCCTCTCCTACCAACCACTTACATGTATATTAAAAAATCTACAGTTCTTTACTAATAAAAATCAAGATCTATACATGCGAAATGAACATTCAAGAAGTATGAGTGCATCAGAAAAAATGTAAAATTTATATTAAGAAAAATATCGTTACCTCCTTACAGTGGGTTCAGTATAGCCCCATCAGCCAAGAATGAATTATGCCATTAAGAAAAAATTTCATATCTGGAAAAAAAAATTCACTAACAGTACATACATAACCAAATTTAAAAAAAATTATACAAAAGTGATAACTTGCCTTGCACGAGTAAATGGGTTTTTATGCATCCTGGTGGGCAACTGGCCACTCCAAGTGCAGGTAGCATCACACACAGCTGGCAATCATACATTGCATTAAATTTAATCCAAATAAATGATTAGATTCAAAACAAGGAGAATGGGGTGCAGCTTACTAAACACACCAAAGTCACACAGCACCTGAGAGTACCTTCCCAGGTTGACAAAGGTGAGTATAGATTCAATTCCAAAAATCAATGTTCAGTCACTAGTATAAAGGCACTCTTCCTTTTCCATTCCCTTTTAAAGGAGCAAACAAGTTACCATCCTAAACGAGGAAAGTTGTTAGATTTACAAAATGCTGTCCTATAAATATTTTGACCTTGACAAATTAAATACCACAAAAAAAGATGGAGCCAGGAACTGTGACTTTACCACTGCAACCACACAGGCAAGTACACACACACAGCAAGTACACAACCACACAGGCAAGTACACAACCACACAGGCAAGTACACAACCACACAGGCAAGTACACAACCACACAGGCAAGTACACAACCACACAGGCAAGTACACAACCACACAGGCAAGTACACAACCACACAGGCAAGTACACAACCACACAGGCAAGTACACAACCACACAGCAAGTACACAACCACACAGGCAAGTACACAACCACACAGGCAAGTACACAACCACACAGGCAAGTACACAACCACACAGGCAAGTACACAACCACACAGGCAAGTACACAACCACACAGGCAAGTACACAACCACACAGGCAAGTACACAACCACAGGCACACACACAGGCAAGTACACAACCACACAGGCAAGTACACAACCACACAGGCAAGTACACAACCACACAGGCAAGTACACAACCACACAGGCAAGTACACAACCACACAGGCAAGTACACAACCACACAGGCAAGTACACAACCACACAGGCAAGTACACAACCACACAGGCAAGTACACAACCACACAGGCCACAACCACACAGGCAAGTACACAACCACACAGCAAGTACACAACCACACAGGCAAGTACACAACCACACAGGCAAGTACACAACCACACAGGCAAGTACAACAACCACACAGGCAAGTACACAACCACACAGGCAAGTACACAACCACACAGCAAGTACACAACCACACAGGCAAGTACACAACCACACAGGCAAGTACACAACCACACAGGCAAGTACACAACCACACAGGCAAGTACACAACCACACAGGCAAGTACACAACCACACAGGCAAGTACACAACCACACAGGCAAGTACACAACCACACAGGCAAGTACACAACCACACAGGCAAGTACACAACCACACAGGCAAGTACACAACCACACAGGCAAGTACACAACCACACAGGCAAGTACACAACCACACAGGCAAGTACACAACCACACAGGCAAGTACACAACCACACAGGCAAGTGCACAACCACACAGGCAAGTACACAACCACACAGGCAAGTACACAACCACACAGGCAAGTACACAACCACACAGGCAAGTACACAACCACACAGGCAAGTACACAACCACACAGCAAGTACACAACCACACAGGCCACAACCACACAGGCAAGTACACAACCACACAGCAAGTACACAACCACACAGGCAAGTACACAACCACACAGGCAAGTACACAACCACACAGGCAAGTACACAACCACACAGGCAAGTACACAACCACACAGGCCACAACCACACAGGCAAGTACACAACCACACAGCAAGTACACAACCACACAGGCAAGTACACAACCACACAGGCAAGTACACAACCACACAGGCAAGTACACAACCACACAGGCCACAACCACACAGGCAAGTACACAACCACACAGGCAAGTACACAACCACACAGCCACAACCACACAGGCAAGTACACAACCACACAGGCCACAACCACACAGGCAAGTACACAACCACACAGGCAAGTACACAACCACACAGGCAAGTACACAACCACACAGGCAAGTACACAACCACACAGGCAAGTACACAACCACACAGGCAAGTACACAACCACACAGCCACAACCACACAGGCAAGTACACAACCACACAGCAAGTACACAACCACACAGGCAAGTACACAACCACACAGGCAAGTACACAACCACACAGGCAAGTACACAACCACACAGGCAAGTACACAACCACACAGGCAAGTACACAACCACACAGGCAAGTACACAACCACACAGGCAAGTACACAACCACACAGGCAAGTACACAACCACACAGACAAGTACACAACCACACAGGCAAGTACACAACCACACAGGCAAGTACACAACCACACAGACAATACACAACCACACAGGCAAGTGCACAACCACACAGCAAGTACACAACCACACTTCAGAAATATAAACCAAGCTCAACAAAATTTATATAGACTACTGACAATTACAACCCATATTGCTTGCCATTAATAAAAAGTTAATCCCACATTATACAGTTCACCAGTATCATTAAGGTAAGCTTTCCTCCAGATAATGTCTGCTGCTATCCATAAAGTTACTTTTATCTATTTAACCCTTTCAGGGTCCAAGGCCAAAATCTGAAGTCACGCACCAGTGTCCAAGAAATTTTGAAAAAAAAAAAATTATTTTTTCTTACAGAATTAAAGAGCATATTTTTGTGAAGGTAATAAAACAAAAAAAAATAGAATCTGATCAGTACTTACCGAGATACAGTGCCAAGAAGTTTGTAGAAAATGAGTGTGTGGCGGCAACATCGACGAATTCCACATACGCGTATTATATTATTTTGTTGTTTTAGTTGTTTTTTCTTTCTTTTCCAATTTTTTTCTATTCCTACTAACATTTGGGGCCTGAGAGACCAATACTGTATATAATTGATATATATATACTCACTGTATTGAACACAATAACCGCACTAAAGTTATTATCATATTATTGTTTACCACTGTTGTTTATTACAATAAACATGCACAAATATTGTATAATACTAATGTTCTATCATATATTTACATATTTACAATCACTGGACATGGTTTTAGAACTGCTGGAGCTTGTGGAACTCCTTGAAACAAGGCACCATGCACAGAGGCACCTTACATTCCTCACACATAAACCGAGTGTCTTTGCGTCTTTGTTGCCGTCGTTTTGTTTGTGCACAGACAATGCATTCTTCTGAGCAAATTTCTTTTGACTTGAAGGAAGCTGTATTATGAAATGATCACCTTCTCTCCTCAAACGCTTGGGTATATTGTGATGAATTCGAGGACCATGTTGTATTGCAGGTGTTGTTACCTGGTACTTCATTATGAGTTGTCTGACAACAGACAAACAAAATTCACCATACGGTGGTCTGTTACCAGTCTTTATTTGGTACATATTATATGCATTCAGCATTGAAATGTCCATGAGATGGAAGAAAAGTTTCATGTACCACTTGTAACTCTACGAACACAGTCAACAAAACCAATCTGCATGTCACACTTGTCAACCAAGCGCATGTTTTGTGTATAATCAATCACTGTCACTGGTTTTCGAATACATTCATTAGTCACTCGATCAACTTTGCCACTGTCTTGCATTTCATTACGGTGAATGGTTGTCAACAATGTGACATCTCGTTTGTCATGCCACCGTAATGCCATGATGTCATTGGCAGTAAACACCTGCACGTCATCACCACGAACACCTGCGTTGAGCCTGGGCATATGTTTACGATTAGAACGCACTGTGCCACACACATCTGTCTTGTTCACTCGCATGAAATCACTGAGTAATGGGCTTGTGTACCAGTTATCGGTATATAATGTATGGCCCTTACCAGATATGGTGCCATCATGTTTCTCACTACGTCACCTGATATACCCAATAACATCTTGGTATCTTTCAATGTTTTACTACCTGTGTATACAACAATATCCAACACCAGGCCACTGTCACAATCACAGAGTACAAACAATTTTATACCAAAGCGGTTCCTCTTGCTCGGTATATACTGCTTGAATGACAGTCTACCTCTGAACAAAATCAAAGACTCGTCAATTACAAGATTCTTGAATGGATAAAAGTATATCCTGAACTTTTGTTTGAGATACATGAAAACATTTCTAATCTTGTATAACCTGTCACTTCTGTCAGGCCTGGTTTTGTCAGAGAAGTGCAACATACGTAACAGTAAGATAAACCTGTTCACTGGTATTATTTCACTGAAGGATGGGGTACAAATTAGCCGACTCTGTGGACCATATGCTTTTATATTATGCTTATAGACGTGAGGCATAAGCATTATTGTTGCAAAAAGCAAATACATTTCTGCAACAGTCGTCTCTTTCCACCTGTGTAGTCTTGACTGTGGTGATAAGATCGTATTTGCCATGGTGTACTGAAAATACT
The DNA here is from genome assembly GCF_026875155.1 of Cherax quadricarinatus. Lineage (NCBI taxonomy): Eukaryota > Metazoa > Arthropoda > Malacostraca > Decapoda > Parastacidae > Cherax > Cherax quadricarinatus. The sequence continues at coordinate 50,943 of NC_069463.1, forward strand.
TATTACTTTCCCTGACAATAATTTCCATCAATGGCTGGTCAAAGAATAATTCAAAGAATTCCAGTTCATTGGCCGTGGTTCCAAGGGGACGGGTAGGTAGAATTCCACTTTGAGAGTCATCAAAGTGGTGAGGGCTGGGAACAAAATTGGGATTTTGCTGCCAATCCCAGATACGGTTTGCTGGTGGATACTGGACATCATAGGCTGGTTGTACGGGTGGTTGTGGCGGGCTGGTGGGTGACGCTCCGCTTTGTCCTTGAACTGACGAGTCAGCAGCGTGGGTTCCCGCGTGGCACAGCGAGTCATGCATGGCGGTGCCACTACCACCACCAGCCCCACTAACACCATCCACTGATGTCTGTGGCCCATCCATGCCAAGTGTAGCCACATCATCCTCACTATCACTACCTAAAACGGGTGTAGGGCCACGGGATGTACTCCGGGATGTACTCCGGGATGTACTCCTGTCGTCCCCTGGACACAGCATAGGGTACACTACCCGAGCGCATGCGGCGGCGAACATACCGACGCTTCAAATGGTGAATATGTTTCCTCACTAACACTACTCGAACGATCGTCGAGCGCAATAAAATCACAATCCACGTCAGAATCATCGTCATTACTGAAGTCAGAGGCCAGGCCACGGAAAATATTAGTTTTCTCTTACGTTTAGGAACACCCGACCGTGAGTCACGAGTGCCCACACCAGAGGTAGAAGGTCGAGGATCGTCAGGGTTTTTCTGCACTATTATCGATATCCTGGTCATTATTTTCGGTCACTAACTTATCAAAGCCGTAGAATTCGTCTTCATTTCCACTTCCATCAGTGTCAGAACTATCAGACAGGAAGAGGAGAGTCCCAATTTTCCGGGAGTGAGAGCTGACTTGCGACGAGGCATGGTGAACAAGGGTGACTGAGCCGGCGTTCCCACAATGCTATGCAGGCGCCTAGATTTTTTGTTTATGGCGCACACCCACGGCGCAGACCCATTCTCTCATATGTAGGCCTATGAGCGCTTTCGCGCTAAATTTGACGGCGCTAGAATTTTGGCGTAGATCTACGGTTTGGACACTCACCGACCAGCCGTAGATCTATGGGACGGACCCTGAAAGGGTTAAAACTGCAGTGATTATTATGTATTTATTTATTTAGTTTATTTAGTAATTTGAGCATACATACAGAGGTACAAAAAAATACAGGTAAGAGCAGCATGCCAAAGCCACTTATATGCATAGCATTACGGGCTGGCTTAAAATTAACTTAAGATTAACTAAGCAATGATGAAATCAGTGATAAGACATTATTGTAAACAGATAACTATAAAGCACAAGTGAGTATTACAAAGACAGGTCATATGGTTGCTTGCATTGTTGTACATTCAGTCGAATGGAGTATTCTGTTAGGTAGTGTATTTAAAAAATAATAAAGTTAGATTGGGTTTTAGGTTTAACATTTATGTGATATAATTGTGAGAAACATTTAAGATATACAATTTATAAGGTTTAGTTATTCAGTATTTATTTGGTTTTGGGTGAGTAAGTGATCTTTGAGAAGAGACTTGAATTTAATAAACAGGTAGTGTTTCTTTTATATTTACAGGTAATGAATTCCAGATTTTAGGGCCTTTTATGTGCATTGAGTTTTTGCATAGCGTGAGATGGACACAAGGAACATCAAGAGTGATCTGTGCCTTGTGTTATGGTCATGTGTCCTGTTGAGGTTGGCAAGGAGATGTTTGAGGGGAGGGTTAATATCAGAGTTTAAGTGTTCTATGTATGTAATAGGTGCAATAATAAGTATGAGTGTTTTTGTATGGTGAGTAGGTTGAGTGTTTTGAATATTGGTGGAGTGTGCTGCCTGTAGTGAGAATTTGTTATCATTCTAACTGCAGCCTTTTGTTGGGTAATATAGTGGTCTGAGATGGTTATTTGGGTTGTTGAGCCCCATGCACAAATTCCATGGGTGAGATAGGGGTAAATAAGAGAGTGATATAGGGCCAGGAGGGCTGACTGTGGAACATAGTACCGTATCTTCGATAGTATGCCTACAGTCTTGGAAATTTTCTTAGAAATTTGTTGTATATGTGTATGAAATTTGAGTCTATTATCAAGGTGGATTCCTAAGAATTTTCCCTCTGTTAGCTTTGTGATAGGTGATCCGTTTATCTTTATGTTAAGAGGGACATCTGTAGCTCTGTTACCAAACTGAATGAAGTAGGTTTTGTCAATGTTTAGTGTAAGTTTGTTAGTCCTCATCCAGGTAGATATTTTCTGTAATTCGGTATTTACAGTATTGGCTAGCGTGACTGGACTCGGGTGAGAAGACGTATGTAGTGTCATCTGCAAATAGTGTGGGTTTGAGTAATTGCGAAGCATTTGGTTGGTCATTTATGTATAGGAGAAAGAGGGCCAAGGACACTTCCCTGTGGGACACCAACTGTAATTGGTTGTGCGGAAGAGCTTAAAAAGAAATTGGACAAGTATACGAGTGAAAAAGGCTGAGTTTGAGTGTACTTAAGATAATGAAGTAAATTATGATCTTTAACAAACCGCCGTAAAAAAGCTCTATTAGGTTTTCCATTATCTGCCCCAGCTAATGAGAGGGATTTAAATTACGTTTATTACAACTAAATATTTTTGATAATTTGTAGGCCAAAAAAAAAAAAAAACGAAAAAAAAAAAATCCAGTGTTCTGAGCTAAAATGAAATATGGCAGCTGGAAATGTGAAAATACTAGCAAGTGTTTGCAGGCGGTTGCTGGAGGGCAAGTAAGTGGTTCCCACAATAAACAGTGAGGCAGGGTTTTAAAATGCTGCCTCCCATAAATGCCTCGCTGCCAGACTTATGGCGAAAGAGGAACCATATCTATTCTCTTTCTTTATACTTCTTATCTTCTTTCAGAAAATATATTTTTTGTTCATTCTCTCATTCCCGAATGTAAATCAGAGTAAAATTGTTGAAGTTAGCTTTCATACCCGCGCTTTTGTAAAAAAATGGGTTATTATATTTGTAATAAAGCATCAGTTAGTTTAATATGTTTATTATGCACCCCATACCCATCCTGTGGGCGGTAGTCAAGAGATTACAGAGGTACATAATTGGTCCAGGGACTGGACTCCAAAGTTTTGATAGCTGAGCAAGTTACAGAGGTAATGAACTCACAATTTACAAAGGTAATGAACTCACAATTTACAAAGGTAATGAACTCACAATTTACAAAGGTAATGAACTCCAGGTAAGTCTGGTCACAATCATGACAAGCTACAAAGGTATTTACAGATTACAGAGGTACGTAATGGGTCCAGGGACTGGGCCCCCAAAGTTTTGATAGCTGAACTAGGTACAAAGGTAATGAGCTCACAAGTTACAAAGGTAATGAATTCTGTAGAATGGTTACTTACGTTTATACTTTGGCTACAATCATGAACAAATTATAGAGTAATGAGCAATTCACACTTCCACACCCGGTCACAACTGTAATGAGTTGTTATTGGTGCAAATATTGATTGTTGAGTCACACACACACACACACACACACACACACACACACACACACACACACACCACACACACACACACACACACACACATACACACTTTAGTTTAATATCTTTATGCACCCCATACCCATCCTGTGGGCGGTAGTCAAAAGATTACAAAGGTACATAATGGGTCCAGTGACTGGACCCCAAAGTTATGATAGCTGAACTAGTTACAAAGGTAATGAACTCCAGGTAGATCTGGTCACTAATCATGGCAAGTTACAGAGGTAATGAATCAGCTTCACTCCTATACATGGTTACAGTCATGAACAAATTACAAAGTAATGAACCACGGATACGTCCACACCTGGTCACAATTGTAATGAGTTATAAATACAAATATTAAGTGGATCATACACCCACACTAGCGCGCGCGCGCACATACACACACGAGGGCGCACGCACGGACATGTGCACACGAGCGTACAAATATATGCATACACACAAGGACGCACACCCACACACACACACACACACCCACACACACACCAACACCCACACACACACACCCTCACACACACCCACACACACACCCTCACACACACCCACACACACACACCCACACACACACACACACACACCCACACACCCACACACGCACACACACACCCACACACGCACACACACACACACACACGCACACACACACACACACCCTCACACACACCCGCACACACACCTCACACACACCCACACACACGCACGCTCACACACACACACACACACACACACACACACACACACACACACACACACACACACACACACCCTCACACACACCCACACACACACACACACACACACACACACACACACACACACACACACACACACACACATGCACACATGCACACATGTGGTAATGCTTTATTTACAGCTAGCAAAGTCAGGGTATTTCTCCAGAATGGTCTGCAATATACCACTGTGGATAAAATACTTAGCCATTTCTTGAACACTTCTGAGTGAGTTGTTTCTAAATTCATTAATTTTATCACACTCCAGTACATAATGACGCAATGTGTGACAATAGTCCATCTGGCAAAGTTTACATTTCGTTTGGTCTACATCTGGTGGTGGTGATTTAACCTGCCAAAGATACTTGTAACCCAGCCGGAGCCGGGCAGTAGTGACATGCAAGAGTCTGCTTATCTTGTTGGATGCACCATAGACATGTGGCTCCTCCTGCATGATGGAATGATGATTAGATGGACTGACTTGTGTCAATCTCCTAAGTCTTAAGTCAATAAAGTTCATTTGAAGTTCTTTTTATTATTGTTCTCAAACTGCTAAATGACAACCCAAGATTGTAATCTACCCCTCTTTGAAAGCATACAGCTTAGCCAATTTATCAGTTCTATCATGCATCTGAAGACCAATGTGAGATGGAATCCACAGCATGTGCACTCGGGACTCCACTGTCCACAATCTTACCATACCTGTGTCTGGCTTCTGACAAAAGCATGCCACAATTTATATTTTAATGAGTTGAGTGCATTTATGGATGACAAAGAATCAGTTACAATTAAAGTGTCAACCTTAGATACATGGACACATTTGAGTGCAAGGAGTATGGCAAACAGTTCTGTTTAAAGGGGTAGAGGCCCAGTTATTGATGCGTGCTCCCAATTTCTTTATGAGAGCCATCACTCTGTGTGACAACAGCAGCACTACCAGTTGCACCAGTGGACTGGTGAACAGAACCATCGACGTAAATAATTTGTGAAAGATTGTTCTGTGTGACTAAGTTATCAATACAGCTTAAGGCATCATGTTTGGCTTCAAGACGAAGCTTTGGTTGTGATTTAAGAAGAGTTTTGGGGGGAAATGGAGGAATGGTAGTTGGAATGGGGTAATATCCATGGAGCAGGGAAATGTCTCTGTTGTCCAACTTGATATAGATCATGTAGCTGGTTCATGCGGAGGTCGTTCCAGTTTTTTCGATCCATCTGGAAGGATATTCACCAGTGCTGAGGAAAGTTTGGAGGGCTTCTGTGCAGGGGTTTTGAAGGGGCTAGCCTAAGCACATTGACCCCAATAAGGATATTTCTTTCAGAAACACGATCTCTAAATGTTTGGGGAATATTAATTTTCTTTCCGCATATTTTAAAATTTTGGCAGTACGAGGGGCACCCTAGGTGATCCTCATTGCTTCGTTTTGCAGTTTTTCCGCCCTCCAAGCTTCCAGTCAGACACGGTGAAAAGTAGTGGCGCTGCAAAATTCAACCAATGATCTAATATAAGCAAGTACATCATTTTCACAATTTTAAACATTACACCTTTACCTGGGATAAAAAACCTGCCAAACTCTAAGTGCTCTCAGCCTTTCTTTGTATTGGGCGACAAAGTCTCGTTACAACAGGTCCAAGTAGGGAACCTCAAAGCCTAGATACCTGTATCTGCTTACATATTCTAGAAGAGACCCATCATGCAACTGGATCTGACGAACTGTGCCTCTCTGCCGAGGAGGACGCCTGTTGAGTATCTTTGTTTTATCCCCTGAGATTAAAACCCCCAGGTCCTGACACGAGGCTAAAAACATGATTAAATTTTTTGGGTGTTGGAGAATCCGGTAGTGTGAATCATTATGTCATCAGCAAAACAAAACCATATAATGATGGGGCTGGTTTAGGCATGGCATTAAGAAAGGCATTAATCAAAATGTTGAAAAGGGTGGGACTAAGCACACCTCCCTGTGGAGTTCCCAATTCAAAATCTTTAGTTACACTCTATGTCCCTGGAAACAACACAGACGACTTTCTGTTGGACAGGTAACCTTTAATCCAGCGGAGAGGCATCTCCAACATCCATTCTGGCAAGTTCACTAAAGATTACATGTCGTTGGCTACATCAAAAGCGGATTTAAGGTCAAGGAACGTAGTGTTATGAGCTGTCAGTGTGCAGAGTGAAAAGGTGGTAATGCAATGATGCACACTCCTTCCATGCATGAAGCATGCAACCGGGGTGACAAGAATTCCTTAATTCTGTGCATAAGACGATTAAGAATCATCCTTTCAATTTTTTTTACACAAGCAGCTAGTAAGGGATATTGGGCGAAATGAGTTTTGTTGATTGGGCTTTGGGAAAGGGAATAATGAGGCTATTGGTCATGATTTATGGAGCTCCCCAGTGACATAACTCATGTTATATAATTCAAGTAAAGGATTACCTGGTACTCGACACAGCAATCTGAGGGATGTTGTAAGTAATACCCTCCTCACCCGGCGACGTGGAGTTGCCCTTAGTTAGTGCTGCATCAAGTTCTAATTAGTGAAAGGAATGTTGCAGTCATCTGCCTTGCTGAGCAAAGCAAACAAGTCTCTCCCCTTTCATCATATTTTTCCATTAATTTCGCCTGTGTGGTACTGGAAGACTGTCATAGCTAGATGTAGCGCCCAAGCATCTGACTAACTCATTCGCCCTATGCAAGGGATGAGGGTGCGCGATCTGCCAGTTCTGTTTTCCCTTAATTCTATTTATGTCCCTCCATGCCCGGCTAAGTGGGGTGTGAGCATTGAGACCATTGACAAATTGTTTCCAGTCTGTTTTTTCCGCAGCTCTGTCATACGTTCTCTGGCAGCAGCAAGGGCAGTTTGGAAGAGGCTCAGCATTTCAGGGGTACGATGGTTTCTATAGGCTAGGCCTAGTCTGCGAGCAGTACGTTTCAATGTTCGAAGTTTAGAATCATTGTAATAGGTATGATTTTTATAAGAAATTTGATTATTATGGAAGTCATTTGGATTTAGGTAGTAGGAGGTTTTAGAGGCGGCTCTAGAAGTTCTGAATACTGCTCACAAGGTCATTGTTTTAAAAATCTCGACAGAGGTACACTCATAGGAATTATACCAGTCAGTCACATGTGCAACAAAGTCATCATGTTGATCAGGGGAAACATTAAGACGTTTCCGTTTGAATATCCCACCAGGGAGAATAGTATTACCCATGTCTAGAGAGGTTAGCCTTGGGAAATGATCAGACGCTATATCTGTTACAATGGAAGACTCACAGCTGGCAGAAGTAATGTTGAAGCCAAAACACAGATCAAGGACACCTCCATAGATATGTGTGGGTTCAAGGTCACCTACAATTTGCACATTATCATGACTGTTTAAGAGTGAATAAAGCATCAGACACTCACTTTTTATCAACCCATAAATAAGACAAATGATTAGCTTCAGCTCGTGAATGAGGAACATTCTTAATTTTAACTAATGTAACACATACTTGGCCTCATTTAAATTATGAATAAGAAAATTAATGTATATTGATCCACTCAATAGCTAATTTACATCTAATTTGGTGTCAGTGAGCTTATGTCTAACATCCATCCTATCATCTAAACAATGCCTAACATTTTGGTGAGAGCAAATGCGTGTCTAACAATTGAGGTGTCAAGTAAATTATGTTTAACGTATTGGAATTAATGTCAGATATTCTTGGCTTCTACTCGTAGATAAGACCCATATTTTGTTTCAGGTGTAAAAAGTTATATACTAGGTTTCAGCAGAAAGTGTATATGTGACGGACACACACAATCAGATCATAATATGTACAAACATTTCAAGCAATCATTTATCTCTCTGCAATCTATTTAACTATCTACTCACCCAGACATGTAAAAGGACAGCAGATGAGAGAGTGGATGAGGTGCTATCAATAAATTTTCCTGAGAATAAGAAAGAGATGTGGAGTGAGATTAGTAAGTTGAGGAAGCCTAGGGAACGAATGGACTTGACAGTTAAAAATAAGAGAGGAGAGAGTCATTAGAAATAGAGTTGGAGTTATCAGGAAGATGGTGGGAATATTTTGAATGTTAAATGTTGACGAAGATATGGAAGCTGTTATTTAGTGTACTGGGCAGGGAGGCATAAGATTTTGTAAGAGTGAGGAAGAGCCAGTTATGAGTGTGGGGAAGGTGTGTGAGGCAGTAGTTAGAATGAAAAGGAGGGGAGGGTAAAGCAGCTGAGATTAATGGGATCAAAACAGGAATGTTAAAAGCAGGCGGGGATATAGTTTTGGAATGGTCGGTGATTTTATTTAATAAATATATGAAAGAGGAGAAGGTACCTAGAGATTGGCAGAGAGTATACCTGGAGGGTATTCAGAGGGTCAACGCCCCCGCTGCTTGGTCCATGACCAGGCCTCACGGTGGATCAGGACTTGATCAAAGAGGCTGTTACTGCTGGCCGCACACAAACTGACATACGAACCACAGCCGGGCTGGTCAGATACTGAATTTAGGTCTCTGTCCAGCTCCCTCTTGAAGACAGCCAGGAGTCAATTGGTAATCCCCCTTATGTATGCTGGGAAGCAGTCGAACAGTCTCGGGCCCCTACTTTTCATTACCTGGAGTTTACCTGGAGAGAGTTTCGGGGTCAACGCCCCCGCGGCCCGGTCTGTGACCAGGCTTCCTGGTGGATCAGCGCCTGATCAACCAGGCTGTTGCTGCTGGCTGCACGCAAACCAACGTACGAGCCACAGCCCGGCTGATCAGGAACTGACTTTAGGTGCTTGTCCAGTGCCAGCTTGAAGACTGCCAGGGGTCTGTTGGTAATCCCCCTTATGTGTGCTGGGAGGCAGTTGAACAGTCTCGGGCCCCTGACACTTATTGTATGGTCTCTTAACGTGCTAGTGACACCCCTGCTTTTCATTGGGGGGATGGTGCATCGTCTGCCAAGTCTTTTGCTTTCGTAGTGAGTGATTTTCGTGTGCAAGTTCGGTACTAGTCCCTCTAGGATTTTCCAGGTGTATATAATCATGTATCTCTCCCTCCTGCGTTCCAGGGAATACAGGTTTAGAAACCTCAAGCGCTCCAAGTAATTGAGGTGTTTTTATCTCCGTTATGCGCGCCGTGAATGTTCTCTGTACATTTTCTAGGACGGGCAATTTTTCATCCTGCCTTGAAAGGTGCTGTTAAGTTGCAGCAATATTCCAGCCTAGATTATAAACAAGTACCCTGAAGAGTGTCATCATGCGGCTTGGCCTCCCCTAGTTTTGGAAAGGTTCTCATTATCCATCTCTGTCATTTTTCTAGCAGATGGATTGATACCACTGTTATGTCCTTGAATGTGAGATCCTCCGACATAATCACTCCAGGTCCTTTGACGTTTGGTGTTCGCTCTATTTTGTGGCCAGAATTTGTTTGTACTCTGATGAAATTTACTTTCCTCATGTTTACCATATCTGAGTAATTGAAATTTCTCTCTAGAACTTCATATTGTTTTCTGCCAGCCTAGCACTGAAAAATTTGGTTGATGTCCCCTGGAGCCTTGCAGTGTCTGCAATGGAAACACTGTCATGCAGATTCGGGTGTCATCCGCAAAGGAAGACACGGTGCTGTGGCTGACATCCTTGTCTATGTCGATATGAAGGATGAGGAACAATGGGGGCTAGTACTGGTGGCCTTGTCGGAACAGATCTTTTCACCGTAGCTGCCTCGGACTTTACTCTGTTGACGACTACTCTCTTGTGTTCTGTAGTGAGGAAATTATAATCCATCGACCGACTTTTCCTGTTATTCCTTTAGCACGCATTTTTGCGCTATTACGCCATGGTCACACTTGTTCCGACGGCTTTTGGCAAAGTCTGTATATATTACATCTGCATTCTTTTTGTCCTTCTAGTGCATTTAGGACCTTTGTCGTAGTGGATCCAATAGTTGAGACAGACAAGAGCGACCTGTTCTAAAACCCATGTGCCCTGGGTTGTTGTAACTGATGGTTTTCTAGATGGTGTTGATCATTGCTTCTAAAGGAACCACCTTTCAAAGATTTTATATGATATGGGACGTTAGTGCTATTGGTCTGTAGTTCTTTGCTTTGCTTTACCTGCCCCCTTTGTGGAGTTGGGCTATTTCTGTAGTTTTTAGTAACTGTGGGACGACCCCCGTGTCCATGCTCCCTCTCCATAGATGGAAAAGGCTCCTGCATTCTTTGATTAACACAGAGTTCCATGAGTCTGGCCCTGGGCTAGTCATGGGCATGTCATTTATATCTCCTGTCGAATTCATTTGGCGTCAGGATAACATCGGATAGGCTGTTTCATCAAATTTTTGTGGCTCCTCTTCATAAAAAATTCGATTTTGATCTTCCACTCACAGTCTGGTTAGCGGCTGCTAAAAACGAGTCAAATGGGACTTGAGTAGCTCACTCATTTCGCTGCTGTCATCTGTGTAGGACCCATCTTGTTAAGTATGGCCCAATAGCACGTTGTGTCTCGATTTGATTTGGCATAGGAGAAGAATTACTTTGGTTTCTTTCGAGAGATTTCATTATGGGCTTTTAGTTCTTTCCCGCGATTCTGACTCCTAAAGGATTCTTTAGCTTAAGTTCGATGCTTGCTATATCTCTCTGACCATGTCTCCCTACGCATTTCAGATATATTGACCTCTTTTTGCCGCTCCTATATCTCTCTTCACATTAAGAGCGCGTCGCCGTAGATAGGGAGCGCCTGTCGCTTTCTGTTTTTAGCATCTACTCCTCCTTTTTTCTTAGAGGAATTAAGCCTTGTGCATACATCGAGTGCCACCGAGTTAATTCTGTTCTAGCATAAGTTGGGGCTGAGTGTTTGCTTTAGTATATCTTCCCATCTTTATATCGGTTAGGACTGGTTTACTTGGTCCCACTTTATGTTTTTGTTTATTGAAGTTGAATTTGGTGAATGCTCCTAGTGACTAATCCCATTATGTCGTCTGGGGCTCCGCGCATACATGACTGAACCTCAATTAATGTTGTGATCTGAGTATATTGTTTTTTGATATGGTAACATTTCTTATCAGATCATCATTGTTAGTGAAGATGAGGTCTAGGGTATTCTCCATCAGTAGGCTCTATTATTTGCTGTTTAAATGAATTTTGTGGCAGAGATTTTAAAGCTCGCTGTGAGAGTGAGTTTCCATCAGAGCTGCCTCCTGGTGTTATTACTCAACAATATTATTTGCTATAATCTCCATTGTAAGGTGCCTTAAGTTGAAATCCCCAGGAGCCAAGGAGTTTGGTGCAGGTGCTAGGAAGGTTTTCCAACAGTGATCATTTTAACAGCTGTTCCTGGATTGCTGGTATGTTGCATCCGGGGCTTGTGTAGACTACCACAATGACTAGGTTTTGGGTTCTCGCCCTTACTGCTAAAACTGCCACACACATCATTTGAGCATGGTAGCAGTTTTCTGTGCAAACATGTGACCTCTGCAATTACAGGCCAACGCCCCCCCTTTTTGCCTGTTCCACATCTGTCACATCTGTTATAGGTTTAACCTGGGGATCCATATTTCGTTATCCAAGTGATCCTTTATGTGGTCCTCAGTGAAAGCCGCGAACATTGGCCTATGCCTCTCAAGCAGTCCACGGATGAAAGGTATTTTGTTGTTTGATCTACTGCTTTAGACCCTGTATATTTGCAAAGAGAATGTTATAGGACTGGTGGTATTGTTGGTACTGGGGGGGGGATTTTTTTTCCGGCATTATATCTGTATCTGTTGGTCTGGAGTGATGCCATCGACTGGGTTCCACTCCAGGAATGACTGGATTTGGTTGTATACGATTTTCTGCCATTTCCTGCCCAGTTTTTTTTCCTTCCTGGCACTAAAAAACCTCTCCTTCTTGAGTGCTGTGGTACCCAGGTTTCCCCATGGCCAGGGATGTTGTTGTATCTTTTGTCCCCTTTGATGGTTGGCTGGCAATTTAAGTTAAGTACAGGTCTTTCCTGTACTGAAGAGGTACACCAGTTCAGGGTGAAAAAGCTTACAGGAAGGGAGTTTGTTTGCATTTTCCTGTTGTCATATGGGTTTTTTGCATTTTCAGGGTGGTCATAGCTGCACGTCCCATCTGTTTTCCAGATTTCCCCAGCCAGCAGATACGAATGCATAGTATGTGCAACAGGCATTGGTTTCGTTTGCCTTGGGTTTCTGTGACTGTATTCCCCCGTTGTGGCATGTTTCCCCTGTCATACTTCTATCCTCCCTACACCAACAATGGAGCTCCCACCAGTTGTTTTTGTAATATATCCTCACTAATGCTAGTGGAGTCCTTTGTTTGCTGCTATTTCCTGCAGTATTTCTATTTTCAATATTGGTTTTATCTTATCATTGACTACACTTGTTTGGCCCTACTATGGCTCTCCTGTCCCCTATGAGTCTTTATATGTATTCCGTCCTGCATATAATTCCCGACTACTACCTGACACAAAATCTCCAGCTTCACCATTACTCTCCCAGTACAGCATCTCCAGCTTCTCCATTACTGTCTCCCAGGACAGCATCTCCAGCTCACACATTACTGTCTCCCAGGACAGCACCACCAGCTTCAACCATTACTATCTCCCAGGACAGCACATATCAGCCCCCATTTACTGACTACCATGACATCCATCTCCAGCCTTAACAGTTTCTGACTACATGGCCAAGTACAAGGGCAGTACCATTCATGCCCAGACTTTTTATGTTCCCATCTGTTGTAAAAGCTTCCAGGTTTGTCTAGAAAGCAGCTTTGATGGTTGACCTCTTTTTAATACCCTTGTGATTTTAGTCCACAGATTTATCTTCACTTTGGGCATCCAAAAACACTTCCCTGTTTTAATACTGCCTTGTAGCTAGGTTCTTGATATCTCACAAGGGCGTGACAACCAATTTCCCCACAAAAATGACCAATTATGCATGTGGAAGCCCGTTTGTTGACTGACCACAGACACACACAGCTCATAATGATATTGAATGGTTGATTTACTGCATCCTACTAGCAACCTCCTGGAAATTATATTAATAACCTGTTGGTAGTGCCACCAACGCACCGTTTGAAACCAGTCCAGTGTTCGGCAGTCCAGGGTTCCGACCATTCAAGGGTTCGGACCAGTCAAGGGTTCGTACCAGTCTATCTATCTGATTCAGTGGTCACTTATTTAAAACATACTGGTCGTGATTTGGGCTAACACATGAAGGATCTTACTGGAAATTATCTACCCGAGTAATATGTGATATGATTTGTTACAAAAGTATAACTGCGTGTTGAAGAGCCGGTGACTGCTGGCACTCCTACATATGACGAACGGTCGACCCTCCACCCATGTTTATCATCGCTGTTCAAGCTTCTTCATTTTTTTTTTTTCCGTCTCCACCATTGTAAGTTTACTGGCAATTATTTATGGTGTCCAGGTTTGAGCACAAGTCATCCAATATCTTGTGAAGTAACAATGAGATACTTGTAAACAGCTCACCAATGGAAGGTTTTGAACAATGGCAAGCTAGTGCTAACACTTAGGAGGGCCTGTTGTGTTATTCTCTGTACTATGCTCTCATAATTTGCATGGTACAGCATCTAGAATACTGGCCTTGCTATTTTTTAGGACTGATTTGCCAAGTGTTTGAACTCTGGTGAGTTTGTGCATAACTGTCACATAATTTTGCAGGTCATTCATGAGAGTTTTGAAGGTCTTAATAGAGCCTTGCGGTGTGAGGTTCCACTGTAGAAATACGCTTAGTTGGGCAAATCTTAAAAAGTGACCAGTGTAGTACTGTGGGGACCGCTCACTGTCCTGCCATAGCAAGATGTGGCCTTGCGCAGAGAGCGTGCGCGGGAATATACACTTAGTGTAACAACTAATCTTCTGTTTTAAAAAGTTTTAAATATATGTTCTTGCATTAAGTGCTCAATGCTTCTTTCAACAAACTCCGGGCCAAAGCCCACCGAGGCAGGGTGGCCCAAAAAAGAAAAACATTTCTCCTTTTCAAATTTAGTAATTTATACAGAGAAGGGGTTACTAGCGCCCTTGCTCCCGGCATTTTAGTCGCTCTCTTAAATACGCATACTGCTCTTACTATATAGGAAGAATTCTGTTCCCTCCCCATGGAGATAAGAGGAAATAAACAGGAACAAGAACTAGAAAGAAAATAAGAAAACCCCAGAGGGGTGTGTATATATATGGCTTGTACATGTATGTGTAGTTTGATCAAAAGTGTAAGTAGAAGTAGCAAGACGGTACCTGAAATCATTGCATGTTTTATGAGACAGAAAAAAGGACACCAGCAATCCACATCATGTAAAACAATTACAGCTTTCATTTTACACTCACTTGGCAGGACGATAGTACCTCCCTGGGGCGTTGCCTGTTTATGTAGACTTATGAACAGATTAGAAGGTCAAGTTATATAATGTAGTTTTCAGTTTCTGTAAGTTTTCTTACATGCAGTTAGTATAAATTGTTCCCAGTACATACCATATAGTAACACCCAACTCTAATTTGGCTATAGAAAGTTATGAATTACAGAATATTTATTATTCTTTCAGGTGCAACCGACATGGTAGGCAAAAAAGTAGCCAAATTTGCTTCTACCACTCTCATCGTCGACTATTGATTTATTCGACTGTATGAGATTCCTGATAATAACCAAGAAAGAGAAGGGGTGGAGTTCACCAGCGAGAAGTCTTCCTTTTCAAGACCTTATGGTTTGTAACCAAGATTTTCTCAAAGAAGAAAAGTTTCTGTAACTACACATTTAGGCAGAGTTTTCCCTCTAGCTGGTCTTGCAGTTTCCACTAGGGAAGTGCCACGTAAGTTGTGACCAAGTTTTTTATGGTTTAACACTAAATGACATTACTGAATAATTTATTTTAAATTTATGTAATTCAATAACCTATAGAGGAATTTAATATCTAATTTTCAGATAACCCTTATTAAATGGAAATTCGACACCGTGTTGATAATAAGGTATTATAAATTTTAAGCCGCCCAATGAACACGATCGCATCCAAATTTATTTGTGAGGAATAAAGGAAAGTGTGTGTGAAAAGTGCGCGTGCGTGATGGAATCTCTGAGAATTGAAGGAGAACTGGAGAGAACAGAAGGCTTCACTAACGAACGTCTTAGAACCCCACAAAAAAAAGTTTCTACACTGAGAACAAGACTCTGGAGAGCTGATAATGTATTGCTACAACTAGTGAGAAGAATGGAACTCTTAAACTTGGACTCTACTTTAAAGAGATCAGCTCTTGCATTCGCCTACGGATATCCATGAAGCTGGTAAAGTTAAATATGTTTATACAGGACTATTCCAAATACAGTAAATCCTTGAAGATAATCTTTCATTAAAGCAGTCTTGTCACATTCCTCGTGAATTACTAAAAAATCTAAAAGGTAACTTTGCTTCATTAGTGCGAGTTCATCTATCTGTAGTGCACTCTATTTTTATTTTTTGTCAGAACTGAAAAAAGCATTTCTACATTATTTGTAAATGTTGGCAACAATTAACCATTAATTAAATTCATGATTAAAATCCACAGGTACTTACTGTAGTTTGGATTTGGTTTTTTAGATAGGATACTTGTATATGAGACATACTGAGTGCTAAAAAAATTTTAAAAAATATACTTCTGAAAAGTTTATCTTATTTCCATTGTACATTCTTTACATCTCACTGCTACCTCTGTCTTTCACCCACTCTAACGAGTTGTGTGTTGGGGTGGGAGGTTATAAGAGCATTTAGTAGGCACATGTTAGCAAAGTTGCACAATGAGTAGAGAGAATTGTTATTAATATATTAACTCTTATTGTGGTGGGCATAAGTGCAATTTTTAAAGATTTTTTTTTGATAAGACTTATACAGTACATAGTCGAAGAAAGGTAAAACATCTTATATAAAATGTCTTTCAATTTAATGACAGAATAATAAGCTTAGACTCATTTTTGTCTCCAGTATTTCACTGGTGGAAACCTAGGGTTTGTAACAAAGAATTAAAGAATGTGCCCAAACTTTAATGCTGCATTGAATTTTTTACCAATAATAAGTTTTTCTGTTATTCAGTATAACTATTAAACATATCTGTTAATTATAGCTTTAAGAAATTTTGCTCCCAATGCACCTGTTACTGCTCACTCACCTCTTCACCACCAGCCATGTTTCCTCTGCACCCACCCAGTGTAACAAATGTAGGCCTTTGTTAACTTCACAGCAGATGCATATGCAAAGTAGAATTTTCACATCCTATCACAATTGCACAGCTTTGTAATTTTATTAATTTTGTACAGTAATTTGCTAAAATTCATATGACTGAAAAAGCATTTACTGAAATATTTAGTAATTCTCGAATTACTTCAGTGTGAGAATAATCAAGACATTTTTGACAGTGTTATGACATTTTAGCTTTGGTGTGCAATTGCATTTAAGAAATTTCAAGCGATCAACCATTTTGGACTTCAATTTTTGTGTGGTGTAAGTGGTTGTGGGTTCCACAGAGGTGTTTTTTATGGGCAGACAGTGCGTGGGGGCAGTGTGGACTCGCTCGACTTCTGGCATGTCTGTGTCCTTCCAGTCCACTAGTGCCTCCAATGATAATTCTGGCGAATGGTTCCCTTCTGGGGTGTCAACCCTTCGTGTCAGAGTGCCTCCCATGGAGACCTCCACATCATCTACAACGCGCGTGAGGAACATGACGCCTAAGTTCCTTCCTTCCTTGGTCAATTGTTTCAGTCCACTAGATTCTCTCGAACTGGAACCGAGTACAGCTGGAGTGGAGGTGTTGACAGTTACTCAACAACCTCTTTTTTTTCATCTTTCCACACCAAGGAATAGATTGATTTTGGGCAAAGTCTCAGGTTGTATTTAGCCATATTCCCTAGTCTTTCAAGTGGTACACAATGCATTCCAAGATGGATCAATGAAGATGAAGCTGCCCAGACCATCTGTTTCTGTAACTAGCACGGCGTACCTCATACATACCATGATGTGGTGCAAAGCATTGGTACTATTAAGTAGTAGCAAAGGTTAAAACCAAAACAAATTATACAGTGCCATTTAGTCAGATGTAGTATCATATAATCTTGTGTAAAATATGATGTTAATATAAGTCATGTTGAAAAACTATATACGCTTAGATCCCATTAATTTCTCGTATAACTCACTAGTGAGGTATGTGCGCCACACACGAGTCTCTTGCAGTGACAGATATGTATGAACAACAAGAACGGTACACAAACATCTCAACACACACGAGTCTGTGATGGTTGTATTAGCGGAAACTTTTATGCAACTGAGAGGATTCACACGAACATCCACATGGCGTTATGAATAGAACCATCTTTCAGTGTATTGGTGTGCAGCACAGTGAATAAAAATTGATTGGTAAGGGTGGGGATAGATAATATCTGGTTATTTATACTGTAACATTGGGGGCTTAGTATGTATAGTAAGATATTCAGGTAATTGAGGGGTTGTTATGTGTGATATAAGTTTGGTTTTTTTTGAGTTTTATTTAGTTTGTGTTTTAGAATTTAGATTTTTTATTATTTAGATTTAGTTATATATTAGATATAATCTGATCTTCTAGGCAGATTGTTGACTCTGGTTTAATTTGTGCAGGTACCAGATACTGATATTACCGTAAAACAAACACTCATAACTTTGTAAATAGGGATATATTGTTAATGAATTTTGTCACTTGATATGACAGGCTGTCTTTCTATGAACCAATAAAGATTATGATGAACAATTCCATTTTATTAACCTTTCTGACTTTGTTAGGGAGTCACACAAAATAACTCGCACATTGGGAGAGGCGCTCCCCGATGAGTTTTTGGTCTAACTTGAACTCTGTAAATGGTCCAAGTCAACCGAAACATCATATAGCTGCTCTCTCCTAGGCTTGGATTATCTATATATTGTTCCAGTCACGGTATTTGTACCTTTTGTTTTTCATTAGGATGTCTTTAGATGTTAAAGCATTCCAGCAAAATATCTGCCAAAAATTGAATTCAGTTCTACAGTAAGAACAAACTGCAATTCAGAAGAGACGTATAATGAATCCATCCTGAACAACTGATATAGTCACATCCAAGTGGAAAATTACTTGTACTTCACAATGTCCAGGACAGACTGAAATTTCCCTAAGTGGGCTATCTGTGAATTGTTTGATCCACAGATTTTGACCTAGTCTTCAAACTGCCAACACTGTTTTTAATGGAAAGATTAGCTATGTCTTTTATCTCGAGGAGAACAGGGCAAGTTCATCCTGCTCATACCATTGGTAAGGCTTCAAGAGTATTCATCATATGTGCTGAATCTTGCACGTTGCTCCTCTCTGCTTCGTCACGTGCACGTCTTTTCCCACTGAAATTAATATAGAATATGTTTTAAAAGTTGAAGATTTTTGTTTTCTATAACCCGTTTTAATTGTAATTAAATTACACATTAACAAGCACTGAAAAAAAAGACTTGGGTTATGACCACCATTTAGGAGTGAAATAGACAACATAAAGAACCAACCGAGGAATCAATTCTCTTTAGAACGGAAATTGAAGCGAATGAGTCAAGGGGTTACTGACAGGGACCAATAGGGCTAAAATGGCAAGAGGAAAGCACCCTAAAACTGGAGATTGCTCTCTGAAATATTAGGGTGTGATAAGTGGTGACTTACAAAGGAAAGGTAAAAAAGCAAAAGATACTGGGGGAAAGCTGAAGTACCCTGCTCAAAAGGCAAGCAGTACCCAGACTCCAATAAAAAGCATAGCTGAAGAAAACTTACAATCCATGTTCAAATTGGATTGGGGAAACACAACAACCAAGAGAAGATTGGAGGCATAGAGAACAGATGGGTCCAGCATCCATGCAGCTCCAACTCCATTATTATAATCAAAAGAAGCGCTAACCACAAGGGCTATCAGCGGCTCCCAACACCTAATACAATGCAATGGTTATATACTACAGCTAGGAGTGTGGCACAGACCAAGGCAAAGTAGTATATCATGACCATGCCAACAAGCTAAGGATACAAGGAGAGAGATACACCTAGTTGTTTACTGCATGTCTAACATAGAAGAAATAGCTGACGAAGGCCCCCTGGGTGCAAGTGACCATGCATTTCAAAAGGGAACTGAAAGGAAAGTCAATGAGACAGATAACATGGTTGGTAGGCAGAAGAAAACTTCATAACCTAATGAAGAAATGGGAAATAGAAAGACAAAGAAAGCCATGGTTTTCACCCAAAAGATGCAGATGCAAAAAAACATGGAAAACTCACGGGAATCAAAGGATAGACAAGACAGAAAAGCAACAGATTAGCCATAAATGAATAATGCAAGGGTGAGGAGGTGTGTCAATTTGAGAAATGAACACTGCAACCAAGGCCCAAGTCCAAATCTACAAGCCGCATCAATAAGAAAAAAAAGGCCAGCTAATTCAACTGAGAAAGTTAAAAGAAGAGCTCGAATGGAAAATGACATGTCTCAAAGTACTTAACAAATGATTTAGTAGGTCTTCTTCAGTGGAAATGATCAATGTCAAAAAGCCCACACGGGACATTAAAAAGTACATCGCATGTCCTGGACAATACACACACAACAGGTAGAGGTATTGTGCCTTTGTTATTATCTGATAGCTGTTAATGGTTCCAGGAATCAATGCTCCCAAGGCTCAAGTCTCAAACCAATGAGTGAACCTATGATGTGAATATTCAAGAAAAGAATGATTCCCTTGATTTCACTTTCCATACAGTAGTAAATTTTTATGGAGGGGACCAATTTTGAAATTCCAACTCAGATTCCTGTTCCCTTCTCAACTGTTACAATATAAGAGAATGAAATATAAAGATATTATAAATGTAGCAACATATGAGAAAGTGTTCCTGGTACTGGAATAAGTAAAAACAACTTGAATGCTGAATACTGAGCCTTCACAGAGTATAAGTTTGCTTTGCTGCATAATATGCTTGACCCACAAACGTATTTAAAAACATAAATTCCATGAATAACTCACCAAACTTGCTGTTTTTTCTTCAAACATGCTCTCTCACTGTCCACCTCCTCAACACTATCGTCATCATCACAGGGGCTTTTCTCTACTTTATTATCATTGTTGAAGTGTTTACCTGGGTCCTAAGCAATTGTCAATGAATTTTTTGAGTGACTCATTGTCATCATAGTCTTCATCTTGCTGCTGCTCCTCTTTTTTATTTTCCTGGTTTTTAGTAAATTTTGTCTTTGCTTTTCTCCTTTTCAACCTATAAAAAATTGTGGAAAGAACAAAATTTTACTGTTTTTTATATATTAATAAAAAAATAACACCGGCAGTTTCCCAGCAAGGCAGGGTGGCCCGAAAAAGCAAAACTTTCATCATTCACTCCATCACTTTCTTGCTACAGGCGCAGTTACACTACAGTTATAAAACTGCAACATTAACACCCCTCCATCAGAGTGCCAGCACTGTACTTCCCATCTCCAGGAATCAAGTCTGGCCTGCCGGTTTCCCTGAATCCCTTCATAAATGTTACCTTGCTTACATTCACCTCCTCCATACTCTCGCCCTCCAATCTGATATCCAATCTTCCATTACCTATTTTTTTTATCCTCATCATATTACTCTTTCCTATACAGTAGGGCCCTGCTGTACGGCATTTTGCCTTAGAGTGTTCCACTAATACGGCGATTTCAAATTACGACCAAAACTCTCTATGTGACTCCCTGTCTAATACGGCCCGTGCCACTCGGTTTGTTTACATTCTCTGTGAGCATCGCGTCTCTCCATTATGTTTGGAAACTTTCCAGAATTTCACGCGTTTTAAAGTTATTTCATAAAAACTCTGATAATTATACTCGTGTGTACCTGTACCTAAGTAAACTTACATACTGTGCTGGTGTGCAGGTACACATTAAAATCACTAATAGTATCTCATTAGCCTTGAAGATGCCATATTAATAATGATAATAACAACACACAATAATAATCAATCTGAGGTGCATTATACAGGTCTCCCTCAACATTCACGTTTTCAGCTTTCGCGGGCTTCACACATTCGCGAATTCCCAACCGCCAAATTCCCAGCCACCAAATTCCCAGCCGCCATATCATATCTCAGTAGTAGTAACCAGTTACCAGTGTACCAGTAGATGACTCACTACCAACCGTCTCTGCCTGAGTCACTGTCTGTATTCATATTGCCGCTGACCACAGCAGTATTTCAAAGACCCCCTCACATATGGGTACTGTGGGCGGTGGTCAGTCTTACGAGAGTGAGCAAGGAGGCAGGTCACCACTCCACCGAGTTTGTTCATTCCTCCAGTAAGAAAGAACTGATACCTTATTCCAGAACAAACAACCTACTGGAAGGTTAGCCAGATGGACCTTGACTATCCAAGAGTTCAATCCCACTTTTGAACATTTACCTGGCAAGTCAAATGTAGTCGCAGATGCCTTATCGTGACATGTTAGTATAGTAACTGCAGACCCTCCATTTAGTGCTGAGGATGTAAAGAATGCTCAACGAACAGATCCCATGTGGTCTGGTGTGATTCGATTCCTGCTCCAGGAAGATCTTATTCTGACTGTGAAGCCACCAGCACCCATCAGTGACTTTGTCATGAACCAAGAATTACTGTATCGAACAGCCGAGGTTGGGTACTCCTAGCAGAAGAGTATACCAGTTAGTAATTCCCAAGTCACTAGTGAAGTAGCTTTACAGCTAGTTCACGATGTAACCAGGTGTTGCACACCCTGGAAATGGATCGTTCAATAAAACAAGCCAGATTGAAATACTTTTGGCCTCGTATGGCAACTGATATATTGAGTATGTTAAGAAATGTATTGTCTGAAATGCAACATAAAGGTAATGCTAATGGTCCTAATCCAATCCAAGTGTATCCAACTACTAGCGAACGTGGGAAAGAGTTGCGCTAAAATTTGTTAACTAATTTCCAAAGTTCCCTCCAAGGCAACAAACATCTGTGTGTTATGGTAGACCATTTCACCAGATATTGTGAGTTAGTTCCTATTGCAGATAAGACTGCCGAGACAGTAGCTAAAGCTTTTAAAGAACGCATTATCTGCAGGCATACCACCCCTAAGTCCTAGTAACAGATAATGGAGGTGAATTCTGTAATGAGATTTTTGAAAATTTGTGCACCTTGTACAAGATCTCTAAATCCACCATTGTTCCTCATCATCCTGCAGCAATGGGTTACGGAACGAACCAATAAGAAAGTACTTAATGTCTTGAGAGCCACTATAAATCCAACAGTGAAACTTGGGATGAATTTAAATACCTGATGTGCAGTGTGCTATAAATTCTGCTTACAATTTTTCTATAGGTGACACTCCCACATTATGCATTGTACGGTGTAGATAACGTTTGCCTTATTTTTTATTTTTATTATCACACTGGGCCAATTCCCCACCAAGGCAGGGTGGCCCGAAAAAGAAAAACTTTCATCATCATTCACTCCATCACTGTCTTGCCAGAAGGGTGCTTTACACTACAGTTTTTAAACTGCAACATTAACACCCCTCCTTCAGAGTGCAGGCACTGTACTTCCCATCTCCAGGACTCAAGTCTGGCCTGCCGGTTTCCCTGAATCCTTCATAAATGTTACTTTGCTCACACTCCAACAGCACGTCAAGTATTAAAAACCATTTGTCTCCATTCACTCCTATCAAACACACTCACGCATGCCTGCTGGAAGTCCAAGCCCCTCGCACACAAAACCTCCGTTACCCCCTCCCTCCAACCTTTCCTAGGCCGACCCCTACCCCGCCATCCTTCCGGTACATACTGATACACTCTTGAAGTCATTCTTGTTTCGCTCCAAATTCCCCTCTACATGTCCAAACCACCTCAACAACCCTTCCTCAGGCCCTCTGGACAACAGTTTTGGTAATCCCGCACCTCCCCCCTAACTTCCAAACTACGAATTCTCTGCATTATATTTGCACCACGCATTGCCCTCAGACATGAATCTCCACTGCCCCCAGCCTTCTCCTCGCTGCAACATTCATCACCCACGCTTCACACTCATATAAGAGCATTGGTAAAACTATACTCTCATACATTCCCCTCTTTGCCTCCAAGGACAAAGTTCTTTGTCTCCACAGACTCCTAAGTGCACCACTCACTCTTTTTCCCCCATCAAATTCAATGATTCACCTCATCTTTCATAGACCCATCCGCTGACACGTCCACTTTCCCAAATATCTGAATACTTCACCTCCTCCATACTCTCCCCTCCAATCTGATATCCAATCTTTCATCACCTAATCTTTTTGTTATCCTCATAACCTTACTCTTTCCTGTATTCACCTTTAATTTTCTTCTTTTGCACACCCTACCAAAATTTATCCACCAATCTCTGCAACTTCTCTTCAGAATCTCCCAAGAGCACAGTGTCATCAGCAAAGACCAGCTGTGACAACTCCCACATTGTGTGTGATTCTTTAAACTTTTAACTCCACGCCTCTTGCCAAGGGCCCTCGCATTTACTTTTTCTTACAACCCCATCTATAAATATTTAAACAACCACGGTGACATCACACATCCTTGTCTAAGGCCTACTTTTAAATGGGAAATAATTTCCCTCTTTCCTACATACTCTAACTTGAGCCTCACTATCCTCGTAAAAACTCTTCACTGCTTTCAGTAACCTACCTCCTACACCATACACTTGCAACATCTGCCACATTGCCCCCTATCCACCCTGTCATACGCCTTTTCCAAATCCATAAATGCCACAAAGACCTCTTTAGCCTTATCTAAATACTGTTCACTTATATGTTTTCACTGTAAACACCTGGTCCACACACCCCTACCTTTCCTAAAGCCTCCTTGTTCATCTGCTATCCTATTTTCATCTTTTCTTAATTCTCTCAATAATAACTCTACCATACACTTTACTTTACCCTGGAGAGAGTTCCGGGGGTCAAAAGCCCCCGCGGCCCGGGCTGTGACCAGGCCTCCTGGTGGGTCAGAGCCTGATCAAAACCCGCTGTTGCTGCTGGCTGCACGCAAACCAACGTACGAGCCACAGCCCGGGTGATCCGGAACTGACTTTAGGTGCTTGTCCCCGTGCCAGCTTGAAGACTGCCAGGGGTCTGTTGGTAATCCCCCTTATGTGTGCTGGTAGGCATTGAACAGTCTCGGGCCCCGACACTTATTGTATGGTCTCTTAATGTGCTAGTGAACACCCCTGCTTTTCATTGGGGGATGGTGCATCGTCGCCAAGTCTTTTGCTTTCGTAGTAGTGATTTTCGTGTGCAAGTTCGGGACTAGTCCCTCTAGGATTTCCAGGTGTATATAATCATGTATCTCCCTCCTGCGTTCCAGGGTATACAGGTTTAGGAACCTCAAGCGCTTCCCCCGTAATTGAGGTGTTTTATCTCCGTTTTGCGCTCCGTAAAGTTCTCGTACATTTTTTTAGTCGGGGAATTTTTACCTGCCTTGAAAGGTCTGTTAGTGTCGCAAATTCCACCTAGATAGAAAAGTGACCTAAAAGTGTCACTGGCTTGGCCCCTAGTTTTTAAGGTTTTCTTATCCTCCTGTATTTTTCTAGCAATGCGATTTATA
>NC_069463.1:76290-92787 GCF_026875155.1 Cherax quadricarinatus
GGGGGAATCCCGTTTCCCCAGTGATTTCCCCCTCGTCTGTACACCGACTTTTATAAAAAAACCCAGGCCCCTTGCTTTGCTTCAGAATCTCCACGACTGCGGTGCTTTGCACCTACTCCTAGGTTGGGGGACGATTACCTCTTTTTTAATACCCTATGTTTCAAGTTATTCCTGGAATTTGTATTATAAACCCACGGTTGGCGAAACGTCTAAATAAAGATACCAGATTTTCACATGTGTCTTAAATTTTCATCTTGTGGGTATTAACACCTTTCTTCCAAACTTGCAACATGCAACATCAGGAAAATCTTGATTCGGGGGAACAGTAAACCTTCTGGGGCTACGACAACTACCTCTCAACAAACCCCATTTTTTTTGGGGAAGGACCTACCCCACGGGGGAATCCGTTACCAGTGACTATCCCCTCGTCTGCTACACTGGTTCTAAAAAACCCCCAGGCTCCTTGCTTCTGTTAGGATTCCACGACTGCGGTCTTTTTGCACCTACCCCTAGGTTGAGGGGCGATTACCTCATCTTCTGTATATAGCCTCTTCTTCAATTAGTCCTAGAATTTGTTTTGATAAAGCCCTGGTTGGCAAAACGTCACAAAAAGTTTACCGATTTTGCACATGTGTCTTAATTTCATTTGTCGGTATTTAACCCATTTTCAAAAATTTCAGACACGCAACATCAGGGAATCTTGATTCTGGGGACAGTACCAAAATTTGCTCGACAACTACCTCTAAACAAACCCCATCCTTTGGGAAGGACCTACTTCCACTGGGGAATCCCCCTTACCAGTGATATGCCCCGTCTGCTACACCTACGTTACTTTATAAAGCCAGGCTCCTTGCTTCTGTTCAGAATCTCCACGACTGCGGTGCTCTTCGCACCTACTCCTAGGTTGAGGGACTGATTACCTCATCTTCTGTATATAGTCCTACTGTCTTCAAGTTATGTCCTAGAATTTGTATTGATAAAGCCACTGGTTGGCGAAACGTCTTCAATAAAGATACCCAGATGTTGCACATGTGTCTTAATTTCATCTTGTCGGTATTATATACCATTCTTACACAACTTGTCAGACACTGCAACATCATGGAATCTTGATTCTGAGGACATGTACATAACCTTCTCGGCTACGACAACTACCTCTGCAACTAACCCATCTCTTTGGGAAGGACCTACTTCCACTGGGGAATCCCGCTTTCCAGTGACTGTGCCCTCGTCTGCTACACCTGACGTTTCTATATAAACGCCAGGCTCCTTGCTTCTGCTTCAGAATCTCCACGACTGCGGTGCTCTTCGCACCTACTCCTAGGTTGAGGGACTGATTACCTCATCTTCTGTATATAGTCCTACTGTCTTCAAGTTATGTCCTGGAATTTGTATTGATAAAGCCACTGGTTGGCGAAACGTCTACAATAAAGATACCCAGATGTTGCACATGTGTCTTAATTTCATCTTGTCGGTATTATACACCATTCTTACACAACTTGTCAGACACTGCAACATCATGGAATCTTGATTCTGAGGACATGTACATAACATTCTCGGCTACGACAACTACCTCTACAACTAACCCATCTCTTTGGGAAGGACCTACTTCCACTGGGGAATCCCGCTTACCAGTGACTATGCCCTCGTCTGCTACACCTGACGTTACTATATAAACGCCAGGCTCCTTGCTTCTGCTTCAGAATCTCCACGACTGCGGTGCTCTTCGCACCTACTCCTAGGTTGAGGGACTGATTACCTCATCTTCTGTATATAGTCCTACTGTCTTCAAGTTATGTCCTAGAATTTGTATTGATAAAGCCACTGGTTGGCGAAACGTCTACAATAAAGATACCCAGATGTTGCACATGTGTCTTAATTTCATCTTGTCGGTATTATATACCATTCTTACACAACTTGTCAGACACTGCAACATCATGGAATCTTGATTCTGAGGACATGTACATAACCTTCTCGGCTACGACAACTACCTCTACAACTAACCCATCTCTTTGGGAAGGACCTACTTCCACTGGGGAATCCCGCTTACCAGTGACTATGCCCTCGTCTGCTACACCTGACGTTACTATATAAACGCCAGGCTCCTTGCTTCTGCTTCAGAATCTCCACGACTGCGGTGCTCTTCGCACCTACTCCTAGGTTGAGGGACTGATTACCTCATCTTCTGTATATAGTCCTACTGTCTTCAAGTTATGTCCTAGAATTTGTATTGATAAAGCCACTGGTTGGCGAAACGTCTACAATAAAGATACCCAGATGTTGCACATGTGTCCTTAATTTCATCTTGTCGGTATTATAACCATTCATTACACAACTTGTCAGACACTTGCAACATCATGGAATCTTGATTCTGAGACATGTACATAACCTTCTCGGCTACGACAACTACCTCTACAACTAACCCATCTCTTTGGGAAGGACCTACTTCCACTGGGGAATCCCGCTTACCAGTGACTATGCCCTCGTCTGCTACACTGACGTTACTATATAAACGCCAGGCTCCTGTTTCTGCTTCAGAATCTCCACGACTGCGGTGCTCTTCGCACCTACTCCTAGGTTGAGGGACTGATTACCTCATCTTCTGTATATAGTCCTACTGTCTTCAAGTTATGTCCTAGAATTTGTATTGATAAAGCCACTGGTTGGCGAAACGTCTACAATAAAGATACCCAGATGTTGCACATGTGTCTTAATTTCATCTTGTCGGTATTATATACCATTCTTACACAACTTGTCAGACACTGCAACATCATGGAATCTTGATTCTGAGGACATGTACATAACATTCTCGGCTACGACAACTACCTCTACAACTAACCCATCTCTTTGGGAAGGACCTACTTCCACTGGGGAATCCCGCTTACCAGTGACTATGCCCTCGTCTGCTACACCTGACGTTACTATATAAACGCCAGGCTCCTTGCTTCTGCTTCAGAATCTCCACGACTGCGGTGCTCTTCGCACCTACTCCTAGGTTGAGGGACTGATTACCTCATCTTCTGTATATAGTCCTACTGTCTTCAAGTTATGTCCTAGAATTTGTATTGATAAAGCCACTGGTTGGCGAAACGTCTTCAATAAAGATACCCAGATGTTGCACATGTGTCTTAATTTCATCTTGTCGGTATTATATACCATTCTTACACAACTTGTCAGACACTGCAACATCATGGAATCTTGATTCTGAGAACATGTACATAACATTCTCGGCTACGACAACTACCTCTACAACTAACCCATCTCTTTGGGAAGGACCTACTTCCATGGGAATCCCGCTTCCAGTGACTTGCCCTCGTCTGCTACACCTGCGTTTACTATATAAACGCCAGGCTCCTTGCTTCTGCTTCAGAATCTCCACGACTGCGGTGCTCTTCGCACCTACTCCTAGGTTGAGGGACTGATTACCTCATCTTCTGTATATAGTCCTACTGTCTTCAAGTTATGTCCTAGAATTTGTATTGATAAAGCCACTGGTTGGCGAAACGTCTACAATAAAGATACCCAGATGTTGCACATGTGTCTTAATTTCATCTTGTCGGTATTATATACCATTCTTACACAACTTGTCAGACACTGCAACATCATGGAATCTTGATTCTGAGGACATGTACATAACCTTCTCGGCTACGACAACTACCTCTACAACTAACCCATCTCTTTGGGAAGGACCTACTTCCACTGGGGAATCCCGCTTACCAGTGACTATGCCCTCGTCTGCTACACCTGACGTTACTATATAAACGCCAGGCTCCTTGCTTCTGCTTCAGAATCTCCACGACTGCGGTGCTCTTCGCACCTACTCCTAGGTTGAGGGACTGATTACCTCATCTTCTGTATATAGTCCTACTGTCTTCAAGTTATGTCCTAGAATTTGTATTGATAAAGCCACTGGTTGGCGAAACGTCTACAATAAAGATACCCAGATGTTGCACATGTGTCTTAATTTCATCTTGTCGGTATTATACTACCATTCTTACACAACTTGTCAGACACTGCAACATCATGGAATCTTGATTCTGAGGACATGTACATAACCTTCTCGGCTACGACAACTACCTCTACAACTAACCCATTTTTTTGGGAAGGACCTACTTCCACTGGGGAATCCCGCTTACCAGTGACTATGCCCTCGTCTGCTACACCTGACGTTACTATATAAACGCCAGGCTCCTTGCTTCTGCTTCAGAATCTCCACGACTGCGGTGCTCTTCGCACCTACTCCTAGGTTGAGGAACTGATTTCCTCATCTGTATATAGTCCTACTGTCTTCAAGTTATGTCCTAGAATTTGTATTGATAAAGCCACTGGTTGGCGAAACGTCTACAATAAAGATACCCAGATGTTGCACATGTGTCTTAATTTCATCTTGTCGGTATTATATACCATTCTTACACAACTTGTCAGACACTGCAACATCATGGAATCTTGATTCTGAGGACATGTACATAACCTTCTCGGCTACGACAACTACCTCTACAACTAACCTATCTCTTTGGGAAGGACCTACTTCCACTGGGGAATCCCGCTTACCAGTGACTATGCCCTCGTCTGCTACACCTGACGTTACTATATAAACGCCAGGCTCCTTGCTTCTGCTTCAGAATCTCCACGACTGCGGTGCTCTTCGCACCTACTCCTAGGTTGAGGGACTGATTACCTCATCTTCTGTATATAGTCCTACTGTCTTCAAGTTATGTCCTAGAATTTGTATTGATAAAGCCACTGTTGCGATAACGTCTACAATAAAGATACCCAGATGTTGCACATGTGTCTTAATTTCATCTTGTCGGTATTATATACCATTCTTACACAACTTGTCAGACACTGCAACATCATGGAATCTTGATTCTGAGGACATGTACATAACCTTCTCGGCTACGACAACTACTCTACAACTAACCCATCCTTTGGAAAGGACCTACTTCCACTGGGGAATCCCGCTTACCAGTGACTATGCCCTCGTCTGCTACACCTGACGTTACTATATAAACGTCAGGCTCCTTGCTTCTGCTTCAGAATCTCCACGACTGCGGTGCTCTTCGCACCTACTCCTAGGTTGAGGGACTGATTACCTCATCTTCTGTATATAGTCCTACTGTCTTCAAGTTATGTCCTAGAATTTGTATTGATAAAGCCACTGGTTGGCGAAACGTCTACAATAAAGATACCCAGATGTTGCACATGTGTCTTAATTTCATCTTGTCGGTATTATATACCATTCTTACACAACTTGTCAGACACTGCAACATCATGGAATCTTGATTCTGAGGACATGTACATAACCTTCTCGCTACGACAACTACCTCTACAACTAACCCATCTCTTTGGGAAGGACCTACTTCCACTGGGGAATCCCGCTTACCAGTGACTATGCCCTCGTCTGCTACACCTGACGTTACTATATAAACGCCAGGCTCCTTGCTTCTGCTTCAGAATCTCCACGACTGCGGTGCTCTTCGCACCTACTCCTAGGTTGAGGGACTGATTACCTCATCTTCTGTATATAGTCCTACTGTCTTCAAGTTATGTCCTAGAATTTGTATTGATAAAGCCACTGGTTGGCGAAACGTCTACAATAAAGATACCCAGATGTTGCACATGTGTCTTAATTTCATCTTGTCGGTATTATATACCATTCTTACACAACTTGTCAGACACTGCAACATCATGGAATCTTGATTCTGAGGACATGTACATAACCTTCTCGGCTACGTCAACTACCTCTACAACTAACCCATCTCTTTGGGAAGGACCTACTTCCACTGGGGAATCCCGCTTACCAGTGACTATGCCCTCGTCTGCTACACCTGACGTTACTATATAAACGCCAGGCTCCTTGCTTCTGCTTCAGAATCTCCACGACTGCGGTGCTCCTCGCACCTACTCCTAGGTTGAGGGACTGATTACCTCATCTTCTGTATATAGTCCTACTGTCTTCAAGTTATGTCCTAGAATTTGTATTGATAAAGCCACTGGTTGGCGAAACGTCTACAATAAAGATACCCAGATGTTGCACATGTGTCTTAATTTCATCTTGTCGGTATTATATACCATTCTTACACAACTTGTCAGACACTGCAACATCATGGAATCTTGATTCTGAGGACATGTACATAACCATTCTCGGCTACGACAACTACCTCTACAACTAACCCATCTCTTTGGGAAGGACCTACTTCCACTGGGGAATCCCGCTTACCAGTGACTATGCCCTCGTCTGCTACACCTGACGTTACTATATAAACGCCAGGCTCCTTGCTTCTGCTTCAGAATCTCCACGACTGCGGTGCTCTTCGCACCTACTCCTAGGTTGAGGGACTGATTACCTCATCTTCTGTATATAGTCCTACTGTCTTCAAGTTATGTCCTAGAATTTGTATTGATAAAGCCACTGGTTGGCGAAACGTCTACAATAAAGATACCCAGATGTTGCACATGTGTCTTAATTTCATCTTGTCGGTATTATATACCATTCTTACACAACTTGTCAGACACTGCAACATCATGGAATCTTGATTCTGAGGACATGTACATAACCTTCTCGGCTACGACAACTACCTCTACAACTAACCCATTTTTTTCGGGAAGGACCTACTTCCACTGGGGAATCCCGCTTACCAGTGACTATGCCCTCGTCTGCTACACCTGACGTTACTATATAAACGCCAGGCTCCTTGCTTCTGCTTCAGAATCTCCACGACTGCGGTGCTCTTCGCACCTACTCCTAGGTTGAGGGACTGATTACCTCATCTTCTGTATATAGTCCTACTGTCTTCAAGTTATGTCCTAGAATTTGTATTGATAAAGCCACTGGTTGGCGAAACGTCTACAATAAAGATACCCAGATGTTGCACATGTGTCTTAATTTCATCTTGTCGGTATTATATCACCATTCTTACACAACTTGTCAGACACTGCAACATCATGGAATCTTGATTCTGAGGACATGTACATAACATTCTCGGCTACGACAACTACCTCTACAACTAACCCATCTCTTTGGGAAGGACCTACTTCCACTGGGGAATCCCGCTTACCAGTGACTAACCCCGTCTGCTACACCTGACGTTACTATATAAACGCCAGGCTCCTTGCTTCTGCTTCAGAATCTCCACGACTGCGGTGCTCTTCGCACCTACTCCTAGGTTGAGGAACTGATTACCTCATCTTCTGTATATAGTCCTACTGTCTTCAAGTTATGTCCTAGAATTTGTATTGATAAAGCCACTGGTTGGCGAAACGTCTACAATAAAGATACCCAGATGTTGCACATGTGTCTTAATTTTCATCTTGTCGGTATTATAACCTATTCTTACACAACTTGTCAGACACTGCAACATCATGGAATCTTGATTCTGAGGACATGTACATAACCTTCTCGGCTACGACAACTACCTCTACAACTAACCCATCTCTTTGGGAAGGACCTACTTCCACTGGGGAATCCCACTTACCAGTGACTATGCCCTCGTCTGCTACACCTGACGTTATTTATAAACGCTAGGCTCCTTGCTTCTGCTTCAGAATCTCCACGACTGCGGTGCTCTTCGCACCTACTCCTAGGTTGAGGGACTGATTACCTCACTTCTGTTATATAGTCCTTTGTCTTCAAGTTATGTCCTAGAATTTGTATTGATAAAGCCACTGGTTGGCGAAACGTCTACAATAAAGATACCCAGATGTTGCACATGTGTCTTAATTTCATCTTGTCGGTATTATATACCATTCTTACACAACTTGTCAGACACTGCAACATCATGGAATCTTGATTCTGAGGACATGTACATAACCTTCTCGGCTACGACAACTACCTCTACAACTAACCCATCTCTTTGGGAAGGACCTACTTCCACTGGGGAATCCAGCTTACCAGTGACTATGCCCTCGTCTGCTACACCTGACGTTACTTTATAAACGCTAGGCTCCTTGCTTCTGCTTCAGAATCTCCACGACTGCGGTGCTCTTCGCACCTACTCCTAGGTTGAGGGACTGATTACCTCATCTTCTGTATATAGTCCTACTGTCTTCAAGTTATGTCCTAGAATTTGTATTGATAAAGCCACTGGTTGGCGAAACGTCTACAATAAAGATACCCAGATGTTGCACATGTGTCTTAATTTCATCTTGTCGGTATTATACACCATTCTTACACAACTTGTCAGACACTGCAACATCATGGAATCTTGATTCTGAGGACATGTACATAACCTTCTCGGCTACGACAACTACCTCTACAACTAACCCATCTCTTTGGGAAGGACCTACTTCCACTGGGGAATCCAGCTTACCAGTGACTATGCCCTCGTCTGCTACACCTGACGTTACTTTATAAACGCCAGGCTCCTTGCTTCTGCTTCAGGATCTCCACGACTGCGGTGCTCTTCGCACCTACTCCTAGGTTGAGGGACTGATTACCTCATCTTCTGTATATAGTCCTACTGTCTTCAAGTTATGTCCTAGAATTTGTATTGATAAAGCCACTGGTTGGCGAAACGTCTACAATAAAGATACCCAGATGTTGCACATGTGTCTTAATTTCATCTTGTCGGTATTATATACCATTCTTACACAACTTGTCAGACACTGCAACATCATGGAATCTTGATTCTGAGGACATGTACATAACCTTCCGGCTACGACAACTACCTCTACAACTAACCCATTCTCTTTGGGAAGGACCTACTTCCACTGGGGAATCCAGCTTACCAGTGACTATGCCCTCGTCTGCTACACCTGACGTTACTTTATAAACGCCAGGCTCCTTGCTTCTGCTTCAGAATCTCCACGACTGCGGTGCTCTTCGCACCTACTCCTAGGTTGAGGGACTGATTACCTCATCTTCTGTATATAGTCCTACTGTCTTCAAGTTATGTCCTAGAATTTGTATGAATAAAGCACTGGTTGG
Organism: Cherax quadricarinatus; assembly: GCF_026875155.1. Classification (NCBI taxonomy): domain Eukaryota; kingdom Metazoa; phylum Arthropoda; class Malacostraca; order Decapoda; family Parastacidae; genus Cherax; species Cherax quadricarinatus. The sequence goes on from NC_069463.1 coordinate 85,214, forward strand.
CGAAACGTCTACAATAAAGATACCCAGATGTTGCACATGTGTCTTAATTTCATCTTGTCGGTATTATATACCATTCTTACACAACTTGTCAGACACTGCAACATCATGGAATCTTGATTCTGAGGACATGTACATAACCTTCTCGGCTACGACAACTACCTCTACAACTAACCCATCTCTTTGGGAAGGACCTACTTCCACTGGGGAATCCCGCTTACCAGTGACTATGCCCTCGTCTGCTACACCTGACGTTACTATATAAACGCCAGGCTCCTTGCTTCTGCTTCAGAATCTCCACGACTGCGGTGCTCTTCGCACCTACTCCTAGGTTGAGGGACTGATTACCTCATCTTCTGTATATAGTCCTACTGTCTTCAAGTTATGTCCTAGAATTTGTATTGATAAAGCCACTGGTTGGCGAAACGTCTATAATAAAGATACCCAGATGTTGCACATGTGTCTTAATTTCATCTTGTCGGTATTATACACCATTCTTACACAACTTGTCAGACACTGCAACATCATGGAATCTTGATTCTGAGGACATGTACATAACCTTCTCGGCTACGACAACTACCTCTACAACTAACCCATTTTTTTCGGGAAGGACCTACTTCCACTGGGGAATCCCGCTTACCAGTGACTATGCCCTCGTCTGCTACACCTGACGTTACTATATAAACGCCAGGCTCCTTGCTTCTGCTTCAGGATCTCCACGACTGCGGTGCTCTTCGCACCTACTCCTAGGTTGAGGGACTGATTACCTCATCTTCTGTATATAGTCCTACTGTCTTCAAGTTATGTCCTAGAATTTGTATTGATAAAGCCACTGGTTGGCGAAACGTCTACAATAAAGATACCCAGATGTTGCACATGTGTCTTAATTTCATCTTGTCGGTATTATACTACCATTCTTAGCACAACTTGTCAGAACACTGCAACATCATGGAATCTTGATTCTGAGGACATGTACATAACCTTCTCGGCTACGACAACTACCTCTACAACTAACCCTCTCTTTGGGAAGGACCTACTTCCACTGGGGAATCCCGCTTACCAGTGACTATGCCCTCGTCTGCTACACCTGACGTTACTATATAAACGCTAGGCTCCTTGCTTCTGCTTCAGAATCTCCACGACTGCGGTGCTCTTCGCACCTACTCCTAGGTTGAGGGACTGATTACCTCATCTTCTGTATATAGTCCTACTGTCTTCAAGTTATGTCCTAGAATTTGTATTGATAAAGCCACTGGTTGGCGAAACGTCTACAATAAAGATACCCAGATGTTGCACATGTGTCTTAATTTCATCTTGTCGGTATTATACACCATTCTTACACAACTTGTCAGACACTGCAACATCATGGAATCTTGATTCTGAGGACATGTACATAACCTTCTCGGCTACGACAACTACCTCTACAACTAACCCATCTCTTTGGGAAGGACCTACTTCCACTGGGGAATCCAGCTTACCAGTGACTATGCCCTCGTCTGCTACACCTGACGTTACTTTATAAACGCTAGGCTCCTTGCTTCTGCTTCAGAATCTCCACGACTGCGGTGCTCTTCGCACCTACTCCTAGGTTGAGGGACTGATTACCTCATCTTCTGTATATAGTCCTACTGTCTTCAAGTTATGTCCTAGAATTTGTATTGATAAAGCCACTGGTTGGCGAAACGTCTACAATAAAGATACCCAGATGTTGCACATGTGTCTTAATTTCATCTTGTCGGTATTATATACCATTCTTACACAACTTGTCAGACACTGCAACATCATGGAATCTTGATTCTGAGGACATGTACATAACCTTCTCGGCTACGACAACTACCTCTACAACTAACCCATCTCTTTGGGAAGGACCTACTTCCACTGGGGAATCCCGCTTACCAGTGACTATGCCCTCGTCTGCTACACCTGACGTTACTATATAAACGCTAGGCTCCTTGCTTCTGCTTCAGAATCTCCACGACTGCGGTGCTCTTCGCACCTACTCCTAGGTTGTGGGACTGATTACCTCATCTTCTGTATATAGTCCTACTGTCTTCAAGTTATGTCCTAGAATTTGTATTGATAAAGCCACTGGTTGGCGAAACGTCTATCAATAAAGATACCCAGATGTTGCACATGTGTCTTAATTTCATCTTGTCGGTATTATACACCATTCTTACACAACTTGTCAGACACTGCAACATCATGGAATCTTGATTCTGAGGACATGTACATAACATTCTCGGCTACGACAACTACTCTACAACTAACGCATCTCTTTGGAAGGACCTACTTCCACTGGGAATCCCGCTTTCCAGTGACTATGCCCTCGTCTGCTACACCTGCGTTACTATATAAACGCCAGGCTCCTTGCTTCTGCTTCAGAATCTCCACGACTGCGGTGCTCTTCGCACCTACTCCTAGGTTGAGGGACTGATTACCTCATCTTCTGTATATAGTCCTACTGTCTTCAAGTTATGTCCTAGAATTTGTATTGATAAAGCCACTGGTTGGCGAAACGTCTACAATAAAGATACCCAGATGTTGACATGTGTCTTAATTTCATCTTGTCGTATTATATACCATTCTTACAAACTTGTCAGGACACTGCAACATCATGGAATCTTGATTCTGAGGACATGTACATAACATTCTCGGCTACGACAACTACCTCTACAACTAACCCATCTCTTTGGGAAGGACATACTTCCACTGGGGAATCCCGCTTCCCAGTGACTATGCCTCGTCTGCTAAAACCTGACGTTTACTATATAAACGCCAGGCTCCTTGCTTCTGCTTCAGAATCTCCACGACTGCGGTGCTCTTCGCACCTACTCTAGGTTGAGGACTGATTAAACCTCATCTTCTGTATATAGTCCTACTGTCTTCAAGTTGTCCTGATTTGTATGATAAAGCCACTGGTTGGCGAAACGTTTTAATAAGATACCCAGATGTTGCACATGTGTCTTAATTTCATCTTGTCCGGTATTATACACCATTCTTACACAACTTGTCAGCCCCACTGCAACATCATGGAATCTTGATTCTGAGGACATGTACATAACTTCTCGGCTACGACAACTACCTCTACAACTAACCCATCTTTTGGGAAGGACCTACTTCCACTGGGGAATCCGCTTACCAGTGACTATGCCCTCGTCTGCTATCACCTGACGTTACTATATAACGCCAGCTCCTTGCTTCTGCTTCAGAATCCCACGACTGCGGTTGCTCTTCGCACCTACTCCTAGGTTGAGGGACTGATTACCTCATCTTCTGTATATAGTCCTACTGTCTTCAAGTTATGTCCTAGAATTTGTATTGATAAAGCCACTGGTTGGCGAAACGTCTACAATAAAGATACCCAGATGTTGCACATGTGTCTTAATTTCATCTTGTCGGTATTATATCACCATTTTCACAACTTGTCAGACACTGCACATCATGGAATCTTGATTCTGAGGACATGTACATAACATTCTCGGCTACGACAACTACCTCTACAACTAACCCATCTCTTTGGGAAGGACCTACTTCCACTGGGGAATCCCGCTTACCAGTGACTATGCCCTCGTCTGCTACACCTGACGTTACTATATAACCAGGCTCCTTGCTTCTGCTTCAGAATCTCCGACTGCGGTTGCTCTTCGCACCTACTCCTAGGTTGAGGGACTGATTACCTCATCTTCTGTATATAGTCCTACTGTCTTCAAGTTATGTCCTAGAATTTGTATTGATAAAGCCACTGGTTGGCGAAACGTCTACAATAAAGATACCCAGATGTTGCACATGTGTCTTAATTTCATCTTGTCGGTATATATACCATTCTTAACAACTTGTCAGACACTGCAACATCATGGAATCTTGATTCTGAGGACATGTACATAACTTCTCGGCTACGACAACTACCTCTACAACTAACCCATCTTTTTGGAAGGACCACTTCCACTGGGAATCCGCTTACAGTGACTTGCCTCGTCTGCTACACCTGCGTTACTATATAAACGCAGGCTCCTGCTTCGCTCAGATCTCCACATGCGGTGCTCTTCGCACCTACTCCTAGGTGGAGGGACTGTATTACCTCATCTTCTGTATATAGTCCTATGTCTTCAAGTTATGTCCTAGAATTTTGTATTGATAAAGCCACTGGTTGGCGAAACGTCTACAATAAAGTTTACCCAGATGTTGCACATGTGTCTTAATTTCATCTTGTCGTATTATATACCATTCTTACACAACTTGTCAGACATGCAACATCATGGAATTTTGATTCTGAGACATGTACATAACCTTCTCGGCTACGACAACTACCTCTACAACTAACCCATCTCTTTAGGAATTACCTACTTCCACTGGGAATCCCGCTTACAGTGACTTGCCTCGTCTGCTACACCTGACGTTACTATATAAACGCAGGCTCCTTGCTTCTGCTTCAGAATCTCCACGACTGCGGTGCTCCTCGCACCTACTCCTAGGTTGAGGGACTGATTACATCTTCGTATATAGTCCTACTGTCTTCAAGTTATGTCCTAGAATTTGTATTGATAAAGCCACTGGTTGGCGAAACGTCTACAATAAAGATACCCAGATGTTTGCACATGTGTCTTAAATTTCATCCTTGTCGGTATTATATACCATTCTTACACAACTTGTCAAGACACTGCACATCAGGGAATCTTGATTCTGAGGACATGACATAACCTTCTCGGCTACGACAACTACCTCTACAACTAACCCATCTCTTTGGAAGGACTACTTCCACTGGGAATCCCCTTACCAGTGACTATCCCTCGTCTGCTACACCTGACGTTACTATTACACGCCAGGCTCCTTGCTCTGCTTCAGAACTCCCGACTGCGGTGCTCTTCGTACCTACTCCTAGGTTGAGGGACTGATTACCTCATCTTCGTATATAGTCCTACTGTCTTCCAAGTATGTCCTAGAATTGTATTGATAAAGCCACTGGTTGGCGACAACGTCTCTAATAAAGATACCCAGTGTTGCACATGTGTCTTAATTTCATCTTGTCGGTATTATAACATTCTTACACAACTTGTCAGCACTGTAACATCATGGAATCTTGATTCTGAGGACATGTACATACCTTCGGCTACGACAACTACCTCTACAACTAACCCATTTTTTTGGGAAGGACCTACTTCCACTGGGGAATCCCGCTTACCAGTGACTATGCTCGTCTGCTACACTGACGTTACTATAAACGCCAGGCTCCTTGCTTCTGCTTCAGAATCTCCACGACTGCGTGCTCTTCGCACCTACTCCTAGGTTGAGGACTGATTACTCATCTTCTGTATATAGTCCTACTTGTCTTCAAGTTTATGTCCTAGAATTGTATTGATAAAGCCGCTGGTTGGCGAAACGTCTACAATAAGGATACCCAGATGTTGCACATGTGTCTTAATTTCATCTTGTCGGTATTATATACCATTCTTACACAACTTGTCAGACACTGCAACATCATGGAATCTTGATTCTGAGGACATGTACATAACTTCTCGGCTACGACAACTACCTCTCAACTAACCCACTCTTTGGGAAGGACCTACTTCCACTGGGAATCCCGCTTTCCAGTGACTGTGCCCTCGTCTGCTACACCTGACGTTTCTATATAAACGCCAGGCTCCTTGCTTCAGCTTCAGAATCTCCACGACTGCGGTGCTCTTCGCACCTACTCCTAGGTTGAGGGACTGATTACCTCATCTTCTGTATATAGTCCTACTGTCTTCAAGTTAAGTCCTAGAATTTGTATTGATAAAAGCCATGGTTGGCGAAACGTCTTCAATAAAGATACCCAGATGTTGCACATGTGTCTTAATTTCATCTTGTCGGTATTATATACCATTCTTACACAACTTGTCAGACACTGCAACATCATGGAATCTTGATTCTGAGAACATGTACATAACCTTCTCGCTACGACACTACCTCTACAACTAAACCCATCTCTTTGGAAGGACCTACTTCACTGGGAATCCCGCTATCCAGTGACTATGCCCGTCGTCGTACACCTGGTTACTATATACAACGCCAGGCTCCTTGCTTCTGCTTCAGAATCTCCACGACTGCGGTGCTCTTCGCACACTCCTAGGTTGAGGGACTGATACCTCATCTTCTGTATATAGTCTACTGTCTCAAGTTATGTCCTAGAATTTGTATTGATAAAGCCAGGTTGGCGAAACGTCTACAAATAAAGATACCCATGATGTTGCACATGTGTCTTAATTTCATCTTGTCGGTATTATATACCATTCTTACACAATTGTCAGACACTGCAACATCATGGAATCTTGATTCTGAGGACATGTACATAACCTTCTCGGCCTACGACAACTACTCTGACAACTAACCCATCTCTTTGGGGGAACCTACTTCCACTGGGAATCCCGCTTTCCAGTGACTGTGCCTCGTCTGCTACACCTGACGTTCTATTAAAACGCCAGGCTCCTTGCTTCTGCTTCAGAATCTCACGACTGCGGTGCTCTTCGCACCTACTCCTAGGTTGAGGGACTGATTACCTCATCTTCTGTATATAGTCCTATGTCTCAAGTTATTCCTGGAATTTGTATTGATAAGCCCTGGTTGGCGAAACGTCTAATAAAGATACCCGAGTTGCACATTGTGTCTTAATTTCATCTTGTCGGATTATAACCATTCTTACACAACTTGTCAGACACTGCAAACATCATGGATCTGATTCTGATACATGTAATAACTTCTCGGCTACGACAACTCCTCTACAACTACCATTTTTGGGAAGGACCACTCCACTGGGGAATCCGCTTCCAGTGACTATCCCTCGTCTGCTACACCTGCGTTACTATTAAACGCCAGGTCTTCTTTGTCAGACTCGCCGGTGCTCTTCGCACCTCTCCTAGGTTGAGGACTGATTACCTCATCTGATATAGTCCTACTGTCTTCAAGTATGTCCTAGAATTTGTATTGAAGCCACTGTTGGCGAAACGTCTACAATAAAGATACCCAGATGTTGCACATGTGTCTTATTTCATCTTGTCGGTATTATACCATCTTACACAACTTGTCACACTGCAATCATGGAACTTGATCTAGTGACATGTACAAACCTTCTCGGCTACGTAACTACCTCTACAATAACCAATCTCTTTGGAAGACCTATTCCATGGAATCCGCTTACCAGTACTATGCCCTGTCTGCTACACTGACTTACTTTAAACGCTAGCTCTTGCTTCTGCTTCAGAATCTCCACGACTGCGGTGCCTTCGACCTACTTAGATTGAGGACTGATTACCTCATCTTCTGTATATAGTCACGTCTTCAAGTTATGTCTAAATTGTATTGTGAAGCCACTGTTGGCGAAACGTCTACAATAAAGATACCAAGAGTTTGCACATGTCTTAATTTCATCTTGTCGGTATATAACCATTCTTACACAACTTGTCAGACACTGCACATCATGGAATCTTTTCGAACTAAATTTTGGTACATACCTTAAAACCATTCTTAAGTTCCGGGGAATGTATGAAGCCATGTTGCTAACCTAAGTACCATTCCAGGCTTTTTGCTTAAATTCACACCTTTCC
>NC_069463.1:93287-108638 GCF_026875155.1 Cherax quadricarinatus
GTTTTCATTAGTCTCCCACAATAACATATCGTGGATAATCCAAATATGGCGCTAGCTACAGTGTCGCCTGATTGATCTTGGTTTGTCTAAAAGGCTTACTAAAGATTTTGATCATAACATCAAGTACACATTAAAGGTTAAAGAATCTATAAAACCTTAAACTAATAAAAATATTGATATCCGAGTTCAAAAATTGAAAAGAAAAATGAACATCCATATAGTATATCTCTTGGTTTCATATTCTGAACAAGATAATTAATTAATAAACAATAGAAATGGACCAGCTGCAGTGTTCCTCCATTCTTTTGTTTTTATATAATTAAGTTTTCTAGAAGGAAGACCTTTAAGTAATATTCATCTTATTTTTCATCCAACATTTTGTTATTATTTTACTCATAACAGAATTTTCCTAGCGGCCAACATAGAGTAGGTCCTGGTTTAGAGAGACAGGTAAGCAAACACCACGACTTATTTACTAGAAAATGTTTGGTCCTGAGACCTTAATCAGCAGAGTTTAAGGCCTAGGTTCAAAACGTTTTAAATAAATATGTCTTGGTGTTTACTTATGTGACTAACAAAAGACTTGAGCTTGTGTGATCTTACTTGACAGATTGTTCCACTCATCTGCAACTGTGAAAACAAGAACTTAACTACATCGTCCTCTAAATCAAAAGTGAATCTAATTCTCAGAAAGATCTGGGTAAAGTTCTACAGGTGGGAATGCTTGGTTTATAGAAGGACAGGCCTAGTTTGTGCCAGTAGGCCTGCTGCAATGTTCTTATGTTATTTTCAGCTCTTTCTTGTGGAAAATAGTAGTAAAGCATAGTTAAGGACATTTAACCCTTTGACTGTTGCAACCCCCAATCCTGAGGTGTCTCCTGGTGTCGCAAAATTTTAAAAAAAAAAAAATTATTTTTTCTTATGAAATGATAGAGAATCTTTTCCCGATTGTAATGACACCAAAAAAACAAAATTTGATGGAAAACTGACGGAATTATGCTCTCGCGAAGTTAGCGACCTCAGCGCTGTTTACAAATCGGCAATTTCGCCCACTTTGAGCCCTATTTTCAGCTAATTCCATTATTCCAGTCGCCCAAACTCATAGCTATTTCTTTAGAACTCTATTTTTTCTATCGATTGAGTACAAGAAACTGCCCCTTTACTTTATTTCAACTACCTAATAATGTGGTCAAAATTTGCAATTTGGCCAATTTCACGAAAATTAAAAAATATGATAATTTCAAAATAAGGTCCAGAATGAACAATGCAGACATTCCTGGCTCTAAAATAACATTTTCTTTGCTCATCAGTCATGTCTCCAGGCCCCTCTAATATTACTCTTGCTTTCTATTTTGAATTTTTATTCAAACAAAAATAGAAGACTTACTATTATGCAGACTACTGCAATACTGTAATATTTGTATAAATAACATCAACCCATTCATGACTGCATATTAGAAAGGCTAGTTGGACATTTATTGGGCAATGGCATCATTTGTTTACTTTTTGAACATTGGCAAAAATCAAACATTTCCCCAACTTTTGAGCTCCATTTCTAGGTTCTTTTTTATAGTAAAATCAATCAAAATCACCTCTATTTCTATAATATGTTTTCCATTCTATCAAATGAGACCAAGAAAACGAGAATACAACAATAAATACTATACGAAAATAGACCACAAATTCGGCATTTTAATTTAAAAAAAACGGTCGGATTTTTTTTTTTCTCATTATGCACTGCGTGCTCCAGGATTTTTTTTATATGGTGCACACTGACCACACAGACCCATTCTCTCACATGTGGGCCTACCAGCTTTCTCCTGCTTGATTTGAAGCCGCTAGAATTTATGAGTATATATACGTCAAACACGGTACCTCGTAAGACGTATATATATGGCCGCGACAGTCAAAGGGTTAATGAGGGAAATGTTTCACCAAGAGTGGCTCTTCCAGTCTTAATGGAGAGAAAACTAAGAATAATGAAGATGCCCGAGTGTCATGCAACTACCTTAATGGAGAGATAACTAAGAATAATGAAGATGCCCAAGTGTCGTGCAACTACCTGAATGGAGAGATAACTAAGAATAATGAAGATACCCGAGTGTCATGCAACTACCTTAATGGAGAGATAACTAAGAATAATGAAGATACCGCGAGTGTCGTGCAACTACCTTAATGGAGAGATAACTAAGAATAATGAAGATACCCGAGTGTCATGCAACTACCTTAATGGAGAGATAACTAAGAATAAGGAAGATGCCCGAGTGTCATGCAACTACCTTAATGGAGAGATAACTAAGAATAATGAAGATACCCGAGTGTCATGCAACTACCTTAATGGAGAGATAACTAAGAATAATGAAGATACCCGAGTGTCGTGCAACTACCTTAATGGAGAGATAACTAAGAATAATGAAGATACCCGAGTGTCATGCAACTACCTTAATGGAGAGATAACTAAGAATAATGAAGATACCCGAGTGTCATGCAACTACCTTAATGGAGAGATAACTAAGAATAATGAAGATACCTGAGTGTCGTGCAACTACCTTAATGGAGAGATAACTAAGAATAATGAAGATACCCGAGTGTCATGCAACTACCTTAATGGAGAGATAACTAAGAATAATGAAGATACCCGAGTGTCGTGCAACTACCTTAATGGAGAGATAACTAAGAATAATGAAGATACCCGAGTGTCATGCAACTACCTTAATGGAGAGATAACTAAGAATAATGAAGATGCCCAAGTGTCATGCAACTACCTTAATGGAGAGATAACTAAGAATAATGAAGATACCCGAGTGTCATGCAACTACCTTAATGGAGAGATAACTAAGAATAATGAAGATACCGAGTGTCATGCAACTACCTTAATGGAGAGATAACTAAGAATAATGAAGACACCCGAGTGTCATGCAACTACCTTAATGGAGAGATAACTAAGAATAATGAAGATACCTGAGTGTCGTGCAACTACTTAATGGAGAGATAACTAGAATAATGAAGATACCCGAGTGTCATGCAACTACCTTAATGGAGAGATAACTAAGAATAATGAAGATACCCGAGTGTCATGCAACTACCTTAATGGAGAGATAACTAAGAATAATGAAGATACCCGAGTGTCGTGCAACTACCTTAATGGAGAGATAACTAAGAATAATGAAGATACCCGAGTGTCATACAACTACCTTAATGGAGAGATAACTAAGAATAATGAAGATACCCGAGTGTCATGCAACTACCTTAATGGAGTAAGTAAGTAAGTAAGTAAGTAAATTTATTCAGGTATACACAATACAGTTACATAGAATTATCATACATAGCAGCATATGTGTAGAGAACCTAGGATAACCCAAAAAAGTCAGACAGAGTGACTTATTTCCATTGGGGTCCTTTTACCTTATTATTATAATATAAAGGTTATAATATTTTCTTATTATTCTATAATGAAGATAACATCTTATTATCATACTAAAAAGACTATATACTACACGAGGGTCATTAAGACTATCTACAATACGAGGGTCATTAAGACTATCAACTACCCGAGGGTCATTACGACTATCTACAATACGAGGGTCATTACTAGGATAAGGTAAAATTTACACGTATTTTAGCTAAAAAATAGAAAATCATTCCCCTCCCTTTCTGTTGCTTCATTCATCAGACACTTTTTGGCAGTCTTCTTGAACTGGTTCAAGCTATGACTGGCCTTGACATTTGTGGGTAGTCTGTTCCATTCCTTTATTGCTGTACAATAAAAGGTGTTTGAAAGCCTGGCCACTGACTGTGGGTACTACAAAGTTGTGCTCTCTCCCCTAGTACTATGATTGCTGCGGTTCCCAACCTTGACAAAATTGACAGCAAGATATTCTGGACACTGTTTGTGAGCAATTTTTATAAACATGATTTAGCTTCAGTTGTTTTACTCTGTCTTCAACATTTCAGCATATCCAACTGCTGTAATTCATCCTGGCCTACATGTTCTCTTGGTCCCAGCCCCAGGATGAATCTTACGATTTGTTCTGGGTGATTGCAGTCTATCTTTCAGTTTTTTTTGTCAAGGCAGAGTACCAAGAAGAGCAAGCGTAATCCATATGGCATTGTATAAGGGCTAGACATAGGGTCCTGCGAGCCTCAGTAGGTAGACACTGTGCTTGTCTATACAGGAACTTCAGCCTGGCATTCGCTTTCTTTACTACACTGTTCCCTATCAATTCTCCTGACATGCATGGGTCAAAGGGGATTCCCAGATATTTAACTGATGAAACCAAAGTGATGGACTCCCCATTACACTGAACATTAAAATTATTAACCTTCTCAGTTTATGTTTCGTTCCAAAGAGAATGGCTTCAGTTTTCCCTAGGTGTAATGATAGTTTGTTGTCTACTAACCATTTGCTGCAGGACTCCAGTTCCAGTGTTAAAACATTAGCAATATCTTGTGGGTCTTTACCTGTCACTAACAGAGCACTGTCATCTGCATACAGTAGGAGTTTGCACTTGACACTGATAGGCATATCATTGACATAACATAAGAATAGTAAGGGACCCAGAATACTACCTTGGGAACTCCACATGTTATCGGCAGGGGTTCTGATTCCGTTTTGTTGATTTTGACTATTTGTCTCCTGTTGCTAAGGTAGGACTTAAACCAGTCTACAGAACCTATACCGATAGATTGAAGTTTATTACATAATATATTGTGGTTGACAGTATCGAAGGCCTTTTGCAGGTCTAAGGTTACCATACCTATGAGGTTCCCTTTTGACATTTCAGTTCTCAGGTAATCCATCAGATTAATAAGGGAGGTATCGGTTGAGTAGGATCTTCTAAAGCCCGAATTGATAGCTATGGAGAATGCTGTTGTCATTAAGGTACTTAACTACTTGAGAATACACCGCCCTCTCCAGAATTTAGATATTATAACTGAGTATCTAACAGGTCTATAGTTGCTTACATCAGACCTATTATTTTTCTTGAAGATAGGAGTAACTCTGGCCTCCTTGAACCCCTCCGGTACGGTATTAGTGGTGATTGATAGATTTATTATGTGAGCAATAGGGATTGACAGTTCAAAAGCACCATCTTTTAGGAACTTAGATGGGATGTTATCAGGGCCTGTGCTCTTAGTTGGGTTTAACCTGTAGTTCTTTTGAATGAAGTCATGAGATACACTTACTAGTTGACAACTTGATGGGGTTACCCCTTTATCGGTATAGTATGTTTGAAACTTATCAGAGTCTGTGTTAAAGGTATTTGATGCAGCTGGTAGTTTACTTACTAGTGTTGATGCAACAGACGTGTAGTAGGAATTAAAGCAATTTGCCACCTTAGATGTTTCGTGGCATACCTCATTATCGATAGTGAGTACTATGTTAGTACCTATCTACTGGCTTATGGCTATATCCCAACTGTTTTAGTTGTTGCCAGAGCTTTCTGGGGTTATGCTTATATTCTTCAATTTTTGAGCAATAGTGCTTTGCCTTTGTCCTTTTATAAGCCTCTGTACTCTGTTCCTCACCCTTTGGAATTCATTAAGTGCTGCAATATCCTGTCTGTTTGCTTTAAATCTTTTTAGCAGCTGGTCTCTGAATTTCATATTATCTAATATCTCAGTAGTCATCCAGGGTTCAGTTCTTCGGTTAATCCTAACCTCTTTAACTGGTGCAATATTATTAAGAATGGTAGTGAACATTGTTTTGAATTTTTCCCAGGCATCGTTTACGTCCGTGCAACTTGTTATCTCTGTCCAGTCACAATTGTGTAGCCTATTTACCAGTGTTTCTTTACTGTAGTTTCTAGTTGACCTCATTTCTATTGTCCTGTGTAGGCCTATCCTATCCCTAGTGATTTTCCTGGTGCAGTAAATGATGAAATGATCACTAAGACCTGTGGTAATGACGCCTGACTGACTAATGTTCTCAGCGCGGTTGCAAAGTATGTGGTCAATTAGGGTGGCTGAGAACTGTGTGATCCGGGTTGGTTTATTAATTAGTTGGGTGTAGCTATTTAATATTCTGTTGCTGAAAACAGATATTGAAGTCGCCCAGTATTATTGTTTCGCAATTGCTTTCAACTCCGGACAAGACTCTGGAAAATTCTTCTAAGAACTGGTCCTGGGTAGGAGGGCGGTAACTAGTTCCTACTAAGATGGGTTTGGTCTTGGGAAGCAGCACTTCAAACCATAGAATCTCCAGTTTATTGTTATTTAAATCAGGTCTTGGGTTGTATGCTAAGTCATTTCTAATGTAGGCACATACTCCACCGCCCTTTCTGTTCCTATCTAAGCGTTTTATATTGTAACCTTCTATTTTGACCTCGTCGTCAGTCACCGTATCATCCAACCAAGATTCAGAGATGGTTATAACTGCCGCCCTAATTTTGTTAGCTAGAATCCTAATCTCTGCCAATTTAGGAAGAAGTGATCTTGCATTGACATGAATAAAGTGAGGCCTGTTTTCATAAAACAATCATAATTATCAATATATGGCAATGGGTCATTTGTATTAAAATTAGGTAATCAATGTCATCACTGCTAAAGGGTAACTGTGCCAAAGTGCATTTGTTACACACAAAATGAATTCTGGCACCGTTGCTATAATTGTACATACATCCATCATGCACCCACCCCTTACACATTTTACATAAGGTGCCTTTTCTGTTTTTCATGCGTACTTTAGTACAGTGTATGCATCTGTTTGGTAGTGTTTGAGATAATAATGGCTGTATTGTCTCACATTGACCTATGTATGCATTACATATGGAGTTAAGGTTATCATCCCTAGCTACTAGACCGTCATTATTGCCGTCATTTATCTGTCTGTTTTGCCTCTGCACAATAGTTTGAGGTCCTGAATTAATTTGGATATCACCACTTAAGAGCGCTACAATAAGATTTGTGTGCCATTGTTTTTGTTTGGGTATGCGGTGTTGCCATACCTTGCAGCGATAGTGAGGTTTACTTTTCTGGTAGGATGGCAACTGTTGGGCTTTTACTGTCCAGGGCGCTGTTACTCCATTCACCTTTTCCAACCCCCATGACTGATTTCTTTCTTCATGGAATTGAAGAAGAAATATAAACATAATTATGGCAGCCTGTACCCCTCTAATGCCTGCCATTTTCACTCTTCGCTCTTTTACTCATATACAATAATATTTATTTCTCTTTTCCAGTCCCTAGTACACTTAGTATCTGATTTAATTACACTGAATTACTAGTAAAATTTCCTCTTCAAAACCCTCTTCACTGCTCACTTTTCCCTTAACTTCACAAAACCCTTACAGTTGACCTCTTCAAAACCCTCTTCACTGCTCACTTTTCCCTTAACTTCACAACACCCTTACATTTAACCCCTTATTCACCCTCCTCTACCCACCTCACTTCACAGTCTGGCTTCACCAATTAACTTCTAACTCCTTTCCATTCTGGTAGACCAGAAAGGTTTAATCAGTGGTTTTATCCTTCCAAATCCCCCTCAATTCCATTTATCGGGGGTTGTGTCGTGTTGTTGTCTCCTGACCTGTTTTGCTGACTCTCAGCCATTTTTAAAACACTGAGGGGAGTAACACCACCTGACTTTCCTTGAGTTTATAGATATATTTGGCTTTTTCTGCTATGATTCTCTCACTGTACACTGGTCAGCTGAATATAGGTCAGCTGCTAAAATATTAACCTTGACTATTTACCTATTCACTTCTTTCCCACGACTGGCACTGAGGGATAACCGTCCTATACCTTGGAGTTTTATACTGTTGATTTGACGATGTCTCCTGTGTTTCCCTCTCGTTAGCACTGGTACAGGTGATATGATGGTGGTACAGATATGATGCTACTGTCAACAGATGAACGTCAGTAAAGATGAGAATTTCACTTCGCTAGTTGTACGTCTGGCAGTAGCTGCTGTTTGAATGCCGGTCAGCCATGTTTAAAGGCTCAAATCTTTCCCTCGTTTGGCACTGACGAAAAAGTCCTACAGACCTGGCATTTCCTTGGAGATTTAGTTGATCAGGATTCTGCCATGTTGTCTTCCCGTTAAACACTGGTGCAGTTGATATGGAGGTCAGTTATTTCATTTAGTGGAAAACGTCTTGTGTCTGGTTCACGTCTGGCAGCAGGTCTGGTACTTGAATGCCGGTCCCTCTTCTGTCATATTTAGTCCATTTCGTTGTCGTCACCGTCAGTTTTTATGTAACTATAGTTAACTTGCATGTTGTTGCAGCAGTACTTGCAAATTTGGCCATCACTGGAGTTCGGATAGGCCCAGGGGACGGCAAGATATAGGAGCAGCCTTGTTGCTGCTTGCTGCGGCTGCAGCAGGAAAACCCGAGTGTCATGCAACTACCTTAATCATCAATTTCTTGTTCCTACCTGACCAGTTCACTAACTTTCCTC
This sequence comes from Cherax quadricarinatus, assembly GCF_026875155.1. Taxonomy (NCBI): domain Eukaryota; kingdom Metazoa; phylum Arthropoda; class Malacostraca; order Decapoda; family Parastacidae; genus Cherax; species Cherax quadricarinatus. Next base: position 101,688 of record NC_069463.1, read on the forward strand.
AGTAAAGTGATGAAGTTGATGATGAATATGATGATAATATTATACATTTCCATTTCAATAACTATTTTTAGACAGAGAACCACACAAAATACAGTTAAAGAAAGTGTCAGCTCATGTTATTGTGGAAAGTCATGTCATGGATCTAGGCTGAGATGCATGATACTGATGCATGATAGTCATGCAAGGGTCACCATTAATGATGAATTGAAATGATTTTCACAGTGAATATAAAACAATGAAAGTCTGACACAGTACAAGATGCATTTTTGAAATATACAAAATATTTTTTTTATTTTTGTGGGGGTAAAAGGCAGATATTTTGATAAATGTCAAAACCTTACCATCTTATTTTTTTTGGGGGGGGAGGAGGGCAGGGGGGCAGGGGGGCAGGGGGGCAGGGGGGCAGGGGGGGGGTCAGGAATGAAAAAGAATAAATAAAATTAAAAATATATCAATTCTCAAAAAAAAAATTGATTAGCCATGTTCCATCATTAGAAAGTGTCCAAACAAACTTTTCCATGCCAATGTGCCTGACTGTTGCCCAAACCCCATTTTAGCTACTTAAAGTACACCAAAAATGAACAAATTCAGATGATAAATAACGACAGGATGAATGTTAGTATCAGCTGCCCCTTAACCCTTTCAGGGTCCGTCCCATAGATCTACGGCCTTACGTTCAGGGTCCAAACCGTAGATCTACGCCATGAGCTCATCCTCAATAAAAATGTGAGTGGGTACATTTGGCCTAGATATGAGAGATACACTTAGTGGTATGTGTGCACCACATAAAACAGATCCTGCAGCACACTGTGTATAATGAGAGAAAAAAATGAAATCATGATTTTTTTATTAAAACAGCAACTTTGCAGTGTTTTTTCGTATGTTTTTTATAGTTGTATTTGCGATTTCTTGGTCTCATTTTTATGAATGAAGACATATTACAGAAATAGAGATGATTTTGATTGATTGGAAATGGCTTGAAACGAGGGTCAAAGTAGCGGCAATGTTAAATTTTTTGCCGATATTCAAAAGTAAACAAACGACCTCACACGTCTAATACACGTCAGCTGTGGGTCTAATATACATTCACAAATATGGTGTGATATTTATACAATTATTACAGTATTGCATAACAGTAAATCTTCTATTTTTTGGTGTGAAAAAAAAATCATTATTGAATAAAAAATCAAAATGGGAAATTTTATTTGTAAAGCCTCAAAACATAACTAATGAACAGAGGAAATGTTAGTTTAGTGCCAGGAATGCCTACATGTTAATTCTGGACCCTATTTTGAAATTGGAAAAATTTTGAACTTTGTGTTAAATTGGCCAAATTAACAATTTCCGATCATTTTAAATTTTGTAGTTGAAACAGTTGACTTGGGCGATTTCTTGTGCTCAATCGATAGAATAGAAGTAATACTAGTGAAATAGCTAAGAATTTGGTTGATTGGGGAAAAATGTAATTGGCCTAAAAAATGGGAGTCAAAGTCCGGCAAAATCGCCGATTCGTAAATATCGCTGACACATCAAAATTCGCGAGAGCATAATTTCGGTCAATTTTTCCACCAAATTTCGTACTTTTGTTTTATTTACCTTCACAAAAAGATTCTCAAAAAGATTTCATAAGAAAAAATAACAAATTTTTTTTTTTTAAAATTCTTGGAAAACTGGTGCGTGACTCCAGATTTGGGCCTTGGACCCTGAAAGGGTTAAATCACCACTTACATTGCTGCACAACCAAAAGAGTCTGAACTTAACTGGCTTGTGTCCTGACAATAACTTCTCTTAAGTGATACAGGTTCTGTTTGGCCACTTTATTCCAAAATAAACTTCATCACAATTGAACACTTGTTGGGGAATAAAATCCCCCAGCCTCTACATGGTCATTAAACTCACTGATACATTTCTCGGCAGGAGGTCCTGTTTATTTGGTCAAATGCCGAGCAAACGGCAACTACCGAAACAAGTTTTTTACCAAACAAATTGTTCGAGTTGGGAGCTGTTTGAGTACTAAAAGGGACAACTGGGACATAATCCAGACTACAATACTGTACATAATACCATGACTACAATGTACACAATACCATGACTACAACACTGTACACAATACCATAAAATACAATGTACACAATACAATGTCTAAAACACTGTAAACAATACCATGACTACAGCATTGTAACAAATAAAATGACTACAGCACTGTGCACAATACCATGACAAAAGACATAATAAACTACAAGTACTAATACCATGATACAATTACATAAAACCATGACTACAATGACAAAACCATGACTACAATGTACAAATACCATGACTACTTTTACATAAAACCATGATACAATGTACAAAATCCAGGGCACAATGTAAAAACCATGACTAAAATGTACAAATACCAGACTACAATGTAAAAACTCATGCTACAATGTAAAAATAATACCAAATAACTACAATTACAAAATACCATGACTACAATGTCATAAAAACCATGACTCAATGAAAAATACCAGACTACAATTTCAAACACCATGACTACAAGTACCTCCAACTACAATGCAAAACCATGACTACAATGTCAAAACCATGACTACAATGTACACAACATAATGCTACAATGTCCCACAACATTGATAAATTTTCATAACATCATGCACAATGTACACAAAAAACCATGACAAAATGTAAAAACATCATGACTACAATGTACATAACATCAGACTAAATTCAAAATATGCTCAATGTAAAAAATCATGACTACAAGACACAACATCATGACTACAAGTACAAACACTGTACAAGGTACACAACATCTGACTCCCAATGTACACAACATCATGACTAAAAGGGAAAACATCATGTCTACAATGAACACAATCCAGACTACAATGTACACAAAATCATGACTACAAAGTAAAACACTGCTACAATGTAAAACAAATGACACAATGACCAACTCATGACTACAATGTACCAACATCATGACTACAATGTACAAACATCATACTACAATGAACATAACATCAGACTACAATGAACAAATCATATACAATGTACATAACATCATGCTACAATGTACAAACACTGACTACAAGTACACAACACATGACTACAATTACACAACATCATGACTACAATTACACAAAATCATGATAAAATGTCAAACACAGATACAATGTACACAACATCATACTACAATGTACAAACATCATGTTACAATGTACACAACACATGACACAATGACACAACATCATGACTACAATGCACAACATCATCTCAATGTACAAAAACATCATGACTACAATGTACACAACACATGACTACAATGTACACAACATCAGACTACAATGTACAAAACTCTGACTACAATGTACAAAAATAGGTTTGGCTGATTAAGTAGTTAATTTGGGTTTTGGTTTGGCTAGAGGGTGTTTCACTTTTTAGTGTTTACCGGGAAAAATTACCTGGGAGATTTCCCAGGGGTCAACGCCCCCGCGGCCTAGTCTGGCCCAGGCGTATGGTGGATCAGGGCCTGATCAACCAGGCTTTTACGCTAGCCAACGCGTCAACATACAAACCACACCCCGGGTTTGGTCAGGTATGATTTTAGGTGCCTGTCCATGCCTCTTGATGACAGCCAGGATTTAAAACAGCCAGGGGCCTTGAAACACCAGGGGCTTGAAGACACCCGGGGATCTTGAAACAGCCGGGGGTTTTGAAGAAGCCAGGGTTTTTTGGTTGTCCCCCTGATGTATGCGGGGAGGCAGTTGAACAGTCTTGGGCCCCCTGACACTTATTGTGTTTTTGCACCCCTCTTTTCATTGGGGGGAAGTTGCACCGTCTCCCGATCAAAATAGTTCACTAAATTTCCCCTCGAATTATTTTGCCAAAAAATAAAAGCATCCTGTAAGGGAATCCATTCTAATTTACTTGAACAAGACGCGGATCATTCGGGTTTGCATAAAAATTTAGAAAAACTAAACCCTTGATTTTTTTGCTAAAACCCCAAGCCATTCCTCCATAATTCAAAGGAATATATAAACCCAATATGTTGAGCTTGTTGGGATTCCAGCTTATAATAATTCATCGAAGTAATTGATTTTTTTTATTTTATCAATGTCTAATTGTTTTGCAATGAACCTGAAATGTTAATGAGTTGCTTGTTTCTGGTAGGAACTATTTGGTGCATAGTCTTGTCTATGTCCCACATTCCCCAGAGCTTTAAAATCTGGTGTGGCCGTTTCAGGGTTCTTTTAGTTCATAGTGCAACTAAATTTTTACTTTTTAAAAATCCTTCATAAGGGTGGGAAAGAAATTACTGTAAAAAAAAGCTGAAAAACCCCAAAACAAACTGCCCCGGAAAGACTATCCAAGACATGGGTGATGTGCACTTCCCCCACCCAGCTGACAGATAATACTGTTAAAGAAAGTTTTTTGGACCACATTGCCCGGAGAAAACCCTCGCATTAAAAAAAAAACCAAACAAAAATTAATTAAATAATAACAAAACTTTTGCTAATACTCCTAAACCAAAAGCGACTTATTAACAAACCCGACAGGGGCTGCAAAAAAAATCACTGGAAAACAAAGAAAAAACCAACACGAAGTGCCAAAAGAGACTATCCAAGACATGGATGTGTCACTTCCTCACCCGCTGACAGATAAACTGTTAAAGAAAGTTCTTGGACCACAGTTGCCAGGAGAAACCGTCGCATTAAAATAAAAAACCAAACAAAAAAATTAAATAATAAAAAAACTTACGCTAATACCCTAAAACCAAAACACTTATTACATACCCGACAGGGGCTGTGAAAAGGTCCGGGGCCCCAGACCTTCGAAAGGTAAACTTAGGCTCTGGGGGGGCAGCCTTAACCAAATTTAAAAAAACTTATTTGGTCAAAGTCTCCCCTTCCTGGGAAAAAATGACCCAACCACAACCGTTACGTAGAAGGTTTGCAAAAAAAGTCAAGACAGCTGTGTCTGCTATGAACACCCTTGTAAGAAACACAAAAAAAACAAAACGTTTTCAAAATTCCTAGACATTCCTAAAGGTTCCGTAAGGAGTTGTAGGGGACCGTGGCGACAGGGCAAAAATAAGGAAAATATGATGTCAGGTCACAAATCCCTTTGCAAAATGAAAACCCGTGGGCCCAAAAGTTTTTGGAAGGGTTTTACACAAAATGTTGACCGTGCCATAAACACTAAAACAAATGAATTTAAAGATTATAAAATATAAAAAGAGAAGGAAAAAAATCAGCCCCTTTTAAAAATACATTTTTTGTCCCTCACGACAGAAGGAAATTCATCGTTGGGACAGCGGCCAACCACTCTCTCCCAAATCATAAGTGATAACAAAGTTAGATTTTTGTTCCCAAAGGGAAGAAAAATAAGCACCCAAAAAAAAATATTTGGCTCACCAAAAAATGTTGAAGCAGCAGCAAAAAAATAAGAAAAAACTCATCAAAAAAAAAACTCAAGGAGCTGTATGCCATCCAGGAGCAGGAATACTAGAAGTGATTGTGCCGTCGAACACCCCCAACGGTAAATTTTTTTACAGGGGGGAACACCCCCAGGGGTTATGTTTTTTTTTCAGGGGGAACACCCTCATATATTATTTTTTTACAGTGGGGACACCCCCACGGATTTTTTTTTTTTTACACGGGGGGAACAACCCCCAGATTATTTTTTTTACCCCTGGGTAAACCCCATGAATGATTTTTTTTAAAAACTGGGTGAAACCACTGTATTATTTTTTTTATACTGGGTGAACACCCACACGGTTATTTTTTTACACTGGGTGAACACCACACCATTATTTTTTTTTTTTTTTTGCTGATTTTTTACCTTTTCAAAATAATTTTATTTTTATCAATATTTATTTTCTTATTTTATCTAAATATCTTTAAAATATATAAATACATACATACATATATATTATTATATATATATATAAAAATATATTATATAATTTTTATATATATATATAATATATATTTAAAAAATATATAATTTCAGGGACCCCCGCATAACGATTACCTCCCAATGTACCAATTTTTGAAAATGTATTTATGTAAGTGCGTTTGTACGTGTTGTTTGGGAGTCTGAAATGACTAATCTACTTTTACAAAATTTCTTATGGGAATAAATTCGGGCAGTACTGGGGCCTGATCATACTTCTGAGTGAAAAAAAAATGTTAAAACGGGGGTCCACTGTAATTAATATATATAATAAAAAAATATAATATTTAATTATATAATATACATAATATAAATTATATATATACAATTAAATTATATATACAGAGGGCCCCCCCCCTTTACACGTTTCACTTTTCGATTTCCACTAATACGTCATTTCAAATTATGACCAAAACTCTCAAAAGGCTCCCCCACCTGACTTTTAATACGGTCCCTGCCCCCCCCTGTTTTTTTTACATTCTTCGTGAGCTCAGTAAGCACTAAATCTGTCCCTTTTTTCTAAAACTCCCAAAAATTTCAAAAGTTTTTAAAAGTTATTTTTATATTTTATATATACTTGAAATTATATTATGTAAACCTTACTTAACCCTTTCAGGGTCCGTCCCGTAGATTTACGGCTTTACTTCGGGGCCAAACCCTGATCTACTCATGATGAGCTCACTCTGATAAACTTTTGGTGGGACATTTGGGGGGTAGATATAAAAAAACATCTATGTGGGGATGTTGCACCCCATAAAAAAGATCCTGCGCACACTGTGTATAAAGAGAAAAAAAAACGAAATCATGATTTTTCGATTAAAAAAAGCGACTTTTCATGTTTTTTTTTTTTTTTGTTTTTTATAGTTTATTTTCGATTTTTTGGGCTCAATTGATTTGAATGGGGACTATTACAAAATTACAGAAAAATAATTTTTAAAGTTTTGCCCCGAAAAATTTTCCAAAATTCAAAGAAAAATGTTTTTGGGGGTAATT
>NC_069463.1:109138-141528 GCF_026875155.1 Cherax quadricarinatus
TTCTCTCTCACCCATTCCTGTTCAACAAAAAAAGGGCAGATCCAGTATTTCTTTATGAACTGTGGTGGTGGTATGGTTGCTAGGGTCTTCAGCTTCCCTGTGAGGGGCTGCATGGGGCACTATCTAATAGGAAGACTGTGTACCTTTCATAAATTTTGTCATTTGAAATTTTTATCTACTCTTAAGTTTTTTCCTTTTCCACATCTTTCTTGTCAGTCCACCTAAGTGCAGCCTCTCCTCACTTAGTGACGTACTCGTTTACCGACAACTCGGACTCACAATGGGATCTCTGACCAGTGCATACCTAAATAATGTACAGTGGACCCCGCATACCGTACGCATCGCATACCGTTCAATCCGCATACCGCTCGCTTTTATCGCAAAAATTTTGCCTCGCATACCGCCCAAAAACCCGCTCACCGCTCTTCGTCCGAGACGCGTCCAATGTGCGCCCTTAGCCAGCCTCACATGTGCCGCCGGTGGCATTGTTTACCAGCCAGCCTCCGCGGTAACATCCAAGCATACAATCGGAACATTTCGTAATATTACAGTGTTTTTGGTGATTTTTTCTGGAAAATAAGTGACCATGGGCCCCAAGAAAGCTTCTAGTGCCAACCCTACAGCAATAAGGGTGAGAATTACTATAGAGATAAGAAAAAGATCATTGATAAGTATGAAAGTGGAGTGCGTGTCTCCGAGCTGGCCAGGTTGTATAATAAACCCCAATCAACCATCGCTACTATTGGTGGTACAGCTGCTGCTGCTGTTGTACCACCGTCAGCTGCTGCTGCTGTAGTACCATCTGCTGCTGCTGCTGTAGTACCGTCTGCTGCTGCTTTAGCATCGTCTGCTGCTGCTGTAGCACTGTCAGCTGCTGCTGCTGTTGTACCACCGTCAGCTGCTGCTGCTGCTGTAGTACCGTCTGCTGCTGCTGTAGTACCGTCTGCTGCTGCTGTAGCATCGTCTGCTGCTGCTGTATCACTGTCAGCTGCTGCTGCTGTAGCATCGTCTGCTGCTGCTGTATCACTGTCAGCTGCTGCTGCTGTAGCACCGTTGTTGGTGTGGCTTACTGAGAATACCAAGAAACAATTAACCCCAGAGGATTTGCCACCCAGGATAACCCAAAAAAGTCAGTGTCATCGAAGACTGTCTAACTTATTTCCATTGGGGTCCTTAATCTTGTCTCCCAGGGTGCAACCCACACCAGTCGACTAACACCCAGGTGAACAGGGAAAAATGCCTGGAACTAGTGCTCATATTGGTGAATTTAAAGCCAGCAAAGGTTGGTTTGAGAGTTTTAAGAATCGTAGTGGCATACACAGTGTGATAAGGCCTGTTCTGGAAGAAAATGCCAAACAGGACCTACAGTACTCAGGAGGAAAAGGCACTCCCAGGACACAGTGTCTCATCAGTCATTGCTGCATCTTCAATAAAGGTAAGTGTCATTTATTCTTCATTTAGTAGAGTAGTACATGTACAATATATATTGTGCATGTACTACTCTACTATTGTGCATGTATCCTTCTCTTTGTGTGTAGAGAAATGTATAATTCAAGTTGTAAAAAATTTTTTTTTTCATACTTTTGGGTGTCTTGCACGCGGATTAATATGCTTTCCATTATTCTTATGGAAAATTCATTCGCATACCGATCATTTCGCATAACATATCAGCCCCTTGCATGGATTAAATTCGCTATGGTGGGGTCCACTGTATATTACCCTTTTCAAGGTCCGTCCCGTAGATCTGACGGCTTTACCGTGAGTGTCCAAACCGTATATCTACGCCATGACTCAGCTCACTCTGATGAAACTGTTAGTGGTTATTTGGGCCTAATATAGAGAATACACTATGAGGTATGTGTGCCACTACAAAAAACATTCCTTCAGCACACGTGTGTATAATAGAGAAAAAAAACAGAAATCATGATTTTTCGATTAAAACAGCCAACTTGCAGTGTTTTATCGTATGTTTTTTATAGATGTAGTTGGGATTTCTTGTCTCATGTTGATAGATGGAAGACATATACAGAAATAGCAGAGATATTGATTGGTTTAAGCACTGGAAATGGCTTTGAAAAACTGAGAATCAAAATAGCGGAAATGTTAAATGTTTTGCCCGATATTCAAGAGTAAAACAAACGACCTCACACATCGAAATACACGCCTAGCTGGGGGTCCTAATATACATTCACCAATAAGGTGATGATTTTTATACAATTATTACAGTATTTGTCATAACAGTAACTCTTCTATTTTTGGTGTGAAAAACATTCATTATTGAATAAAAAAATCAAGATGGAATTTATTGTATAGCCTCAAAACATAACTAAGGAAAGAGGAAAAGTAGTTTTTAGTGGCCAGGAAATGCCTAAAGCATTGTTTTATTCATGACCCTATTTGAAATTGGGAAATATTGAACTTATGTGTTAAATTGGTCCAAATTAACAATTTCCGATCAACTTTATTATTGTAGTTTGAAACAGTTGACTTGGCGATTTCTTGTGCTCAATCGATAAATATAAGTAATACAGTGAAATAGCTAAGAATTTGGTTGAGTTGGAAAATGTAATTGCCTAAATGGGAGTCAAAGTCCAGCAAAAATCGCCTGAATCGTAAATATCGCTGACACAGTCAAAATTCTCGAGAGCATAATTTCGTCAATTTTCCACCAAATTTTCGTACTTTTTGTATTATACCTTCACAAAAAGATTTCTCTACGATTTCATAAGAAAAAATAAAAAATTTTTTTTGAAAATTCATGTACACAGGTGGCGTGACCCAGATTTGGGGCCTTGGACCCTGAAAGGGTTAAAGCTAATTTTCCCTCTATTCTGTTAATACAATAGTATGGTACACTACTAAATTTAACATTTAAAAAAATAATACAGGAAGGCCACCCCGCTTTACGGCGTTTCACTTTTACGCGTTCCGCTAATTACGGACTATTTCAAATAAGACCAAAACCGCTATATGGCACCCCCCCACCGTGACTTTCTAATACGGTCACCGTGCCCCACACCCTGTTTGTTAACATTCTCCTGATCTCAGTAAATCACTAAGTCTCCTACCATTTTTGTTGGAAACTCCAAAATTTCATAATGTTTTTAAAAGTTATATCTTATTTTATATATACCTGATAAATTCTACTTATGTATACCTGTACCTAAAAAAAGCTTACATACATCGAGACATGTTAAATGTCGTATATTACGTAAATAATACACATTTTCAATTAATCCATCCATATTAATTTTTTCAAAATTATATGAATAAACACATGCATAACATATAAATAAGATATAATACACCCCACTGAAGAAATAATAAACAAATGTGAGTATGTGAGCAACGCTTGCACAAGTGTGATAATAACAATACTGATCTCATAAATGTCTTATATTAACGGGTAAAATACACATTTCATTAATCCATCATGATATTTTTTCAAAAATTATATAATAAACAACGATGCAAAAATACATATAAATAAGATAAAACACCCCACAAGTATAAAAAATAAACATAAATTTGATCTTTGGTAGCAGACGACTTCCACTAATGACGCCATCATAACAATAGTCACGGAGTCCATAAATGTCGTATATACGGTAATATGCCAATTCATTAATCCATCCATGATATTTTATTTCAAAATTATATAAAAACACGATGCATAACATATAATAAGATAAATACACCCCACAGTAGAATAATAAACAAATGGAAGATGTGAGCATACGACTTGCACAAGTGGTGATAATAACAATACTGAATCTCATTAAATGTCGTATATTTACGGTATATACACATTTTCATATCCATCCATGATATTTTTTTTCAAAATTATATAATAAACGACGATGCAATAACATATAAATAAGATAAATACACACCCCACAGTAGAATTAATAAACAAAAATGTGATCTGAGTAGCAGACGACTTCCACAAGTGACCGCCATAAGAAAACAATAAGTCACGGAGTCCCTCATTAAATGTCGTATTTTTACAGTAAAAAATATACCAACATTTTCATTAATCCATCCAGATATTTTTTTCCAAATTAAATAATAAACACGATGCATAACATATAAATAAGATAAATACACCCCACAGTAGAATAAATAAAACAAATGGAGAGATGTGGCAGACACTTTCACAAGTGTTGATTAATAACAATACTGCTCTCATCAATGTCGTATAATACGGTAATATACACTTTTCATAATCCATCATGAATTTTATTTTTAAATTATATAATAAACACGATGCATAACATATAAATAAGATAAATACACCCCACCAGTAGAATAAATAAACATAAAATGTGATCTTGTGGTAGCAGACGACTTCCACAAGTGGGATAATAACAAAATCACGGATCCACATTAAATGTCGTATATAAACGGTAATATACACATTTTCATTAATCCAGCCTTGATCATTATTTCAAAATTATATAATAAAACGATAAACAATTAACATAAAAAGATGATAAATATACACCCCACAAAAGAATAAATAAACATAAATATAAGAGTGGGAGCCTGGTTTGTTTACTCTGTGCCTAGCCTGTCCCTCTCATGACTCATTCTGTTCTCTCTCTAACATTATTCATTTATTCTCCTTTACTTAATCCGGACCCTACATTAAGACTACAAATATTTAAGGTAAGTAATGAGCGAACTGTATATACATTTTATCGCTCTGGGATGCTTAAATATCATAGAATAGTATGTGTGGGTGGGGTGGCCTGGTAAGGTAGCCTGGCTATTACAATACATACCACACTTGATTTCTTACAATAAATACTACTTGTCTCACCCTAGATTAAGACTATAAATATTTTAAAGTAAGTAACGAGTGCACTATGTGTGTATTGTACCTTTTTATTGTTTTTTGATGCCTGGTTCTATTGCTAACTTAATATATGTTAGTGTAAACTTGTTATCTAGTGTTTGTATGCATTTATAAGTGGAAAAAAAGGGTGTTCCACTTTACGGCGATTTCCGCTTTACGGCGGTAGCCTGGAACCTAACCTGCTGTATAAGTGGGGCCCTCCTGTATATATATATACAGTGGACCCCCGGTTAACTATATTTTTTCAATCCAGAAGTATGTTCAGGTGCTAGTACTGACCGAATTTGTTCCCATATGGAATATTGTGAAGTAGATTAGTCTATTTCAGACCCCCAAACATACACGTACAAACGCACTTACATAAATACACTTACATAATTGGTCGCATTCGGAGGTGATCGTTATGCGGGGGTCCACTGTATATATATATATATATACAGTGGACCCCCGCATACCTTTGGCATCACATAATGTTAAATCCGCATACCGATACATTTTATCGCTAAGATTTTGCCTCGTTTACCACTAAAAAACCCTCTCAACGCTATTCGTCCGAGAAGCGTCTAATGTGCGGCCTGAGCCAGGCTCACATGTTCCGCTGGTGGCATTGTTTACCAGCCAGCCTCCGCAGTAACATCCAGGCATACAATCGGAACATTTCGTATTATTACAGTGTTTTTGGTGATTTTTTCTGCAAAATAAGTGACCATGGGCCCCAAGAAAGCTTCTAGTGCCAACCCTACAGGAATAAGGGTGAGAATTACTATAGAGATGAAGAAAGAGATCATTGCTAAGTATGAAAGTGGAGTGCGTGTCTCCGAGCTGGCCAGGTTGTATAGTAAACCCCAATCAACCATCGATACTATTGTGTCCAACAAAACGGCAATCAAGGAAGCTGTTCTTGCCAAAGGTTCAACTCTGTTTTTGAAACAGAGATCGCAAGTGATGGAAGATGTTGAGAGACTCTTATTGGTATGGATAAATGAAAAACAGATAGCAGGAGATAGCATCTCTCAAGTGATCATAAGTGAAAAGGCTAGGAAGTTGCATGAGGATTTAATTAAAAAAATGCCTGCAACTAGTGATGATGTGAGTGAATTTAAAGAGATTTTAGAAGCGTAGTGGCATACATAGTGTGATAAGGCATGGTGAGGCTGCCAGTTCGGACCACAAAGCGGCTGAAAAATATGTGCAGGAATTCAAGGAGTACATAGACAGTGAAGGACTGAAATCTGAGCAAGTGTTTAATTGTGATGAAACAGGCCTGTTTTGGATGAAAATGCCAAGCAGGACCTACATTACTCAGGAGGAAAAGGCACTCCCAGGACATAAGCCTATGAAAGACAAGCATACTCTGTTGATGTGTTCCAATGCTAGTGGTGATTGCAAAGTGAAGCCTTTATTAGTGTATCACTCAGAAACTCCCAGAGCATTCAGCCAAAAGAATATCCTCAAGGCTAATTTGTGTGTGCTGTGGAGGGCAAACAGTAAAGCATGGGCCACTAGGGACTTTTTCTATGACTGGTTACACCAAGCATTTGCCCCCAATGTGAAAGATTTCCTAACTGAAAAGAAATTAGACCTTAAGTGCCTCCTGGTGTTAGACAATGCCCCTGGTCATCCTACAGATGTGGCAGAGCGACTTTATGGGGACATGAGCTTCATTATGGTCAAGTTTTTGCCTCCTAATACCACTCCTCTCCTGCAGCCCATGGACCAGCAGGTTACTGCAAACTTAAAAAACTGTACACAAAAGCTCTGAAAGGTGCTTTGTAGTGACCTCAGAAACTCAATTGACTCTAAGAGAGTTTTGGAGAGATCACTTTAATATCCTCAATTGTGTAAACCTTATAGGTATTGCTTGGGAGGGAGTGACTAAGAGGACCTTGAACTCTGCTTGGAACTGTGGCCAGAATGTGTAGACCAAAGGGATTTTGAAGGGTTTGAGGCTAACCCTGGGAATCCCATGCCAGTTGAGGAATCCATTGTGGCATTGGGAAAGTCCTTGGGGTTGGAGGTTAGTGGGGATGATGTGGAAGAGTTGGTGGAGGAGGACAATGAAGAACTAACCACTGATGAGCTGCTAGATCAACTTCAACAGCAAGAGGCCAGACCTGAGGAAACTGCTTCGGAGGAGGGGAGAGAGAAATTGAAGGAGTTGCCTACTTCTAAGATTAAGGAAATGTGTGGAATGTGGCTTAAAGTGCAAACCTTTTTTGATGAAAATCACCCTAACACAGCTATTGCAAGCCGTGCTGGTGACTATTACACTGACACTGTTGTGAAACACTTTAGGAAAGTCATAAAGGAACGAGAGGTACAGGCCACTATGGACAGATATGTTGTGCGACAGAAGTCCAGTGACTCTGAAGCTGGTCCTAGTGGCATTAAAAGAAGAAGGGAAGTAACCCCAGAAAAGGACTTGACACCTCAAGTCTTAATGGAAGGGGATTCCCCTTCTAAACACTAAGACTCTCCTCCTCCCATCTGATCAATCATCACCAGATCTTCAATAAAGGTAAGTGTCATGTAACTGTGCATGCCTTTTTGAGTTTGTGTGAATTAAAATTAATATTTCATGTGGTAAAATTTTTTTTTTAATAATTTGGGGTGTCTTGCACGGATTAATTTGATTTCAATTATTTCTTATGGGGAAAATTCATTCGCATAACGATAATTTTGCATAACAATGAGCTCTCAGGAACGGATTAATATCGTTATGCGGGGGTCCACTGTATAAATACACCTACCATCCGACTTACGACCGAGTTCGGTTCCGAGAAACTGGTCGTAAGTCGAAATGGTCGTAAGTCGAACTTTACTACTGAATATCAACAAAACATTTTTGTAATGACTTTATATTATTGTTTTATTTTTGTATTTCATGTTTTACTTTTTATGTTGTTAGTACTGCATTTTATACTTTAAGGTTTAGGATAAACACTGTGTACAACACAAATAGTTGTTTATTTCCCAGAAATATGGCATAAAAAACACGGTTGTAAGTCGAGTGGTCGTAAGTCGAGCAGGTCGTAAGTCGAGCAGGTCGTAAGTCTGATATAATGTATAATATATATATATATATATATAATATATATATATATAATATATATATATAATATATATATATATATATATGCAATAAGATCACAGTAAAATGTGATTTCAGAATATGCAAAACAACCACTCTGAAAGAATAGAGAAATTCCAAGCGCTTTCGTGACTACTCACATTATCAAGGAACTATGAAAGTAAAGCATCCAAGGAAGCTATATAAGGGGTCTGGCCAGCACCTCACTATCAGATCCCACAATGGTTAAACAACTGACGTGCGCCGACCCAACTTGGATAGGTCCTTTGCACAACTCACCCACAAACTATTCTACCCAAGAAAATTTAAAAATTATTATTTGTCCAGTGTATTAAATTCTTCCCAAATTCTTTTAAATTATAAATGGATCTAATTTATATAAACCAAAGGAAATATTCATATTATTGTCAAAAACTGCTTTTTATGAAACAAGATTCAATTATATTCCTGTCGACCATGGACTTGCTTGATACTACTTTCTCAACTTTTTGAAAATCAATTGGATGGTTAAAATATCTTACATGAATAAATAGAGCATTGGAATCTTGTCCAGTTCTAATGCTATATTTATGTTGTTTTAATCTTAGTTCGAGATTTTTACCAGTTTGACCGTAATAAACTTTATCGCAAATTTTACAAGGAATCTTATAGACACATCCATCAGCATTTTGGGGGGAATTCTTTATCAAAAGTTTTTTTACTGTATCAAGATTTTTGAATACAACTTTAATATTAACCCTTTCAGGGTCCGTCCCATAGATCTACGGCTTTACGTTCAGGGTCCAAACCGTAGATCTACGCCATGAGCTCAGCTCACTCTGATAAACTGTGAGTGGTACATTTCGGCCTAGATATGAGAGAATACATCTATGTGGTATGTGTGCACCACATAAAACAGATCCTGCAGCACACTGTGTATAATGAGAGAAAAAAAATGAAATCATGATTTTTTGATTAAAACAGCAACTTTGCAGTGTTTTTTCGTATGTTTTTTATAGTTGTATTTGCGATTTCATGGTCTCATTTGATAGAATGGAAGACATATTACAGAAATAGAGATGATTTTGATTGGTTTTAGCATTGGAAATGGCTTGAAACTGAGCTCAAAGTAGCGGAAATGTTTAAATTTTTGCCGATATTCAAGAGTAAACAAACGACCTCACACGTCTAATACACGTCAGCTGGTGGGTCTAATATACATTCACAAATATGGTGATGATATTTATACAATTATTACAGTATTGCATAACAGTAAATCTTCTATTTTTTGGTGTGAATAAAAATTCATTATGTGAATAAAAAATCAAAATGGAATTTATTTGTAAAGCCTCGAAACATAACTAATGAACAGAGGAAATGTTAGTTTAGTGCCAGGAATGCCTACATTGTTCATTCTGGACCCTATTTTGAAATTGGAATATTTTGAACTTTGTGTTAAATTGGCCAAATTAACAATTTCCGATCACTTTATTTTGTAGTTGAAACAGTTGACTTGGCGATTTCTTGTGCTCAATCGATAGAATAGAAGTAATACTAGTGAAATAGCTAAGAATTTGGTTGATTGGAATAATGTAATTGGCCTAAAATGGGAGTCAAAGTCGGCAAAATCGCCGATTCGTAAATATCGCTGACACATCAAAATTCGCGAGAGCATAATTTCGTCAATTTTCCACCAAATTTCATACTTTTTGTTTTATTACCTTCACAAAAAGATTCTCTACGATTTCATAAGAAAAAATAACAAATTTTTTTTTTTAAAATTCTTGGACACTGGTGCGTGACTCCAGATTTGGGCCTTGGACCCTGAAAGGGTTAAAGGTCTTAAGAAGAGAAGGCATATCAACCAAGTTTTCATGGTAAGGGAGAACCAACATATTTTTAGTTGAATAAGGCTGGTTGTCCCTTTTTGGATTGTAAAAAGTATTTCTAGCAATTTTAAAAGACTTATCAATTACATTTCTTGGGTATTTTAAATCATTACCTATTTCAAAAATTTTGGATATTTCCTCATCTATGAACTCAGGACTACAAATTCGTAAAGCTCTCAAAAACATTGATGAGAAAACAGACAGTTTGACTCTATCTTGATGCGAGGAATAATAGTGGACATAGGAACAGTTATTTGTAGGTTTTCTGTAAATTTTAAATTTGAATTCATTATTACCCTTAATAATTAAAACATCTAGAAAAGGCAATGAGTTATTTTCTTCAAACTCAACAGTAAAGTTTATAGAATGGGCTAAGCTATTTTATTTTCCAAGGAAATGGTGTATATCTACATTTTTGGGCATAAGACACAAAATATCATCAACATATCTGAAACATTTAGAGCTAATAGAGCTAAATGGTTCAGATATGTTGATGATATTTTGTGTCTTATGCTACCCTGCCTTGGTAGGAATCAGCCAGTGTGATAATAAATAATAAATAATAATATTATTATTATTATCACACTGGCCGATTCCCACCAAGGCAGGGTGGCCCGAAAAAGAAAAACTTTCACCATCATTCACTCCATCACCATCTTGCCAGAAGGGTGCTTTACACTACAGTTTTTAAACTGCAACATTAACACCCCTCCTTCAGAGTGCAGGCACTGTACTTCCCATCTCCAGGACTCAAGTCCGGCCTGCCGGTTTCCCTGAATCCCTTCATAAATGTTACTTTGCTCACACTCCAACAGCACGTCAAGTATTAAAAACCATTTGTCTCCATTCACTCCTATCAAACACGCTCACGCATGCCTGCTGGAAGTCCAAGCCCCTTGCACACAAAACCTCCTTTACCTCCTCCCTCCAACCTTTCCTAGGCCAACCCCTACCCCTCCTTCCTTCCACTACAGACTGATACACTCTTGAAGTCACTCTGTTTCGCTCTATTCTCTCTACATGTTTGAACCACCTCAAAAACCCCTTCCTCAGCCCTCTGACAACAGTTTTGGTAATCCCGCACCTCCTCCTAACTTCCAAACTACGAATTCTCTGCATTATAATTCACACCACACATTGCCCTCAGACATGACATCTCCACTGCCTCCAGCCTTCTCCTCGCTGTAACATTCATCACCCATGCTTCACACCCATATAAGAGCATTGGTAAAACTATACTCTCATACATTCCCCTCTTTGCCTCCAAGACAAAGTTCTTTGTCTCCACAGACTCCTAAGTGCACCACTCACCTTTTCCCCTCATCAATTCTATGATTCACCTCATCTTTCATAGACCCATCCGCTGACATGTCCACTCCCAAATATCTGAATACATTCACCCCCTCCCTACTCTCTCCCTCCAATCTGATATCCAATCTTTCATCACCTAATCTTTTTGTTATCCTCATAACCTTACTCTTTCCTGTATTCACTTTTAATTTTCTTCTTTTACACTCCCTACCAAATTCATCCACCAATCTCTGTAACTTCTCTTCAGAATCTCCCAAGAGCACAGTGTCATCAGCAAAGAGCAACTCTGACAACTCCCACTTTGTGTGTGATTATCTTTTAACTCCACGCCTTTTGCCAAGACCCTCACATTTACTTCTCTTAGAACCCCATCTTGGTACAGACCTGCAATCAACTTCGACAACTTCCACTAGTGAGAGCGGCTGGATTTGAGAGGGACCTGACCTCTCAGCATCTGAGTTCTTACCTCTCCTAGTGGCCTACGTCTCACCTCTTGGCGCTATAAAAAGCTCCATCCTGTCACTTCATCTCCATATTGTTTCATATTGTGGAACAATGCTCTTCTCCAGACTGAGGGACTGGCCACCTAAAAACTTTAAGGGTGATGGACTGATTACATCGTCTTCAAGTATCTTCTGCTTCTATCAACTTTTCTGTACTTGACTGAAGAAGCCTACTGTGTAGGCGAAACGTTTCATAATAAAGATACCTAACTGTTGCATATGTGTCTTACCTAACAACCTGTCGGTATTTTATACCATTTTAATGTTCACCAAACAAATTGTTCGAGTTGGGAACTGTTTGAGTACTAAGGTACTACTGTACATAATACCATGACTACAATACTGTACATAATACCATGACTACAATGTACACAATACCATGACTACAACACTGTACACAATACCATAACTACAATGTACACAATACCACGTCTAAAACACTGTAAACAATACCACGACTACAGCACTGTACATAATAACATGACTACAGCACTGTGCACAATACCATGACTAAAATGTACATAATACCAAGACTACAATGTACATAATACCATGACTACAATGTACATAATACCATGACTACAATGTACATAAAACCATGACTACAATGTACATAATGCCACGGCTACAATGTACATAACGCCATGACTACAATGTACATAATACCATGACTAAAATATACATAATACCATTTAATTATTTATTTATTTATTTATTAACAATTTGAGCACACATACAGAGGTACAAAAAAATACAGATAAGAGCAGCATACCAAAGCCACTTACACTATGCATAGCATTACGGGCTGGCTTAAAATTAACTTAAGATTAACTAAGCAATGATGAAATCAGTGATAAAACATTAATGTAAACAGATTACTATAAAGCACAAGTGAGTATTACAAAGCAGGTCATATGGTTGCATGCATTGTTGTACATTCAGTCATATGGGGTATTCTGTTAGGTAGTGTATTTAAAAAATAATAAAGTTAGATTGGGTTTAGGGTTTAACATTTATGTGATATAATTGTGAGAAACATTTAAGATCTACAATTTATAAGGTTCAGTTATTCAGTATTTATTTGGTTTGGGTGAGTAAGTGATCTTTGAGAAGAGACTTGAATTTATAAACAGGTAGTGTTTCTTTTATATTTACAGGTAATGAATTTAGATTTTAGGGCTTTTTAAAGTGGGATTGAGTTTTGCATAGTGTGAGATGGACACGAGGAACATCAGAGAGTGATCTGTGCCTTGGTTATGGGCATGTGTTCTGTTGAGGTTGGCAAGGAGATGTTTGAGGGGGGGGTTTTAAAATTTTAGAGTTAAGTGTTCTATGTATGTAATAGGTGCAGTAATAAGTATGGATGTTTTGTATGGTGAGTAGGTTTAGTGTATTGAATATTGGTGGGTGTTGCTGCCTGTAGTGAGAATTTGTTATCATTCTAACTGCAGCCTTTTGTTGGGTAATTAGTGGTCTGAGATGGTTAATTGTTGTTGAGCCCCATGCACAAATTCCATAGGTGACATAGGGGTAAATAAGAGAGTGATATAGGGCCAGGAGGGCTGACTGTGGAGCATAGTACCGTATCTTCGATAGTATGCCTACCCGTCTTGGAAATTTTTTTTAGAAATTTGTTGTTATATTGTATGAAATTTGAGTCTATTATCAAGGGGGATTCCTAAGAATTTTCCCTCTGTTAGCTTTGTGATAGGTGATCCATTTATCATTATGTTGAGAGGGACATCTGTAGCTCTGTTACCAAACTGAATGAAGTAGGTTTTGTCAATGTTTAGTGTAAGTTTGTTAGTCCTCATCCAGGTAGATTTTTTCTGAAATTCGGTGTTTACAGTTTTGGAAAGCGTGATGGGCTGGGGGTGAGAAAAGACTTTAATGTAGTGTAAATCTCCCCAAAATTTTGGGGGTTTTTAAATTAATTTGCGAAGCATTTGGTGGGGTTTTTATTTTATGGGAGAAAGAAAAGGGGGCTAAGGACATTTCCCTGGGGGGACCCCCCAAACTGTAATTGGTTGGCAGAAGGGGCTTCCCCCATTTGCTTTACCTATTGGCTTCTGTTGCTGAGGAAAGGACTTGAGGTAGTTGGGGGGGTGTCCCCTTTAAATACCACAGTGTGACTTTTTTTACGGGGAAAGCAAGTCATGGCCCAACTGTATCAAAAGCTTTGCGTAAGTCAATGAAGTTTCCCCGTGGGACTTCTTTTTTCTCTTTTTGCACTGTATATTTTTTCTAGCAGTGTATAATAGCTTCATTAGTATTTTTAGGGGGCCCGGGAATAAAATTTTGGGGGGGTTGAAAAATGTTTTGGGAGATGGGGTTAGGAGTAGATTCTTTTTATGAATTAATTTTTCAAAGGGTTTTTTGGGAGGAGGGTGAAAAAGGATATTGGCCTTTGTTTTTCAACTCTGTTTGGTCCCCTCCTTTAGGGATGGGGGGTGCCCCTTTGGGCTTTTTTGAGAACTGTAGGGAAGGTGGGGATTCAATGGATTTTTTAAAGAGTTTTTGCAATGATTGGTGATAGTCCCTTTGGGGAGGGTTTTTTGTATAAAAAGGGTGGAAAGGATTTAAAATCTCCTTCCCCCCCCGGTTTTTTCGTGCGTTGAAAATAAGGGGGGACTTCGTAGGGGTTTAGTCGGGGTAGGAAACAGTTTTGTTGGGGTTTAGTTGCCATTGAGGTATTTCTTTTGGGGGGGTTATTGAGTTTGGGGATTTTTTTGGGCCAAAATTTTTGGGCCCTTTTAGGGGAAAGAAGAAATCTTTGGGTCTGTTTGCTGTTTTGTTGGGGGGAGTTGGGGTTCTTTGTTTTTGCTAATTTTTTTTTTCGCTATTTCGTGATATCTTTTTTTTTCCCCAAAATTTTTCTGATAGGGTCTTCCAGGTCTTTTTTATATCACCTCGTAAGTTGGATAACTTTTTTCTCTTTTTAAATTTTTTTGCCCTTTTTATCAGGCTGGTTAGGTTTTCAGGTAAAAGTTTTTTTTTGGTTTTTGGTTATGTGACCCCTTCGGGACTGTTTTTCATATCGGTGTTTTGTATTTATGGATTTAGAATTTCTGGGGTTTTTCCCGGGGTGTTCGTCTCCCTTAAACTGTTTTTGTTTAGTTTTTTTTGGGGGGGAGTGCTTGTTATTAAAAGGGATTGGGTTTTTTTTTAGAAAAATTTCTAAAAAATTTTGTCAATATTGTATAGATTTTTAGCTCATTTTGCCAGTCAATGTTTTTTACTGCTGTTGTGAGTTTTTTTAATGGCTGCCCCCATTGTGAAGTTGAAGGTGACTTTAGTAGTGTTTTTGGGGTATTTTACAAAAGTTGTTATGAGGGAAAATTGGGTAGTGGGGCTGGGTATTATCCCGGGAAATTTTGCCCGTTTTTTTTAAAAAAGGGTTTGGTGTTGGTCCAGTTTTTGGGCAAGTTGGGAAAAAACTAGTCTCGTTTAAATCTTGTAGGGTTTTTTTTAATGTTTGGGAGCAAATTTCAGTTACCCCATTGTGTTTGTGAATTTAGTAAGTGGGGGTCCCGGTCTTGCAGGAGGGTTTTTAATTTTAAGTCACCTGAGGTAGAAAATGATCTTTGTTCATGGGGTGGATCAGGGATCCCTAAATTTTCCCAGGTTTTTACTAAATTGGCTAATGTTTGATTGGGGAACTCTGTTGATGTTTATCACTGTGAGAGGGTTTTTTTAGGTATTTGGATTTTAATTTTTGTATTTATATTTCCCCCTTTGGGGTTTTTCCCTTTTGCAAGTTTTGTGAAACATTCTAGTTGGTATGAGTAGTTTTATAGCAGTGCCACCCCCCTTTTTGGTCTGGCCTAAATTTTGGTTTTGGCTGGTAACCAGGAATGGGGATAGACACTGTAGTATCAGGCCCTTTTTTCCCGGTTTCAGTTGGGGTAATGTGGACATTTGGCATGCAAAGGAAATTTTGCAATGCTAGGAGGTCATCATAATGTTGCTTAAAAAAATCTGATATTGTTTGTTAAAAGATAGTTATGTTTTTGTTGGCTCTGGAAGTGTTTGATTGTTTTTGCTGGGGTGTTTTACCCGTAAAATGTTTGAATTATTTAAGGCATTAAATAAGAGGTTGGGGATCAGGTTCCCAAAGCTTGTAATTTAAAAATTTGTTTGTGAATCATAGTTAGAAATTTAAGGGAAACAATAAATAAATTATTTTAAAAACTTTAAAAAAAAAAAGGGACCCGAATTATTTAACAAATTTTAAAAAAAAATGAGCTAAGGGGAGTTTTTTAAAAGCTAAAATTTAAAAGGGGACAATTTTAAAAAGGGGGCCCAAAAAAAATTTGTGGTGAAAAAAAAAGTGGTGATCAAAAAGGAGCTTGGTAAAAATGATGTGGAGTAATTTTAAAAGGGAAATTTTTTAAAAATTAGGGAAATTTTAATATAAAATTTTTTTAAAAATTTAAAAGGGACTATATAAGTTGTGGTGAACAATAAAGTGGCAATCAAATAAATTTAAAATAAAGGAGTATAATGGCAAAAAAAGTGAAATTTTTTAACTTTTGACCTGAGAAAAGCCCCTTTATTATTTTAACAAATTTTGAAAATAGAGCTAAAGGGGTTATATAAAGCTAAAATAAAGGAAAAAAAAAAATATTTAAAGGGGGACAATTTAAATAATGGTAAGCAAGGGAAAAGGACAGTTTGTCACTAGAAAAAATATTGGGTTTTTGGGGAAGATTGGGTTTGTAAAATTAAAATTAAATTTTAGCAGGTTTTTTGCACAATAAAAAGTAAAAAAAAATTTAGGGGTTTGGTTTCTAGCAGCAAAAGATTGTTTTTGGGACTTGCAAAAAAATAATTGGAAAACAGGGGGACCCCCGGGATAGCGAACGCCTTGCCTTTGGAAAAAATCCGCATAGCGAACGCTTTGTTTGCCAAAATTTTTTCCCCGCTAGGGACAAAAACCCCCCTCAGGACCCTTTGTCCCAGACGCGGGCCATTGGTTTTTTCCAAACCAGCCTCCGCGGGGGAACAATTCAAACCCTACACTCGGAATATTTTTGTATTATTACAGTGTTTTCGGTGGTGTTTCTGGAAAATAAGTGACCATGGGCCCCAAGAAAGCTTCTAGTGCCAACCCTGTGGTAAAAAGGGTGAGAATTAGTATGGAAATTAAGAAAGATTTTGAAGGGTTTGGGGCTAACCCTGAGAAGCCTATGCCAGTTGTGGAATCCATTGTGCCTACTTCAAAAATTAAGGAAATGTGTGCACAGTGGGTTGAACTGCAAACCTTTATGGATGAAAATCACCCTGACACAGCTGTTGCAAGCCGTGCTGGTGACTATTTCAATGACAATGTTATGGCCCATTTTAGACAAATCGTAAAGGAACGGGAGGTACAGAGCTCTATGGACAGATTTGTTGTGCGACAGAGGTCCAGTGACTCTGAAGCTGGTCCTAGTGGCATTAAAAGAAGAAGGGAAGTAACCCCGAAAAGGACTTGCTACCTCAAGTCCTAATGGAAGGGGATTCCCCTTCTAAACACTAACACTCTCTCTCCCCTCCTCCCATCCCATCAATCATCACCAGATCTTCAATAAAAGTAAGTGTCATGTAATTGTGCATGCCTTTTTCAGTTTGTTTTTTTTATTTTTTATTATCACACCGGCCGATTCCCACCAAGGCAGGGTGGCCCGAAAAAGAAAAACTTTCACCATCATTCACTCCAATCACTGTCTTGCCAGAAGGGTGCTTTACACTACAGTTTCTAAACTGCAACATTAACACCCCTCCTTCAGAGTGCAGGCACTGTACTTCCCATCTCCAGGACTCAAGTCCGGCCTGCCGGTTTCCCTGAATCCCTTCATAAATGTTACTTTGCTCACCTCCAACAGCACGTCAAGTATTAAAAACCATTTGTCTCCATTCACTCTATCAAACACGCTCACGCATGCCTGCTGGAGTCCAAGCCCCTCGCACACAAAACCTCCTTTACCCCCTCCCTCCAACCCTTCCTAGGCCGACCCCTACCCCGCCTTCCTTCCACTACAGACTGATACACTCTTGAAATTCTGTTTCGCTCCATTCTCTCTACATGTCCGAACCACCTCAACAACCCTTCCTCAGCCCTGGACAACAGTTTTGGTAATCCTGCACCTCAGTTTGTGTGTACTAAAATTAACATTTTTTTGTGGTAAAAAAAAAAATTTTTTCATACTTTTGGGTGTCTTGCACGGATTAATTTTATTTCCATTATTTCTTATGGGGAAAATTAATTCGCATAGCGAACATTTCGCATAACGACCAGCCCTCTTGCACGGATTAAGTTCGCTATGCGGGGGTCCACTGTATATACTAATTGCACACACAATAAAAAGTGACTAGAAAAACAAGTAGTGGTAAACAAAATTAAATGGACAGGTAAGAACAATGAATGATATTAATTTGGAGTAAGATTTGACTTGTAACTTAAAATTATGAGCAATTAATAGCAGTAAGAAAGAAGTAAAAAAGTATTGGAGGTAGTTAGCATTAGCTAGTGATGAAAAAATAATAAAAATAATAATGCACAATATAATAGTAACGTACACTATGTGCACCACACGTATATATGTATTAAGGGCACTTATCTAATCTGTTACAGAAATGTCAGCTTTTCTAAGGAAGGTAGAGAAATCGTGTTCGTTTGAGATAGTATATTGTTGTCCTGTTGATGTTTTCCTTACTAGCATTTTCCCATCTCGCGTGAAACACTGATGTATTTTGTTTTCCTGTTTAAGTTTTCTCAGCCTGAACAGAAGGTTTTGACGTTTTCTTGTTAGACACTCATTTATGTACACTCCATTTTTCATTGTAATTGCTGATTTAATTAGGTCCTTTCTTTTATCGTATGAATGAAGTCTGATCATTGTACTGTGTTTACTTCCTGGTTTTCCTAACAAACATGTTTCTTTGATTTCATTGTTTTGCACGATGACTTGTACATGGTCCTGTATTATCCTGACAGCAGTTTCTTTGCACTGAGCTTGTGTTATGTCACTTGGAATGTGTGGACTGTTTATTATAACTGCATCAGACAACTTATCTTGTTCAGTTTTGTCGTCTTGGAAATCAAGGTATTCATTTAGTCGAGTGTGCATGTTCTGATTCCAGTCCTTGATTGCTTCTTCAACCTTCATATTTATTGTAGTTATTTGTTCGGTGTGACAGGCTATAGCTGCTTTCAGAGGATTTTCTGTGTCAACACTTCCCGATGTAAGATTAAGAGATGTAATCTTCTCTTCAAGGTTTTGGGTCTTGTTCTCTAGGTTGGTTATCTTGGATTCTCGTCGCTCGAGTGTTGCTTTGATATCTTTGATTTCGTTTTCTAGAGCAACGATGTAGTCCTTGATATTGTCAGGAATAATCATACCTGAGTAATCATGGGTGAATCCATTGAAGGGAGTGGAGTTGGAAGGGGAGTCAGCCATGTTTGTTGTTGTTGTTGTTGTTGTTCCTTGGGTGGCGGCGGTGAGGGGGGTTGATGATACACCGGCGTCCTGCTGGGTAGACAAGGTGAGTTCTAGGGTCCTTGCTGTTATTCTTTTATTACTGATGTTGTTTCTTCTGCGATATCCTTTCATAGTATCACTGAAGTAGATACTGTGTAGCAATGGAGAAGGTTTGTTTTCTCGGAGCTTGGGTTAAGTGGTTGTTTGGCAGCGGAGGCAGTGTTTGGGTTAGCAGGGCTGTCTTCCTTAGATCTTCTATTTTTGTCAAGATTTGGGTTACATTCTTAGTATTCTTGGGTCATTTTGTGGTCTACGTGGGTTCATGTAGTTGAACTTTCACTTAGGCCATCACAAGTTTTGATGAGTGATGTTTTTTTGAGGAAGAAGAGCTGGTAGGATGCCGCTGCTGCCGCTGCCGCTGCTGCCAATATAATACATGTATATGTACTGAGCTTGTTGGGATTCAAGCTTATATATATATTCTATGCGAAGTAATTGAATTTATTTGAGTTTATCAAGTGTCTAATTCATTCGCAATGAACCTGAAACGATTAATGAGTTGCTTGCTTCTGGTGGGAACTATTTGGTGCATAGTCTTGTCTATGTCCTCACATTCCCTCACAAGGCTGGAAAATCTGGTGCTGGGCCTGTTAGCAGGATTCTCTGCTAGTTACATAGTGCAACTAATTATTACTTGTTATAATTCCTCTCATAAGGGTGAAAAAGAAATCTACTGTGAAAACAAAGCTGAAAACCCAACACAAACTGCCCGAGAAGAGACTATCCAAGACATGGATGAAGCGCACTTCTTCACCCAGCTGACAGATAATACTATTAAAGAAAGTTCTTGGACCACAGTTGCTGGGAGAAACCGTCGCATTAAAAATAACAAACCAAACAAAAATGAATTAAATAATAACAAAACTTACGCTAATACTTCCATACCAAAAGCGACTTATTACAAACCCACAAGGGGCTGCAAAGAAATCTACTGTGAAAACAAAGAGGAAAACCCAACACGAAGTATCCAAGAAGAGACTATCCAAGACATGGATGATGTGCACTTCCTCACCCAGCTGACAGATAATACTATTAAAGAAAGTTCTTGGACCACAGTTGCCGGGAGAAACAGTCGCATTAAAAATAACAAACCAAACAAAAATGAATTAAATAATAACAAAACTTACGCTAATACGCCTAAACCAAAAGTGACTTATTACAAACCCGACAGGGTCTGCGAAAAGGTTGAGGTGGCCCCAGACCTTCGAAAGGTAATCTTAGGTTCTGGGGGTGCAGCCTTAACCCAATTTACAAAAACTTATTAGGTTAAAGTCTCCATTCCTGGAAGAAATGACCCAACCACAACCGTTACAGTAGAAGGTTTGCAAGAAAATGTCAGGTCAAAGTCTCCATTCCTGGAAGAAATGACCCAACCACAACCGTTACAGTAGAAGGTTTACAAGAAAATGTCAAGACAGCTGTGTCTGCTATGAACACTATCTTGAAAGAATACACAAAAAAACAAAAGGTTACAAAATTCATAGACATTCCTAAAGAATTCCGTAAGGTAGTTGTAGGGTACCGTGGCGACAGTGTGGCAAAACTAAGGAAAATATATGGTGTCTAGGTCACAATTCCTCTGCAAAATGAACCTGATGGACCAATACGTGTGAAGGGTTCATCAGAAAATGTTGACTGTGCCATAGAACACATAAAAGAAATGATTAAAGATTATAAAAAGCTATTGCAAGAGAAGGAAAAAAATCAGCCAGTTGAGAAATACATTTCTGTCCCTCACGACAGAAGGAAATTCATCGTTGGGATCAGCGGCCAAACACTTTCTCAACTCATGAGTGATAACAATGTTATGATTGTTGTTCCCAAGAGGGATGATAAACAAGCACCAATAAAAATAATTGGCTTACCAAAAAATGTTGAAGCAGCAGCAAAAAGTATAGAAAATCTCATCAAAAGAAAACTCACAAGTAAGTGAGCATGTATGCCATGCCAGGAATACTGAATACTAGAAGTGATTGTGCTCGTCGAACACCCACACGGATGATTTTTTTTTACACTGGGTGAACACCCACATGGATTATTTTTTTTTGCACTGGGTGAACACCCTCACATATTATTTTTTAACAGTGGGTGAACACCCACACAGATTATTTTTTTACAATGGGTGAAAACCCACATGTATTATTTTTTTTAAACTGGTGAACACCCACACAGATTATTTTTTGTACACTGGGTGAACACTCGCACGGATTATTTTTTTTACACTGGGTGAACACCCACACCGATTATCTTTTTTTTTTTTTGTGCGGAGCTGATTACCTTTACAAAATTATTTTATTTTATACACATATTTATTGTTTTTTTATACTAATATATCTATATAATATATATATATATATATATATATATATATATATATATATATATATATATATATATATATATATATATATATATAATATATTATGCTCAAAACAACCACTGTGAAAGAATAGAGAAATTCCAAGCGCTTTTGTGACTACTCACATTATCATGGAACTATGAAAGTAAAGCATCAAAGGAAGGTATATAAGGGGTCTAGCCAACACTTCACTATCAGATCCCACAACAATTAAACACCTGACGTGCGACTCATAAGAAAGCAGGCCCTCCGGCCCAACTAGACAGGTCCTTCACACAACCCACCAACAAACTATTCTACCCAAAATACAGTGGACCCCCAGTTAACGATATTTTTTCACTCCAGAAGTATGTTCAGGTGCCAGTACTGACCGAATTTGTTCCCATAAGAAATATTGTGAAGTAGATTAGTCCATTTCAGACCCCCAAACAAACACGTACAACGCACTTACATAAATACACTTACATAATTGGTCACATTCGGAGGTAATCGTTATGAGGGGGTCCACTGTATAAGAAATTTTAAAAATTATTATTTGTCCAGTGTGTTATTAAATTCTTCCCAAATTCTATTAATTATAAATGGATCTAATTTATATAAACCAAAAGAAATATTCATATTATTGTCAAAACTGCTTTTTATGAAACAAGATTCAATTATATTCCTGTCGATCATGGAGTTGCTCTATTATTTGCTGGTTTAAATTGAATTTTGTGCAGAGATTTAAAAGCTCGTGTGAGTGTGAGTTTTTATCAGAGCTGCCTCCTGGTGTTATTACTGCAACAATATTATTTGCTATATTCCTCCATTTTAGGTGCCTTAAGTTGAAATCCCCCAGGAGCAAGATGTTGGGTGCAGGAGCTGGAAGATTTTCCAGACAGTGGTCAATTTTTAACAGCTGTTCCTGGAATTGCTGGGATGTTGCATCTGGAGGCTTGTAGACTACCACAATGACTAGGTTTTGGTTCTCGACCTTTACTGCTAAAACTTCCACTACATCATTTGAGGCATTAAGCAGTTCTGTGCAAACAAGTGACTCTGCAATGTTCAGGCCAACCCCCCCCCCCTTTTGCCTGTTCACTCTGTCACATCTGTATAGGTTGTAACCTGGGATCCATATTTCTTTGTCCAAGTGATCCTTTATGTGGGTCTCGGTGAAAGCCGCGAACATTGCCTTTGCCTCTGCAAGCAGTCCATGGATGAAAGGTATTTTGTTGTTCGTTGCTGGCTTTAGACCCTGTATATTTGCAAAGAAGAATGTTATCGACTGGTGTATTGTTGGTACTGGAGGGGGATATTTTTTCCGGCATTAGTATCTGTATCTGTTGGTTTGGAGTGGAGGCCATCGACTGTGGTTCCACTCCAGGAATGACTGGATTTGGTGTACGATTTCTGCCATTTCCTGCCAGTTTTTTTTCCTTCCTGGCACTAAAAAAACCTCTCCCTCTTGAGTGGCTGTGGCTACCCAGGTTTTCCCATGGCCTGGATGTTTTGTATCTTTTTGTCCCCTTTAGATGGTATGCCTGGCAATTTAAGTTATAGCACAGTCTTTCCTGTACTGAAGAGGTACACAGTTCAGGGTGAAAAAGCTTACAGGAAGGGAGTTTGCATTTTCCTGTTGTCATATGGGCATGGCATTTTCTAGGGTGGTCATAGTTGCACGTCCCATCTGTTTTTTCAGATTTCCCATGCCAGCAGATACCAAGTGCATAGTATGTGCACAGGCTTGGTTTCCGTTTGCCTTGGGTTTCTGTGACTGTATTCCCTGTTGGTGCATGTTTCCCTGTCTTACTTCTATCCTCCCTAGCACCAACAATGGAGCTCCCAACAGTTGTTTTTGGTAATACATCCTCACTATTGCTAGTGGAGTCCTCTTGTTTGCTATTTCCTGCGGTATTTCTAGTTTGCAATATTGGTTTTATCTTATCTTTGACTACACTTATTTCCCTACTATGGCTCCTGTCCCCTATGAGGTCATTTATATGTATTCCTTCCTGCACATAATTCCCGACTACCTGGACAAAATCTCCAGCTTCACCATTACTGTCTCCCAGGACAGCATCTCCAGCTTCACCATTACTGTCTCCCAGGACAGCACCTCCTGCTTCACCATTAATGTCTCCCAGGACAGCACTATCAGCCCCACATTTGCTGACTACCAGGACTTCATCTCCAGCCTTACAGTTTCTGACAACATGGCCAGTATCAAGGGCAGTACCATTCAGCCCAGACTTTTTATGTTCCCATCTGTTGTAGAAAGTTTCCAGGTTTTCTATGAAAGCAGCTTTGATGTTGTCCTCTTTTAATACCCTTGTGATTTTAGTCCACAGATTTATCTCAATTGGGCATACCCAAAAACACTTCCCTGTTTTAACACTGCTTGTAGCTAGTTCTTGGATATCTGCACAAGGGGCGTGACACCAATTTCCACAAAAATGACAATTTACCCATGTGGAAGCCCGTTTGTTTGAACTGACCACAGACTACACACAGCTTCATAATGATTTGAATGGTTGATTTACTGCAATTCTACTAGCAACCTCTTGAATATTCTATTAATAACCTCCTTAAATGAAGCTCTAGCTATTTGTATTTCTGTTTCTAACTGTTTTTGTATATTGGACAGCTTACCGTGCACGTTCCTGATTTATATTTAATGTTTGTGTTTATAAGGGCACCTTCAACTCCATCTGTTTACAGTCTGCTTTATTGTCCAACGAAACCGTTTGAAACCAGTCAAGGGTTCGGACCAGTCAAGGGTTCGGACCAGTCAAGGGTTCAGACCAGTCGATCTGATCTGATCAGTGGGTCACTTATTTAAAACATACTGGTCGGTGATTTGAGCTAACACTTGAAGGATCTACTGGAAATTATCTACCCGAGTAATATGTGATTTGATTGATACAAAAGTATAACTTGCGTGTTGAAGAAACCAGTGACTGCTGGCAACTCCTACAATGATGAATGGTCTACCTCAACCCTTATTTATCAATCGCTGTATCTAGCTCTTCTATTTTTTTTTCCGTCTCCTCCACAATAAATGCTATATTATCACTATAGTTGACTGGTGCAAATTTTGGAGGAAGGAAGCTTTTTCTGTAGTAATAATTGCTTCTCGTTGTGTATATTGCGACCGCTGGTAACTACAGGTTATATGAAATTCACAGTATATGTCTGGTATTTCAATAAAAAAGAAACTATTGAAAGTCACTCCACTCCACTAAGTACCATTATAATACTGATTAGTTGCTACTACAACACTGTATTCTGCTATTCACTGGTATCACTAGATTATATGCGAGTACACTAACATAACAGAGCGGCTAAAAGAGGTCAATATATCTGAAATGCGTAGGGAGACACTGGTCAGAGAAATAGCAAGCATCGAACTTAAGCTAAAAGAATCCTCTAGGAGTCAGGAATCGCGGAAGAACTAAAAGCCATAAATGAAATCGAAAGAAACCCAAAGTATTTCTTCTCCTATGCCAAATCAAAATCGAGAACAACGTCCAGTATTGGGCCCCTACTTAAACAAGATGGGTCCTACACAGATGACAGCAAGGAAATGAGTGAGCTACTCAAGTCCCAATATGACTCAGTTTTTCGCAAGCCGCTAACCAGACTGAGAGTCGAAGATCAAAATGAATTTTTTATGAGAGAGCCACAAAATTTGATTAACACAAGCCTATCCGATGTTATCCTGACGCCAAATGACTTCGAACAGGCGATAAATGACATGCCCATGCACTCTGCCCCAGGGCCAGACTCATGGAACTCTGTGTTTATCAAGAACTGCAAGAAGCCCCTATCACGAGCCTTTTCCATCCTATGGAGAGGGAGCATGGACACGGGGGTCGTCCCACAGTTACTAAAAACAACAGACATAGCCCCACTCCACAAAGGGGGCAGTAAAGCAACAGCAAAGGACTACAGACCAATAGCACTAACATCCCATATCATAAAAGTCTTTGAAAGGGTCCTAAGAAGCAAGATCACCACCCATCTAGAAACCTATCAGTTACACAACCCAGGGCAACATGGGTTTAGAACAGGTCGCTCCTGTCTGTCTCAACTATTGGATCACTACGACAAGGTCCTAAATGCACTAGAAGACAAAAAGAATGCAGATGTAATATATACAGACTTTGCAAAAGCCTTCGACAAGTGTGACCATGGTGTAATAGCGCACAAAATGCGTGCTAAAGGAATAACAGGAAAAGTTGGTCGATGGATCTATAATTTCCTCACTAAAAGAACACAGTAGTCATCAACAGAGTAAAGTCCGAGGCAGCTACGGTGAAAAGCTCTGTTCCACGAAGGCACAGTACTCGCTCCCATCTTGTTCCTCATCCTCATATCCGACATAGACAAGGATGTCAGCCACAGCACCATGTCTTCCTTTGCAGATGACACCCGAATCTGCATGACAGTGTCTTCCATTGCAGACACTGCAAGGCTCCAGGCAGACATCAACCAAATCTTTCAGTGGGCTGCAGAAAACAATATGAAGTTCAACGATGAGAAATTTCAATTACTCAGATATGGTAAACATGAGGAAATTAAATCTTCATCAGAGTACAAAACAAATTCTGGCCACAAAATAGAGCGAAACACCAACGTCAAAGACCTGGGAGTGATCATGTCGGAGGATCTCACCTTCAAGGACCATAACATTGTATCAATCGCATCTGCTAGAAAAATGACAGGATGGATAATGAGAACCTTCAAAACTAGGGAGACCATGCCCATGATGACACTCTTCAGGTCACTTGTTCTATCTAGGCTGGAATATTGCTGCACACTAACAGCACCTTTCAAGGCAGGTGAAATTGCCGACCTAGAAAATGTACAGAGAACTTTCACGGCGCGCATAACGGAGATAAAACAGCTCAATTACTGGGAGCGCTTGAGGTTCCTAAACCTGTATCTCCTGGAACGCAGGAGGGAGAGATACATGATTATATACACCTGGAAAATCCTAGAGGGACAAGTACCGAACTTGCACACGAAAATCACTCACTACGAAAGCAAAAGACTTGGCAGACGATGCACCATCCCCCCAATGAAAAGCAGGGGTGTCACTAGCACGTTAAGAGACCATACAATAAGTGTCAGGGGCCTGAGACTGTTCAACTGCCTCCCAGCACACATAAGGGGAATTACCAACAGACCCCTGGCAGTCTTCAAGCTGGCACTGGACAGGCACCTAAAGTCAGTTCCTGATCAGCCGGGCTGTGGCTCGTACGTTGGTTTGCGTGCAGCCAGCAGCAACAGCCTGGTTGATCAGGCTCTGATCCACCAGGAGGCCTGGTCACAGACCGGGCCGCGGGGGCGTTGACCCCCGGAACTCTCTCCAGGTAAACTCCAGGCAGGCCAGGAAGATTATTAAAAACAGCTGACCTGTGGTAAGTTTCTTACAACTTCTGGCACTTGCCTCTATAGGCTTATCACTTCATTTACAAATTCACCTGTTTTCAAATGACACTTTAGCCTTTATCATGAATATACTAGGGAGCCACTGTAGTATACACTATACACTATGTATACTCAATGTTATCAGGGAGACTTTCTTTCCTCTGACACGAAAAGTTCAATTATTATTATTTTTTTTCATCGGGACACGGGCCCCGGATTCCCCCTGGCAGAAAACCTGCTGGTAGTGCACACTAATTCCCTTTTTTGACTCAGTTATAATGTTTTCCGCCAAAAGAGGGTTTCCAGGCGCTAGGGGGATGTACGATAGGATTGATGACACAAATTAAAGTTCAGCACGTAAGGCGACCGTAAAACCGAGAAAACCCGGAGCACACGTGGCCCCGGACAGCTTGACAATATTAAAACTCAAGTGATGATTTGCAAAACTGTGAAGATTTGGGGGGAAAAATGGGAAGCCTATGAACAAGCATTTCAGCATATGAGACGGTATTGGGAAAATGCCCCCAGGGTATCCACGGGCTTGGGTCGAATTCATAAGGAGAGTAGATTGTCATAGGAGATAAATATGTACAAAGAAAAGAAATTACTTTAAAGGTTAGTTTTCCCAAGGGGGTGGTGTCGAACCGCGGGTTTCCCCAAACACCCACACACCTTCAATATTTTGCCCAGGTTGCCCCGTTGAATTTCCCGACATTTGACAAAACCCCCTAACTGGTACATGCTTTTGGGATCATTTTAAAGCCCAGATAGTTTGACAGGAACGATTTGTCAGTGCCGTCAATTTGCAGTATTTGGGGTCGCAGCTAAAGGTTTAAAGCCTTAGCCCTGGCCCGGCACTACAATTACTGACACTAATTCCCAAAAATCCCAAAGACCAATTAGAGACTGTTTGGAAACATGAAAGATAAAGGTAGCTTACTTTATCTTTGTTGGATCTAAGGCTTGAACATGCCGTAAAGCCTAGAGAAGTTCCGTATTGAAGTTATGAGCTTGAAAAATAGTTTCAGAGATTTTTGCATGAGAGGATGATTCAGAATTGGGTCCTTAGCCAGGTGATTCAGGGGAAATGGAGCACAACAGTGCAGATTTTCACTTTAAATATCGGACAAAGGTTCACGATAAAACAAATTGTTGAGGGGTTGGGAGATCTTGTTTTCATTTGAGTATAGGTGTGAGAGAAGAGTCCCACCTTCGCCACAAAAAAACCTCAGAAAGTCACTAAAAGATCTGAGAGATCAGCCTAAAGCTATAGAAAAACTTTGGGGAGTGTATTTTGGTAAAGAGGGTCTAAGGTAAGAACTTAAGCGAACTCAGAGGCACTCTGCCAGAATATTTTGGGGTTCGCGAAGGCGAACATGCTACACATTTGCTCGAGTATATGCATGAGCAGTAGGAAACAGGACAAAGGGGGTTTTGAGCTCTGCTTCAAGTTTTTGGGGAACACTTGCGGGAGACTGTGGCACCCAGTCATGAGTTCAAGTTGGAGTTTACCTGGAGTTTCCCTGGAGATTTGGGGGGTAAAAGCCCCGGGGCCCCCGGTCCGTGACGGGCCTCCTGGTGGATCGGCCTGATCAACCGGGCTGTTGCGCGGGCTGCACGCAAACCAACGTACGACCACGCCCGGCTGACGGGAACTGATTTTAGGTGCTTGTCCAGTGCCAGTTGAAAACTGCCAGGGGTCTGTTGGTAATCCCCCTTATGTGTGCTGGGAGGGGAGTTGAACGTCTCGGGCCCCCGACACTTTTTGTATGGTCTCTTAACGTGGGTAGTGACACCCTGTTTTCATTGGGGGGGGGATTCTGCCAAATCTTTTGCTTTTGTAGTATGATTTTGTGTGCAAGTTCGGGGACTGTCCCTCTAGATTTCCAGGTGTTTATAATATGACTCTCCCTCCTGCGTTCCGGAAAACAGGTTTAAAACCCAAGGCTCCCATAATTGAGGTTTTTATCTCGTTTGCGTGGTGAAAGTTCTCTGTACATTTTTTGGTCGGCAATTTCCCGCCTTAAAGGTGTGTTTGAGTGCAGCAAATTCCAGCCCAGATAAACAAGTGCCTGAAGAGTGTCTTTATGGGCTTGGGCCCCCCTAGTTTTGAAGGTTTCATTATCCCTCCCGTCATTTTCCTACAGATGCGATTGATTCAATTTTGGTCCTTGAAGGGAATCCTCCCCAACCCCAGGTCTTTTACGTTGGTGTTTTGCCTATTTTGTGGCCAGAATTTTTTTTGTACTCTGAGAAAATTTAATTTCCTATGTTTTCCATTCTGAGAATTTAAATTTCTAAACGTTGAACTTCATTTGTTTTTTGCAGCCACTGAAAGATTTGGTTGATGTCCGCCTGGAGCCCCTTTCAGTGTCTGCAATGGGAAACATGTCAGAGATTTGGGGTCACTGCAAAGGAAGACACGGTGCTGTGGTGAATCCTTTTTCTATGTCGGGTATGAGGGTGAGGCGATGGGGGGCTAGTACTGTGCCTTTTTGGAACAGAGCTTTTACGTAGCTGCCTCGGACTTTACTCGTTGACGACTACTCTCTGTGTTCTGTTAGTTTTCAAGGTAAGCACCATACTGCACTATTCCAATAATTTAAGGGAACCCAGCTAGTAGGGTATCTTCGGGAGGAGAGAAATGAGTCCGAGCCTGAAATGGTAGCCAGCGGGGTTAGGGGAGTAAAGTCTTAATCCCAGTGAGAATCATGGAGGGCGCCCCGCCTACAGTCTGGCAAAAGGGTTGGAAAGGGCACAGGTCCGAAAAACCCTTATTCTTTGACCCAGGAGACAAGTATCCCCTTTATAACAAAGAAGTTGGGGGCTAAATTAAAATTTAAGGCCCCCAAAGAAAATTTAGTTGATGTTTGGGGGAAAGGGTAATAAGTCAGGTCCCACCCCAAAATTTTGATGGGTGGGTGTCACAGTCAAATTGGTGGGCATCGCGGGTAATTACAGCCTTTGGGGGTAGAGACATTACCCAAAACAATTACGGGGAGAGGTCTTGCTGCAGCAGCTAAGTGATTGAAAGACCTTGACGTGAAGCTGGCAGACCAGGGAATTATCACTGACACAGTCAGAAATGTAGGTATCCTGGTGGGAGCCAATCATATAGATGACTTCCTGTCTACACGACGGATGTTTAAGGAAGGAATTGGTTTATACAGATCCCCAGTAGGATACATCATAGGCGGCAGGATTCCACCTGAATTCCCTGCCATGCCAGATAGAGGAGAAGCTGTCCCCATGATAGCTGGGGGAGTAGTAATAATGAATACCAGTATACACGATGAACTGCCAGGGAAGCTGAACCAGGCAGGGAGTGACGAACACTCGGCCACCTTGGGAAAACACTTTTACAGGGTACATAAAGAGGGAGATAGATTGCCTTTAAATCCAGGGAACCTCGTAACAGTGGGAGGAAAGGCTACCAAGGCGTGTGGGCCACTGGGTGGGAAAGTACGGAGCCGCTCAGTCAAGGCTAGACATACGAAAGACGTTAAAGTTAAAGGAAAGGGTGCTCAGACCACCGGAACCAACAAGTTTACACCCCCAGAGGTCCACACAGGGGAAACTGGACGGTTGAAGTTAGACCAGAGTCTGCTCGACGAGAGTGGCTGGACGGCACTCATGTCCAGGGTTCGCTGTGGGGGCTCGTGGAAGGTGAACTTGATTTAGACTTAGCGCCTACCTTTGCCGGCAGGAGGATGTGGAAATTTATTTGGTCCCTAAAGTTCCACAGGACAGATCCAGTATGGCCATGATGGAACGGCTGAGCTGGATGGCCCTGAAAACCCTCCCAAACAAACAGCATTCTCTTTAGTTGGCGGTGGATTGTTGGTAGGCATTTATTTAATTTATAGATTTACTCTTCAGGGAAGGAGTAGGTAGTTTTACTGTTAGTACACTAATATTAAGTTTACTAAGGCATCTGTAGATAATAATAATGTAGACCTAAGACCTTAACATAGGTAGTAATAGGCCGATAATGTAGGCAAACACTAGGATAAGTTAGCTAGGGAGAACTGGCAGCCCTAGTTTGAACGAAGAGATGAGGGTCTGGAAGGGAGACCAGCTCGTTTTTCTTAAGACAGACACCAACTGGACAAGATGTGCTGTGACCAGCAGATGGCGCCCCCCACGTGTCTTCACATTCGAGACCTGGGGAAATCTGGTAGAGGCACCTCGATGTACCGTAGATGACCTCCGTCAGGCCCATACAGTAAGACAAGACCTCCTTTATCTCGTAGATTTCTGGCCAGTGTCTGGGGAGATTGTGAGTGAGTTTTATCTGTGGGCCTGTGTTGCAACTGGCAGTGCATGCCCAGTAAGTACCAGTGTCTCAAGGCAGTCTGGAAGCTAGTGTCCGTGTCTGCATAGTTGTACTAGGGGATACATAACCTCTTGGATATAGGAATTTCTGAGGTGCAGGCAGGACACTAATAACGATTGAATATTGCAGGAATTAAGGCTCCCGGTTGCACATGGTTTCTGAGGGAAAATCCAGAGGGGCTAAGGCTAAGCTTAGGGAAGTTGAAGATCAGGATATATGCTGCAACACCAAGTAAGTTAGTCCTTTATACGTGCATGCAGGCGAGTTTCTTGCAACATCAATCATTTGTGAAAATCTGTCCTATAAGCCACTTGTGAGGCTGAGGTACCCACCTCAGAGCTCGGTGTCAACAGAATTTGCCAGGGTAGGTGACTCACTTGCAGGCAGCCCACACAAATTTTCACACTTACCATTGCTATCTAAAATCTTTGAGAAACTCGTGCACAAGAGACTATATTCATTTATAATGGCACAAAACATACTCAACCCCTGCCAATTTGGATTCAGGAAAAATAAAAGCACTAACGATGCAATCATAAAAATGCTAGATCTGCTTTACACAACATTGGAAAATAAGGAATATCCACTAGGAATTTTTATTGACCTAAGAAAAGCTTTTGACACAGTAGACCACAGCATCCTACTCCACAAACTTGACCATTATGGTATAAAAGGCCATGCGCTTGCATATTTCAAATCTTACCTTACTAACAGGTATCAGTATGTCACCATTAAAGACACAACATCAACAACACAGCCACTTGATACTGGAGTTCCGAAGGGAAGTGTCCTTGGTCCCCTGCTCTTCCTCATATACATCAATGATCTTGCAAACGTATCTCAACACCTGAACCCCATTCTCTTTGCTGACTACACGACTTACGTCATCTCTCACCCTAATCTTGCCACCCTCAACACCATTGTTAATGAGGAGCTGATCAAAATATCGACTTGTATGACAGCCAATAAACTTACGCTTAACACTGACAAAACCTACTACATTATGCTTGGTAGCAGAGCAGGAGATGCGCAAATTAACATTAAGATCGACAGCTCTCTAATTGCCAGGCATAATGAGGGCAAATTCCTAGGCCCATACCCACAAAAACCTGCTTCAGCACCCATT
>NC_069463.1:142028-244335 GCF_026875155.1 Cherax quadricarinatus
CTCCAAAACTTTTTCTTATTTTCAACAAAATTGTTGATAACATCTCACCCACTCTCTCTTTTGCTCTCGTTTTACATTGCTTCACCACTCTCTTAACCTCTCTCTTTTCTCATATACTCTTCCCTCCTTGCATCACTTCTACTTGTAAAAACTTCTCATATGCTAACTTTTTCTCCCTTATACTCTCTTCATCATCATTCCACCAATCGCTCCTCTTCCCTCCCGCACCCACTTTCCTGTAACCACAAACTTCTGCTGAACACACTAACACTACATTTTTAAACCTACCCCATACCTCTTCGACCCCATTGCCTATGCTCTCATTAGCCCATCTATCCTCCAATAGCTGTTTAAATCTTACCCTAACTGCCTACTCTTTTAGTTTATAAACCTTCACCTCTCTCTCCCCTGATGCTTCTAAACCATACCCCGGCCGGGATTGAACCCGCGGTCAGAGAGTCTCAAAACTCCAGCCCGTCGCGTTAGCCACTAGACCAGCTAGCCACAATAAGATTCGTCAAACTAGGTATATTTCTACACCATAGGAAGGTTAGCACAGGCACCACTGTGACCACAAATGCAAGTCATGTTGACGGCAGTGAAGGGACTTGAGCTAGAGTTCGTCACGGCCACACTAGCTGGAGATTCGTCTGTAAAAACTTGCATTTGTGGTCACAGTGGTGCCTGTGCTAACCTTCCTATGGTGTAGAAATATACCTAGTTGGACGAATCTTATTGTGGCTAGCTGGTCTAGTGGCTAATGCGACGGGCTGGAGTTTTGAGACTCTCTGACCGCGGGTTCAATCCTGGCCAGGGTATGGTTTGTTTGCAATCGTGTCATTACGATTTCGTGAGTCATGTTGATGGCAGTGAAGGGACTTGAGCTAGAGTTCGTCATGGCCACGCTAGCTGGAGATTCGTCTGTAAAAACTTGCATTTGTGGTCACAGTGGTGCCTGTGCTAACCTTCCTATGGTGTAGAAATATACCTAGTTGGACGAATCTTATTGTGGCTAGCTGGTCTAGTGGCTAAAGCGACGGGCTGGAGTTTTGAGACTCTCTGACCGCGGGTTCAATCCCGGCCGGGGTATGGTTTGTTTGCAATCATGTCATTACGATTTTGTGAGTCACTGATGCTTCTATTCTCCTTGTATCCCATCTACCTTTTACTCTCAGTGTAGCTACAACTAGAAAGTGATCTAATATATCTGTGGCCCATCTATAAACTTGTACATCCTGAAGTCTACTCAACAGTCTTTTATCTACAAATACATACATATATATATATTATATATATATACAGTAGGGCCCAACTTATACAGTGGGTTAGGTTCCAGGCTGTCGCTGGAAAGCAGACATCGCCGGAAGGCAGAACGCCATTTTTTTCCATTTATAAATGCATATAAATGCCAGACAACAAGTTTACACTAAATTATATTAGGTTAGTAATAGAACTAGGCATTAAAAACACACAAAGTAAAATACAGTCACGGTAAATTCATTACTTATCTTAAAGTATTTGTAATCTTAATGTAGGGAGAGAGGTGAGTAGTACTTATTTGTAGGAAGTCAGGTGCAGGTAGCCCAGGTGTAGGTAGCACTGGCTCCCCCTCTCCTTCAAAGTTTATTCTCTATAAGGATTACAATGCTGAGTTTACAGAATTTGGTTATTGCGTGGTTTATATGTAGTAAAATAATAATTACAGAGTGTACCACTAGAACACCTAGCATGGCTAGGCATTTCGGGCAGACTTAGATTAGATCTTAAATTTAAAATATTACAAATTATGAGGTAAGTTGGTATTATGGCTTAGTGACTAAATACTAGTTTGTGAGTTTAGCAATGTGAATGCTTTTGTTTTGGCACAATACACAGTTTCAGTATTGGAGTATCACTTAATATCACTTAATATTTTATTATTTTTTTTATTATCACACCGGCCGATTCCCACCAAGGCAGGGTGGCCCGAAAAAGAAAAACTTTCACCATCATTCACTCCATCACTGTCTTGCCAGAAGGGTGCTTTACACTACAGTTTTTAAACTGCAACATTAACACCCCTCCTTCAGAGTGCAGGCACTGTACTTCCCATCTCCAGGACTCAAGTCCGGCCTGCCGGTTTCCCTGAATCCCTTCATAAATGTTACTTTGCTCACACTCCAACAGCACGTCAAGTATTAAAAACCATTTGTCTCCATTCACTCCTATCAAACACGCTCACGCATGCCTGCTGGAAGTCCAAGCCCCTCGCACACAAAACCTCCTTTACCCCCTCCCTCCAACCCTTCCTAGGCCGACCCCTACCCCGCCTTCCTTCCACTACAGACTGATACACTCTTGAAGTCATTCTGTTTCGCTCCATTCTCTCTACATGTCCGAACCACCTCAACAACCCTTCCTCAGCCCTCTGGACAACAGTTTTGGTAATCCCGCACCTCCTCCTAACTTCCAAACTACGAATTCTCTGCATTATATTCACACCACACACCACACTTAATATACGATATTTAAAACATCCCAGAGAGGCAAATAACACATACAGTACACTCATTATTTACCTTAAAATATGTGTAGTCTTAATATAAGAAGAGAGGTGAGTAGTACAGTGGTCCCTCGTTTTTCGTAATTAATCCGTTCCTGGAGGAGCTACTATAAACGAAATTTACGATTTGCGAATCAATTTTCCCCATAAGAAATAATGTAAATACAATTAATCTGTTCCTGACACCCAGAAGTATTAAAACAAAAAAAATTTTTACATGAAATATACATATAGTACATAAACAATACAATGGGAAATGATGAATGAAACATTAACAGCATAACACTTACCTTTATTGAAGATTCTTCTTAGTGTATGGGAGACTGGAGGAGGAGAGAGATTGGATTGTTTACAGTTTGGAAGGGGAATCCCTTCCAGCAACACATCAGGTACCAATTGCTTCTCAGGGGTTGCTTCTCTTCTCTGTTTCTTAATGCCACTAGGACCACCTTGAGAGTCACTCTAGTCCTGTCTCGCAAAGTAACTGTGTAGAGAGCTCTGTTTCTGGTGTCTCTTTAACACTTCCCTAAAATGGCCCAAGACTTTGTCACTGTACATATTTCTCACCTCTTACCACAGGCTTGGCACTAGGAGCTTTCTTTGGAGCCATGGTAGCTTATTTAGTAATTGCAAGCACTAAAATGAATGAAATATTATGAAATATTTCGTAAGAGCACTTGAGGGGACCTTCACTCACTGGTAAACAATGCCAGAGTGGCTGGGTAGGGAGGCCGCCCCGGCTCACACCGTGCGTACGCGTCCTGGACGAACTACTATTCGCGAGTCAACCTATGAAAAGCGAGTCCATGTTTATACAAAAATACCCCTATGATTGGCGAAATTTACGACTGCCGAGAACTACGGAAAGCGAGGGACCACTGTATTTATTTGTAGAAAGTCAGTGTAGGTAGCCAGTAGGTGTAGCTGGTAGGTGTAGCCCGCCTGGGCTACACCTACCGGCTACCTACACTGTGGCCCAGAGCCATATTATTAACATCAACATACCTTGTTCACTGAATTTAATCATTTCTAACAACTACCTTTAGATGCCATCATAAACGAAGGTAGAAGTAATGAATAATTCATGCCGAAAATTGTTAACAAAAGTGGAGTGAGGGAGTGGCTGGGCCAAACGCAGATTCATACACATTTTCTCTGATGGCTGAGCAGAGAAAACGTAATGTTGTCCCTCCACCCGGCTACCACACAGCTCCACAAATATTATTATCAGAGCACACATAAAATATGCAATAAATGCCAGACAACAAGTTTACATTAACTTATATTAAGTTAGCAATAGAAACAGGCATTAAAAACACAATAAAAGGTAAGATACACACAGAGTACACTTATTACTTACCTTAAAATATTAATATTAATGTGTGAGAGGTGAGTGGCAGGGTGTTTATTGAATAAAATCAGAATGGAACACCATCATCCTCTAACTTGGCACTTAAAGCAAGAGGCTTATGACTTCTCTTTTTATCACAGCTAATCTTAGACGCCATCTTATCGTCAATGAGAGCCAACTAGTTAACAAGAGGGAGAACGAGATACAGAGTTGAGACAATGTAAGAACACAAACTGAACAGGTAGTGTACAATCACATGGTCAGGCGAAATAAATGCATATTAATATGTCTACTTTTAGTTCATTCACGTCCATTTGTAACAGCTTGTAAAACATTTACCTCAATATTTTTTTATTATAATAATAATTACCTCACAATAAAAATACTCTTACATTGTGTACAAGTTAGTTCAGAATAAACAAACAGCAACACACCATTTTTAGAGTGAATGAAGATAATAATAATAATAATAATAATAATAATAAAAATTTAATAATAATAATAATACTATTATTATTATTATTATTATTATTAATAATAATATTATTATTATTATTAATATTAACCCTTTGAGGGTCGACAGGCCCCTCTCCGAAACTGTTCTCAGGGTCGGCCAAATTTCAAAAAAAAAAAAATTATTTTTTCTTATGAAAAAAAAGAGTATTTTTTTCTAAACATTATAGGCTAAACAAAAAAATTTTAGCGTCAATACTTACCGAGATATGGAGGTGTGAAAATTTCCCAAAATTGAACAACATATGGTAACATCGCCGACTGCCGTCACCCGGTATTTTTTTTATTTACTTTTTTATGTACTATTTTCAATTTTTTTTCAATTTTTCTTTTTCTGAGTAACTTTTAGGGCCTCTGAGGCCAAACATGATCAGTATTTTGTAAGTTATTTCTTTTTCAATACTACACAATAAGGCGTAAAAAACGGGTGTCATTATTTTGTTTAAAAGAAAATATTTACACAAACAAACAATATAAAATGTTGTTTATTTACTATTTTTCTATATTTTATATACACATATACAGTCACGGGACATGTTTCTAGAAGTTCTGCAGCCTGTGGAACTCTTTGAAACAGGGTGTCATGCACAGTGGAGTTTTGCACTCCTCCACACATAAAACGAGTGTCTCTGCGTTGTCGTGGGCGTTTTTTTGTATGTGAACAGACGTAACACCTCTTCTGAGCCTTTTTCTTCAAAGCAGTAGCAGGCAGTTTTACCGGGAAGTGATCACCATGCTTCAGACGAGCAGGTAGTTGTTGTTTAATTTGGTGGGCGGTCAATTGCAGGTGCATTTCCTTGGTACTTGAATACTATTTGTCTGTGACAGACAAACAAAATTCGCCATACTGTGGTTTG
This sequence comes from Cherax quadricarinatus, assembly GCF_026875155.1. Taxonomy (NCBI): domain Eukaryota; kingdom Metazoa; phylum Arthropoda; class Malacostraca; order Decapoda; family Parastacidae; genus Cherax; species Cherax quadricarinatus. The sequence continues at coordinate 147,292 of NC_069463.1, forward strand.
TTTCTGGTGCTCATCTTTACTTATTATAAGCATTGAGCATGGAAATGTCCAGAAGATGGGAAAAACAGTTTGATGTACCACTTATAACTCTTGCGAACACAATCAGCAAACCCAATCTGCATGTCACATTTGTCCACTGAACGCATGTTGAAGGTGTAATCAATACAGCTGCAGGTTTTAGAATGGGTTCATTTCTCTCTATGCTGCCTGCCACTGTCTGCCATTTCATTAGGGTGAATTGATGACAACAGTGTGGACATCTCGTTGTCATGCCACCGAAATGCCATGAGGGTCATTGGCAGCAAATGCCTGCCCCCTCACCTCTGCGAGTGCCAGCATCAAACCTGGGCATATGTTTTCGATTTGCACGCACTGTGCCACACACATCTGTCATGTTCACTGCAAAAAATCACTGAGTGAGGGGTTGTGTACCAGTTACTGTATATAATATATGCCCTTACCAAGGTATGGTTTATCATTGTTCGAACCACATCACCTGAGATGCCCAATAACTTCCTGGTATTTTGCAATGTATAACTTCCAGTGTACACAATAATATCCAATACCAGACCACTGTAACAAACAAAGCACAAACAACTTTATACCAAAGCTTTTTCCTCTTGCTTGGTATGTACTGCTTGAAAGAGAGAGTCTTCCTTTGAACAGAATCAAAGACTCGTAAATACAAGCTTCCTGAAGGGATAAAAATGAGTACTGAATTTCTGTTTAGATACACAAACACATTCCTAATCTTATATAACCTGTCAGTTCTGTCAGGCCCGGTTTTATCTGAGAATGAAGCATACGTAACATTAGCACAAATCGATTCACTGGCATTATATCACTGAAACCCGGTGTTGCAATCAGGGGGTCTGTTGACCAGTATGATTTCACTTTGTGCTTTTTACACATGTGGCATAAGCATTATTGTGGCAAAGAAAAGATACAGCTCGCCCCAGTTGCCTCCTTCCATTGGTGTAGACGTGATTTGGTGAAAGTATTTGTGTTTGCCATGGTGTACTCGTAGTATGTGTTGCTTTTCCCTGACAATACTTTTTAAACAGTGGTTCGTCAAAGAATAACCGAAACATTCCAGTTCAGTGGCATTGTTCCCAAGTGCACAAGGATGGCGTTTTTCCACTTTGGCTGCCATCAAACTGGTGGGGATTTGGAACAAAAAATTTAAAAGCTTCCTGCCAATTCCAGGTGCGGTCTGCTGGTGGGTACTGGAAATTGACAGGTGGGTTTTGGTTGTGGAGGTTGTGGTTGTGGAGGTTGTGGTTGTGGAGGCTGGTGTGGTGGGGGAGTGGGGGATGGTGGCCTTTGTTCTAGATCAGTGAAGGCAGCGGCGTGGGTGGCAGCGTGGGTGGCAGCATGGCCCACTGCTGGTGCCTCACCGCCGGCACCACTACCACCACGCACATTTTCCATCCCAATTGCAACCCGTTCTTCGTCATTTTCACTGTCTGTTCCCGTTGTACAGCCACGGGATGTACTCCGAGATACACTCCTTCCCCCTTTGGGAATAGCATATGGCACACTTCCAGAGCGCATATATGTCGTATATACTGACGCTTCACTGGGGAATATTGCACTTCACTATCACTACTGGAACTAGTTTGAAGAGTTGTAGTTCATATTCACTATCACTATCACACCCATGCTCTCATCTGATCTGGGATTTGGGAAAAAAGAAGTTTCCTCTTGGGTTCTGGAACAACTGAACGTGAACACGAGGGCCCAGCACCAGAGGTGGAAGGCTGAGGGTCGTCTGGGTTTTCTTCACTATTACCGATATTATGGTCATTTGTTTCGGTCAAAACCCCACTAAAACCACGAAAAATCATCTTCACTGGGATTCCATCACTATTAGAACTGTCACTGGGGAACAAAAGTGTCCCAATTCGCCGAGGAGTGAGGAGCTTCTTACCGCGAGGCATGGTGGACATTGTTTACTAAGAGGGCATTCCCACAATGCACCACTGGGTCCCAGATTTTTTTTCTACCGCGCACACTGACCACGCAGACCCATTCTCTCACACCTAGGCCTATCAGCCTTTTTGCGCGAGATTTGAGGCCGCTAGAATTTATGCGTACTAGTACGTCAAAAACCCCTACGCGTAAGACGTACTAGTACGACGAAAACCCTCAAAGGGTTAATAATAATATTATTATTATTTATTATAAAAAGCACTAAACCCACAAGGGTCATGAATTGCTATACATAGAGTAAAGGCATATGAAAAGAATATTTTTCTACAGCTACCCCCCAGTGTTTGACTAGAGAAAACATAATTCTTCCCACACTACCTACACAGCTGCTTTGTAAACAAATCTCATATTTACATCAATTTTTATTCTGTGATTGTATGTATCATGTTTATATGCTATGTAATCGGTTTCATATATAATTTTGAGGAAAATATCATAGATGGATTAATGAAAATGCCTATATTGATGTAAAATAAGACATTTAGTGTGCCCAAGAGTGATTATTATTACGTAGTATTGGCATCATGAGTAGAGAGAGACTTAGCGATTTTAATGTGTACCTGCACACCAGCACAGTGTGTAAGTATATTTAGGTACAGGTACACGTAAGTATAATTATCAGGTGTGAAGCATGGGTGATGAATGTTGCAGCGAGGAGAAGGCTGGAGGCAGTGGAGATGTCATGTATGAGGGCAACGTGTGATGTGAATATAATGCAGAGAATTCGTAGTTTGGAAGTTAGGAGGAGGTGCGGGATTACCAAAACTGTTGTCCAGAGGGCTGAGGAAGGGTTGTTGAGGTGGTTCGGACATGTAGAGAGAATGGAGCAAAACAGAATGACTTCAAGAGTGTATCAGTCTGTAGTGGAAGGAAGGCGGGGTAGGGGTCGGCCATGGAAAGGTTGGAGGGAGGGGGTAAAGGAGGTTTTGTGTGCGAGGGGCTTGGACTTCCAGCAGGCATGCATGAGCGTGTTTGATAGGAGTGAATGGAGACAAATGGTTTTTAATACTTGACGTGCTGTTGGAGTGTGAGCAAAGTAACATTTATGAAGGGATTCAGGGAAACCGGCAGGCCGGACTTGAGTCCTGGAGATGGGAAGTACAGTGCCTGCACTCTGAAGGAGGGGTGTTAATGTTGCAGTTTAAAAACTGTAGTGTAAAGCACCCTTCTGGCAAGACAGTGATGGAGTGAATGATGGTTAAAGTTTTTCTTTTTCGGGCCACCCTGCCTTGGTGGGAATCGGCCAGTGTGATAATAAAAATAAAATATATAAAATATGCAGTAACTTTAAAACACTTTGAAATTTTGCAAAGTTTCCTGACATAATAGATGAGGTCATGGAAAATGTAAACAAACCAGGTGAGGAGGGCCGTATTTGAAAGACTGCTTGTCGTATAGCAATTTTTGGTCATAATTTGACATTGCCATATTAGCTGAATGCCGTAAGGCAAAACGCCATAAACTGGGGCCTTACTGTATGCAGTCGTGAATGGGTTGACATTATTTATACAATTATTGCAATAAGGAATAACAGTAAATCTTGTATTTTTTGTGTGAATAAAAACTACAAATTATTTATATAATAATAATAATAATAATAATAATAATAATAATAATAATAATAATAATAATATAATATGTATAATAATACATATAATAATAATAGTATAATAATACAATACAATAATAATAATAATATATGTATAATAATAATAATAATATGTAAACTAATAAGTATAATAATAAGAGTATAATAATACAATAATAATAATAACAATAATAATAATAATAATAATATATGTATAATAATAATACATACATAATAATAATGTACTAGATATAACAATTATAATAGACGGCTTCAAAAGGCCGTCACTAGATGGCAGTGTTTACCACAACAAAGAGGGAACGTTGTGGCCGCCTCCACCTCTTACATAATGACATATTTTACTCATTCTAGAGTATATATCATGTTTCTATGTTATTTATATTGTTTGTTATGTTATATTAGATGAACTGTGATAGATAAATAAGTCATATAGATGATATTAGAGAAATTATTCATGAAGTATTTTGCCAGGTGTCCAGACAAACTCTCGTCCACTGCCAACACCGCCAATACCACTACATGAATGACATATTTTACTCATTTTAGAGTATATATCAGGTTTGTATGTTATTTATATTGGTTATTATATCATATTAGATGAAGTGAGATAGATAAATAATACACAAACAACCCGCACATAAAAGAGAGAAGCTTACAATGATGTTTCGGTCCGACTTGGACCATTTACAAAGTCACACTAACCAGAAGTGGAGCAGGACGGCTATATATAGGCAGGAAGAGGTGGTGGTAGTAGTAGTAGTAGTACAAGAATGGTATATAATACCGACAAGATGAAATTAAGACACATGCGCAACACCCGGGCATCCCCATTGCAGACGTTTCGCCATCCAGCCAGCCACTGGATGGCAAAACGTCCACAACAAAGACGCCCAGATGCCGCACATGTGTCTTAATTTCATCAGTAGTATGTAGAAGAAGCAGAGAGGTAGGGAGTAAAGTGGTATGGTTAGAAGTGGGGAATAAGGAGGACGAGCCAGTCAAAAACAAAGGAAGGGGAGCACTGTAAGAGAGCTAGGTGCCCACAGAGGGAGAGCAAGCGCACAGAGGTGCGTGAAAGGGGAAGTGGTGAAATAAATGAAGAAGGAACAGAAACACGAGACAGAAGGGAGAAAGACAACCCAGAGGAGAAAAAGGAAAGAGGAAAGGGGAAGAGGGAGAAGAAGAAAAAGAAAAGGAAAATGAGGAGTCAGGTTAAGTCATGGGTGTTCTGAAGTTTGGAGTATTTTACAATGTAGTTGGAGAGGAAGGCATCTACAGAGACAAAGCCAAGGCTAAGATTCATACAAGGAAAGTTGTGTATTAGAGAGGATTCAACTAGACGGCGACTGTTCGAGTTGGAAGTAGGGAAGACAGTTTTAGCAGAAGACCAGTCAATAGGATGGCTATGATCTCAGACGTGACAGAAAAGAGCATTGTTAGTGTCGGCAAGCCTAACACTATTTTTGTGCTCCCTAAGTCTGCCAGAAAGAGATCGACCAGTTTCTCCGAAGTATTGAAGAGGACAGGAGGAGCAAGAAATAGAGTAGACACCAGGAACATTTGTAGAGGGAGGAGAGGTATGAACGAGATTAGTGTGAAGGGTGTTAGTCTGGCGGTAGTCTGGAGGTTAGTCTGGAAGGTAAGCTTGATGTAAGGGACGGAGAGAATTGTTGAGATTAGAAAGACCGGAAATGTTGGGAAGGCAGAGGAGAGAAGAGTTCCCAGGAGTAGAGAGTTTCCGGTCTTTCTAATCTCAACAATTCTCTCCGTCCCTTAGACATCAAGCTTACCTTCCGCCAGACTAACACTCTTCGCAGTAATCTCGTTCATACCTCTCTTCCCTCTACAGATGTTCCTGGTGTCTACTCTATTTCTTGCTCCTCCTGTCCTCTTCAATACTTCAGAAAAACTGGTCTATCTCTTTCTGACAGACTTAGGGAGCACAAAAATAGTGTTAGGCTTTCCGACACTAACAATGCTCTTTTCTATCATGTCAGAGATCATAGCCATCCTATTGACTGGTCTTCTGCTAAAACTGCCTTCCCTACTTCTAACTCGAACAGTTGCCATCTAGTTGAATCCTCTCTAATGCACAACTTTCCTTGTATGAATCTTAGCCCTGGCTTCATCTCTGTAGATGCCTTCCTTTCCCACTTCATTGTAAAATGCTCCAAACTTCAGAACACCCGTGACTTAACCTGACTCCTCATTTTTCCTTTTCTTTTTCTTCTTCTCCCTCTCCCCCTTTCCTCTTTCCTTTTTTCCCCTGGGTTGTCTTTTTCCCTTTGTTGTGTTTCTGTTCCCTTCTTTATTTATTTTTACACTTCCCCTTTTTGACCTTGTAATTTCTCTCCCCCTGTGGGCCCTACCCCTCTTGCATGTCCCCTTCCCTTTGTTTTTGACTGGCCCCCCTCCTTTTTCCCCCCTTCTACCACTTCCACTAAAACTACTTTCTACTTATCTAAAAATATGTGAAATTAAGACACATGTGGCTGTTGGGTGTTTTGTTGTGGATGTTTTTTCACCCGGGCTGGGTGATGGCAAAAGCGCAATGGGAATGCCCAGGTGTTGGTGTGTCCAATTTCATCTTGTCGTTTTTAATACCATTTTTGTATCTCACTACTACTACCACACCCCTTTCTCCTATATTACCTCCTGCTCCAATTTTTGGGTTTGTGTGACTTTGTAAAGGCCAAGTCACCGAAAAATCATGTAAACTTTTCTTTTTAAGTGCAGGTTATTTTTTTTCCTCCATCACGGTATTGTGCCCTTTTTTTTTTAGATAAATAAGCCATAGAGTTTACATTAGTGAAATTATTGAAATACAAAAATTCCACGGAAAAGGGTTAATTGCATTTCAATTAAATTTTAGGGAAAATTGCTCTTTTCAAATGAGCAAAACCGTTTGAGAAAGGGCATGGAATGGATTAAACTCCCAGTAGAGGTTCCACGTACTCCCCAAAACACGGCTTGCGTGTATATACATTATGATCATAAAAAGTAAAAAGGGTTAAAACATTATGAAGAGTTACGGATAATTATTAACTGGTCGTTTCCATAATTTTGGGATAACCAGTAGACATAATCTTTAACAAAGAAAACATTCAAAGCATTTTCTATTTAATAACGTCATAAATAAAAAAGAAACTCACAAGGACTTTCAACTTCCCGTTAACTTTGTAGAGGGTTCACCCTTTTTTGTGTCAAAGGTGTGGGGGGTTGTTTTCCAGTGTCCAGTAAGGTGTGTGGTGTTAATTTCATGTCGAAGGTGAGGGGGGTTGAATTTCAGTGTCAGTAAGGTGTGGGTGGTTGAATTTCCGGTTTAGTGAGGTGATGGTGTGGTTGAATTTCCCGTGTCATAAGGTGATGGTGATGGTTGAATTTTCCAGTGTCAGTAAAGGTGATGGTGATGGGTTTAATCTTCCAGTGTTGTAAGGGGATGGTGATGGTTGAATCCCCCATGTCAGTAAGGTGATGGGGATGGTTGGAAAATTTCAGTGAGTAAGGTGATGGTGGTGGTTTAATCTTCCAGGTCTAAGGGATGGTGGTTGAATCTTCCAGTGTCGTAAGGTGTGGTGATGGTTGTCTTCCAGTGTCAGTAAGGTGTGGTTTGAGTTGAATCTTCCCGGGGTTTGTAAAGGGGAGGTGATGGTTGAATCCTCCAGTGTCAGTAAGGTGATGGGGGTGGGTTGAATCTTTCCCGGGCGTAAGGTGATGGTGATGGTTGAATCTTCCCGTGTCAGTAAGGTGTGGTATGGTTGAAACTTTTCCCGGTCGTAAGGTGTGGTGGGTTGAATTTCCAGTTCAGTAAAGGGGGTGGTTGAATTTTTAGTGCAGTAAGGGGATGGTGGTAGTTGAAACTCCCGTGTCAGTAAGGTGGTGGTTGAAAACTTCCCTGTCAGTAGGTGATGGTTGAATCTTCCCGTGTCGTAAGGGGGATGGTTTTAATTTCCCGGTCTTTAAGGGGATGGTGGTGTTGAATCTTCCAGTGTAGTAAAGGGGGTGGTGAATCTTCAGTGTGTAAGGTGATGGTGATGGGTTTAATTTCCCTGTCGTAAGGTGGGGTGGGGTTTAATCTTCCCCTGTCAGTAAAGGGGGTGGTTGAAACTTCCATGTCAGTAAGGTGTGGTGATGCTGAAATTTTCCCGTGTCAGAAAGGGGATGGTGAGGTGAATCTTTCCCGTGTCGTAAGGTGTGGTGTGGTTTTTAATTTCCAGTGTCGTAAAGGGATGGGGTGGTTTAATCTTCCCGTGCAGTAAAGGTGATGGTGATGGTTGAATTTCAGTGTCAGTAAGGTAATGGTGGTGGGTTTAATCTTCCAGTGTCAGTAAGGTGATGGTGTGGGGTTTAATTTCCGGTCTAAGGTAATGGTGGTGGTTGAACTTCCAGTGTCATAGGGTGGTGAGGTTGAATCTCCAAATTCAGTAAGGTGATGGTGGTGGTGAATTTTTTCCCGATCGTAGGGGGTGGTGGTGTTGAATCTTAAGTGTCGTAAGGGGATGGGATGTTTAAACTTCCAGTGTCAGTAAGGTGGTTGTTGAAACCCTTTCCCGTGTCATAAGGTGATGGGGATGGCTGAAATTCCCGTTTAAAAAGGGGATGTCAGTGGTTGAATTTTCCCGTGCAGAAGGTGTGGGGGGTGTTGAATCTTCCCGAATCGAAGGTGGGGGTTTAATTTCCCGGTCAGTAAGGGGATGGGGGCTGAATTTCCAGTGCCAGTAAGGTGATGGTGATGGTTGAATTTTAATGTCAAAAAGGTGATGGGGTTTTATTTGGTGTGGGGTTGGGGATGGTTTTTTTCCCCGGGGGTGGGGGTATGGGAAAGAATGGGGGGGGGGGGGGGGGAGGGGAGGAGTGGGGTGGGGGGGGGTTGTTTGGTAGTGGGGTTGTGGGTGTTGTTTTTTGTGGGATGGTTTTTGGGGGGGGGGGATTTGGGTGGGGGGGAAAATTTCCCGTGTCGTAAGGTATGGTGATGGTTGAATCTTCCCGTGTCAGTAAAGGGTGGGGATGGTTGAATTTCCAGTGTCTAAGGTGATGGGGGTTAATCTTCGTGTCAGTAAGGTGAGGGAGGTTGAAAACTTCCAGTGTCGTAAGGGAAAAGGTGGGGGGTTTAACTTCCAGTGTCGTAAGGTGATGGTTATGGTTGAATCTTCCAGTGCATAAGGTGATGGTTGGTGGGGTTTTTTCCTGTCGTAAGGTGTGGGGTGATGGTTGAATCTTCAGGTCATAAGGTGATGGTGAATTTTTAAACTTCAGGTCAGTAAGGTGGTTGTTGAATTTCCAGTGTGTAAGGTGGTGGGTGTGAATTTCAGTTTCATAAGGGGTGTATGGGTTGAATTTTTAGTGTCGAAAAGGTGGGGGTTTGGTGGTGGTTGAACTTCAGTGTAGTAAGGTGGGGGTGGGGGATGGTTTAACTTCCTGTCCCGTAAGGTGTGGTGAAGGGTTAAACTTCCCTTCAATAAGTGATGGTGGTGTTGAATCTTCCAGTGTCTAAGGTAATGGGGTGGTTGAAACTTCCGTGTCGTAAGGGATGGTGAGGTTTTTAAATTTCCCCGTGTCAATAAGGTGATGGTGGTGGTTGAATCTTTCCCTGTCAGTGGTGAGGGGGTGGTTTATCTTCCGTATAAGGTGATGGTGAAGGTTAATTTCCTGTGTAAGGTGATGGGATGGTTTTAATTTCCCGGTCGTAAGGGTGGTGTGGTTGAAATTTTCCCGTGTCAGTAAGGTGGTGGTGGTTTTTAAACTTCGTGTCAGTAAGGTGATGGTGGTTAAAATTTCCAGTGTCATAAAGGGGGGGGTGTTAATCTTCCAGTGTCAGTAAGGTGGGGGGTGGTTAAAACTTCCCGTGTCAGTGGTGTGGTGAAGGTTGAATCTTCAGGGTCAGTAAGGTGTGGTGGTTTGAAAATTTCCCGTTCAGTAAGGTGGTGGTGATGGTTGAATCTTCCAGTTCAGAAGGTGATGGGGAAGTTAAATTTTTGTGTCGTAAGTTTTGGGATGTTTAATTTCCAGTCATAAAGGGGTGGGGGGTGGTTTTAATCTTCCGTTTCAGTAAGGGTGGTGTAGTTTTAATCTTTCCCGGGTTTAGAAGGGGTGGGGTTGAAATTTCCGTGTAGTAAGGTGATGGTGATGGTTTAATCTTCCCCTGTCAGTAAGGTGATGGGGATGGTTGAATCTTCCCCGTGTCGTAAAGGGGATGGTTGGTTGAATTTCCATGTCAAAAAGGTTTATGGGGTGTTGAATTTCCCGTGTCAGTAAGGGGATGGTGGGTTGAATCTTCCAGTGTCAGTAAGGGGATGGTGATTTGGTTTAAACTTCCCTGTCTTTGTGGGTGGTTTAAAAACTTCCAGGTAGTAAAGGTGATGGAAGGGTAAAATTTTAGTGTCATAAAGGGGATGGGGTGGTTTTTAATCTTCCCAAAGGTCAGTAAGGGGGATGGTGGTGGTTGAATCTTCCGTGTGTAAGGTGATGGTGAAGGTTTTTAAACTTTCCCGTGCAGTAAGGTGATGGTGATGTTTAATCTTCCAGTTCGAAAGGGGATGGGATGGCTGAATTTTCCCGTTTTTAATAAGGGGATGTATGGTTGAATTTCCGTGTCGTAAGGTGATGGGGGGTTGAATCTTTCCCTCAGAAAATGGTGGTGGGGTCTTTTCCCGTGTCAAAGGTGATGGTGAGGTAATCTTTCCCGGTTTTAGTAAGGGATGGTGATATTGAATCTTCCAGTGTCAGTAAGGTGAGGGGGTGGTTGAATTTCCCCCCCCCGTCATAAAGGGGTGGTGTGTTGAAATTTTAGTTGTAAGGTAGGTGATGGGTTAAATTTCCCGTGTCGTAAGGTTTATGGGATGGTTGAAACTTAGTGTATAAAGGGGATGGTGGTGGGTTTAATCTTCCAGGGCTTAAAGGGGTGGTGTGGGTTTAATCTTCAGTGTCGTAAGGTAAAGGTGGTGGTTGAATCTTCCAGGCATAAGGTGATGGTGATGGTTTATCTTCAGTTTAGTAAGGTGATGGGGTTGGTTGAATCTTCCAGTGTCAGTAAAGGGGATGGGGGGAAATTTGTTTGAATTCTTTCCCAGGGTCAGTAAGGTGTGGTGATGGGTTTAAACTTCCCGTGTCAGTAAGGGAGGTGGTGGTTTAAACTTCAGTGTCAGTAAGGTGTGGTGAGGTTTAATCTTCCAGTGTCAGTAAAGGGGGTGGGAAGTTAAAATTTCCCGTGTCATAAGGATGGTGATGTTGAAACTTCCAGTGTCAGTTTGGGGGTGGGGTGGTTGAATTTCCCGTGTCAGTAAGGTGTGGTGATGGTTGAATCTTCCAGTGTCGTAAGGGGATGGTGAAGTTAAATCTTCAGTGTCGTGTTTATGGGATGGTTAATCTTCCAGGGTTTTAGTAAGGGGTGGTGATGTTTAATCTTCCGTGTCAGTAAAGGGGAGGGGGTTAATTTTGTGTCATAAGGTATGGTGGTGGTTTAATCTTCCAAATGCCCTTGGGATGGTGATGGTGTTTTTTTCAAATGTCAGTAAGGTGATTTAAAGGTTAATTTCCAGTGTCTGTAAGGTGATGGTGATGGTTGAATCTTCCAGTGTCAGTAAGGTGATGGTGATGGTTCAATCTTCCAGTGGATGGAGGCTCCATTATCACCTGATTCTGAAGTGATTTCTTCCTTAGATATTTCACCAGAGTCTCCCAGGAGGACACGGACAGCCATCTTGACAGTCTTCTGCACCTGTCATTACACAAACATTAATGTTGGTCTCCACTCTAGCAGACACACACACTCTCCCTTCAACCCTTCCTAGAATATCTGTTACACCAGGGATGCCAACCTATGGTGCACTGCACCGTAAGTGGTGCACTGCACCAAAAGTGGTGCACTGCACCAAAAGTGGTGCACTGTATCCCAGTGATAATAATAAAAAAGCAAGCCCATTCAAACAAAACGTATTAACCAATTGCCAATTTGTAGCAAAAAATCATTACGGAAATTGAAGAAACTTATAGATAGAAATTAATTTTACCGAGAATAAATAAAAAAAACAGCAATCATTTTTAGTGATTTTATTTCATGTACATTTTTTAGTGAATATCATCTTCTTACATATTAATATGTTTTCAGTTAAAAAATATTCATTGGCGATGATGAAAACATCCAAAGAAACTGGCTTTGTGTTGACTAGAAAAATGGAAACTTTTCTCTGACGGAGAAGAAATTGTTAAGCCTCATCTCCAAAATTTACAGTGGTACCTCAGGATACGAACTTAATTAGTTCCAGAAGGCTGTTCGAGTGCCAATACCAAACGAATTTGTTCTCATAAGGAATAATGTAAATTTGATTAATCTGTTTCACACCCCCAAAAATATACTTACAAGAGCACTTACATAAATGCACTTACATAACTGTTTGAATTTTGAGCTGTTTGTATCCGGGTACCACTGTATTTGCAAGAAGTCTCCTCCTCAAGCTATTGTTATGGAGTACATACAAGGCATAACACTAAATAAGTTTTTAAAAACAAGTACTTGTCAAGAGGGTTTGAAGACACATAGTGCCGCTGCTGCTGCACTCGCCAACTTCCACGATTCAGGTTTTGCTCACTTAGATCTCCACACTAATAACATCATCGTGGATAATCCAAATATGGCGCTAGCTACAGTGTCGCCTGATTGATCTTGGTTTGTCTAAAAGGCTTACTAAAGATTTTGATCATAGCATCAAGTACACATTAAAGGTTAAAGGATCTATAAAACCTTAAACTAATAAAAATATTGATATACGAGTTCAAAAATTGAAAAGAAAAATGAACATCCATATAGTATATCTCTTGGTTTCATATTCTGAACAAGATAATTAATTAATAAACAATAGAAATGGACCAGTAGGACTGCTGCAGTGTTCCTCCATTCTTTTGTTTTTATATAATTAAGTTTTCTAGAAGGAAGACCTTTAAGTAATATTCATCTTATTTTTCATCCAACATTTTGTTATTATTTTACTCATAAACAGAATTTTCCTAGCGGCCCAACATAGAGTAGGTCCTGGTTTTAAGAGAGACAGGTAAGCAAACACCACGACTTATTTACTAGAAAATGTTTGTCCTGAGACCTTAATCAGCAGAGTTTAAGGCCTAGGTTCAAAACGTTTTAAATAAATATGTCTTGGTGTTTATCTTAGTGACTAACAAAGACTTGAGCTTGTGTGATCTTACTTGACAGATTGTTCCACTCATCTGCAACTGTGAAAACAAGAACTTAACTACATCGTCCTCTAAATCAAAAGTGAATCTAATTTCAGAAAGATCTGGGTAAAGTTCTACAGGTGGGAATGCTTGGTTTATAGAAGGACAGGCCTAGTTTGTGCCAGTAGGCCTGCTGCAATGTTCTTATGTTATTTTTCAGCTCTTTCTTGTGGAAAATAGGTAAGTAAGCATAGTTAAGGACATTTAACCCTTTGCTGTTGCAACCCCAATCCTGAGGTGTCTCCTGGTGTCGCAAAATTTAAAAAAAAAAAATTATTTTTTCTTATGAAATGATAGAGAATCTTTTCCCGATTGTAATGACACCAAAAAAACAAAATTTGATGGAAAACTGACGGAATTATGCTCTCGCGAAGTTAGCGACCTCAGCGCTGTTTACAAATCGGCAATTTCGCCCACTTTGAGCCCTATTTTCAGCTAATTCCATTATTCCAGTCGCCCAAACTCATAGCTATTTCTTTAGAACTCTATTTTTTCTATCGATTGAGTACAAGAAACTGCCCCTTTACTTATTTCAACTACCTAATAATGTGGTCAAAAATTTGCAATTTGGCCAATTTCACGAAAATTAAAAAATATGATAATTTCAAAATAAGGTCCAGAATGAACAATGCAGACATTCCTGGCTCTAAAATAACATTTTCTTTGCTCATCAGTCATGTCTCCAGGCCCCTCTAATATTACTCTTGCTTTCTATTTTGAATTTTTATTCAAACAAAAAATAGAAGACTTACTATTATGCAGACTACTGCAATACTGTAATATTTGTATAAATAACATCAACCCATTCATGACTGCATATTAGAAAGGCTAGTTGGACATTTATTGGGCAATGGCATCATTTGTTTACTTTTGAACATTGGCAAAAATCAAACATTTCCCCAACTTTGAGCTCCATTTCTAGGTTCTTTTTATAGTAAAATCAATCAAAATCACCCCTATTTCTATAATATGTTTTCCATTCTATCAAATGAGACCAAGAAAACGAGAATACAACAATAAATACTATACGAAAATAGACCACAAATTCGGCATTTTAATTTAAAAAAAACGGTCGGAGTTTTTTTTTCTCATTAAGCACTGCGTGCTCCAGGATTTTTTTTATATGGTGCACACTGACCACACAGACCCATTCTCTCACATGTGGGCCTACCAGCTTTCTCCTGCTTGATTTGAAGCCGCTAGAATTTATGAGTATATATACGTCAAACACGGTACCTCGTAAGACGTATATATATGGCCGCGACAGTCAAAGGGTTAATGAGGGAAATGTTTCACCAAGAGTGGCTCTTCCAGTCTTAATGGAGAGAAAACTAAAGAATAATGAAGATGCCCGAGTGTCATGCAACTACCTTAATGGAGAAAATAAATAAGGTTTAATGAAGATGGGCCTAAATTTGGGCAAAAATACCCTTTTAAAGGGAAGATAACTAAATAATGGAAACCCCAGTTTCAGAACCCAAACCCAAAGGAAAAAATAACTAAGAAATTTAAAGAAGATACCCAATGTCTGCAAAATACCTTAATGGGGAGATTTAAATAAGAATAAGGAAGATGCCCCCAGTGTCATGGGAACTACCCTTTTAAAGGAGGATAACTAAGAATAATTTAAGAAAAAACCCAGGTCATGCAATACCTTAAGGGAAAATAAAAATAAAAAATAATGAAGATTTCCCGGTTTTCGTGCAACACCCTTTAAAGGGAAAATTAAATAAGAATAAAGAAGATACCCCAGGGGGTCATGCAACTTTCCTTAATGGGGAGTTTAACAAGAAAAATGAAGATACCCGAGTGTCCCGAAAATACCTTTAAAGGAGAGATTTTTAAAAAAAAAAATGAAGATTTCCCAAAAGGGCATGCCCAAATACCCCTTAAAAGGAGAGTAATAAGAAAAATGAAAAAAAACCCAGTGTCATGCAACCAAACCTTAATGGGAGAATTTCCCAAGAATTTAAAGGAAAATACCCTAGTGTCGGGCAAATACCCCTTTAAAGGGAGAAGGGTAATAAGAATAAGAAGATAACCCCAGGTTTTATGCAAATACCTTTTGGAGAGATAACCCAAAAATAAGAAGAAAACCCCAGTGTCATGCAATACCCTTATGGAGAGTAACTAAGAAAAATGAAAAAAGGAAACCCAAAACCCCAGTTCATTTTTCAAAAATACCCCTTAAAGGAGAGATAACTAAAAAAATTGAAATACCTGAGTGTCGTGCAAAAACCTTAATGGGGGAAAAAACTAAGAATAATGAAGTACCCGAGTGGGCATGCAACTACCCAAATGGAGAATAACAAAAAATTTTTGGGAAAATTACCCCAGGTCATGCAAAAAACCCCCTTTAAAGGAGAGATAAACCCAAGAATAAAGAAGGGTACCCGAGTTCGTTTTCAACTACCAAAAGGAAGGAAAAACTAAAAATAAGAAAATTTCTCGAGTGTCCCCCCCAAAAGCTACCTTAATGGGGGAAAAAATAAAATAAAGAAGAAACCCGGGGGTGTCGTGGGGAAATCCTTAATGGAGAGATAACTAAGAATAATGAAGATTTCCCGTTGTCATCAACCCACCTTAATGGAGAAGGGGAAAATAAAAAAAAAATGAAGGGTAACCCCAGTGTCATGCAATCCCCTTTTTGGAGAGATAACTAAGATAAAGAAAAATCCTGAGTGTGTGCCCAAATCCCGTAAGGGAGAGAAAAAAATTTAAAAATAATGAAAAAAACCCGAGTGTGTGCCAAATAAACCCTTTTTGGAAAAAGATAAAAAAAGAATAATAAGATACCCGGAGGGGTTTATGCAACTACCTTAATGGAGAGATAACTAGAAAAATGAAGATGCCCAAATGTCATGCAACTACCTTAAGGGAAAAATAACTAAGAAAAAAGAAGATCCCGAGGTCATGCAAAACCTTTAAAAAGGGGAAATAATAAGAAATAATGAAGTACCCGGGGTGGGGGGGACAACTACCCTTTAAGGAGGATAAAAAAGAATAAGAAGACACCCGGTGTCATGGAAACTACCCTTTAAGAGAGAAAATTTAAAAGGGTTTTTGAAGATACCTATTTTTGTGCAATACCTTAATGGAGAGATTTAACTAAAAAAATAAGAAGATACCCCCCCGTTTCATGAACTACCATAATTAAGAAATAACTAAGAATAAAGAAGATACCCGGTGGTTCCCTGCAACACCCCTTTAAAGGAGGTTTAAATAAGAATAAATTTAAAAACCCGGAGTGTTGCAACTACCTTAATGGGAGTAATTTAAAAATAATGAAAATACCCAGTGCATACAACTACCCTTTAAAGGAGAGATAACTAAAAAAATTGAAAAAACCCCAATGTCTTTCAATTTCCTTAATGGAAAAATAATAAGAAAAATGAAGATTTCCCGATGTCATGCAACCCACCTTTAAAGGAGAGAAACTAAAAAAAATGAAGAACCCCATGTCATGGGAACCCAACCCCTTTAAAGGAGAGATAACTAAGAAAAATGAAGTTTCCTGAGTGTCCGTGCAAATACCTTAAAAGGATAAAATAATTTAAAAATAATGAAAAAACCCCCAGTGTCAAAGCAACTACCTTTAAAGGAGAAACTAAAAAATTTAAGATACCCCAAATGTCGTTTCAAACTTTCCTTTAAAGGAAAAAAACAAAAAAATGAAGGGGTTTCCCCCAGTGTATGAACTACCTTTTAAAGGAGAGATAACTAAGAATAAGAAGATGCCCTAAAGGGCATGCAAAAAACCTTAATTGGGGAAAAAACTAAAAATAATGAAAAAACCGAGGTTTTCATGAACTACCCTTAAAAAGGAGAGATAACTAAGAAAAAAATGAAAAACCCGGGATGGGAACTTCCTTTAAAGGGGAGAAACTAAGAATAATAAACAAAACCCGAGGCATGCAACTCCTTTAAAGGGGAAAAAAACCCAAGAATATGAAGATACCTGAGTGTCCCTTTCCCAACCCTTAATAGGAAAACTAAGGGAATTAAGGAAATACCCCGGGGTTTATGCAAACCTTTCCCTTTAAAAAAAAATAAAAAGAAATTTAAAGAAGATACCCGATTCATGCAACTACCCCTTTAAAAAGATAAATAAGAATTTAAAAGTACCCCAAATGTCGTGCAATACCTTAAAGGAGAGAAAAGGGAAGAAAATGAGATACCCGAGTTTTCAAACAAATACCTTTAAAGGAGAGATAACTAAGAATAATGAAATACCCCCCGGGGTCATGCAACTTAACCCCTTTTGGTTTTTTTGGGAAGTAAGAAGTTAAATTTTTTCAGGGTTTTCCCCAATTTCAGTTAAAAGAATTATCATACATAGCACATGTTGTAGAAACCCATGGGGAACCCAAAAAAAAGTCAGCAGAGGCTTTTTTTCCATTGGGGGCCTTTTTCCTTTATTTTTAATTTTTAAAGGTTTTAAAAAATTTTTATTATTTTAATGAAGATAAAAAACCCTTTTTACATTAAAAAGACAAAATACTACACGGGGTCCCCTTAAGAAATCTAAATTTCGAGGGGCAAATTAAAACTATCTATACCCAGGGTCCAATTTCGACAAATTTCAATACGAGGGCATTATGGGAATTTAAAAAAATTTACAGTTTTTTTTAGCTTTAAAAAATAAAAAAATTCCCCTCCCCTTTTTGTTTGTTCTTAATTTTATCAGGGCACTTTTTCCCGTTTTTTTCTTAACTGGTTAAGCTATGATGGCCTTTGCATTTGTGGGGGGGTCTGTTTCCCTTCCCTTTTTTTCTGTACAAAAAAAGGGGTTTGAAGCCTGGCCACTGACGTGGGAATACAAAGTTGTGCTCTCCCCCCTAGTATATGATTTCTGGGGTTTCCCAACCTTGACAAAATTGGGAAACAAGATATTCTGGACCCTGTTTTTGTGAGCAAAATTTTATAAAAAATGATTTAAACTTCAATTTTTTTACCTGCTTCAACCATTTTACTTTTTCCCAAAAGCGTAATTCATCCCGGCCTACAAATTTTCTTGGTCCCAGCCCCCAGGGTGAAATCTTTCGAAATTTTTTTGGGGGATTTGCAGTTACTTTTAGTTTTTTTGTCAAGGGGAGAGTACCCAAAAAGAGCAAGCGAAAACCTAGGCAAAGTATAAGGGGAGGGAAATGGGGCCCCGAGCCTCAGTAGGGGGAGACACTGTCTTTTCTTACAGGGAAAAACAGGGGCCCGGGTTCGCTTTTTTTTTCCCACATTTTTTCCCTATCCCTTTTCCTGACATGAAAGGGTCCCAAAAGGGGAAATTTCCCCGATATTTTAAATGATGAAACCAAAGGGTTGGGTTTCCCCTTAATGAAAATTAAAATTATTTTTCCCCTTTTCGTTTTTTGTTTCGTTCCAAAAGAATGGCTTCAGTTTTCCCTAGGGTAATGAAGTTTGTTGTCTACTAACCCCTTTGCTGGGAGGGACTCCAGTTTCCCGTTTAAAACATTAGCAAAATCTTTTGGGTCTTTAACCCCGTCACTAACAGGCCCTGTTAAACTTTATACCTAGGGGTTTGCCCCTAAAACCCCGGGTGGGAATTTTTTCCCTTTTACATTAAAATTAAAAATTGTAAGGGACCCAAAAAAATACTACCTTGGGGGAAATCCCAAAATGTTTCGGGCAGGGGGTTTTATTTCCTTTTTTGGTTGAAATTTTTTATTTGGGCTCCTTGGGGTAAGGGTTTGGACTTTAAACCC
Organism: Cherax quadricarinatus; assembly: GCF_026875155.1. NCBI lineage: Eukaryota > Metazoa > Arthropoda > Malacostraca > Decapoda > Parastacidae > Cherax > Cherax quadricarinatus. Next base: position 165,841 of record NC_069463.1, read on the forward strand.
GTTTAAGAACCCTTTTCCGATAGATTGAATTATTACATAATATATTGTGGTTGACCGTATTTGAATGGGTTTTTCAGGTCTTTAAGGGTTTCCCAACCCATGAGGTTCCCCTTTTTACCCTTTCATTTTTTAGGTAATCCTTTAGAATTTAAAAAGGGAGGGTATTTGGTTGGAGGTTTGGATCTTTTTAAAAACCCAATTGTAGTATTGGGAAAGCGTTGTCTTTTTTTTGGACTTAACTCTGAGAATAACACCGCCCTCTCCAGAATTTTAGATATTTTTATTTTAGGGTTTCTAAAAAGGGGCTAAAAGTTGTTACATCAAACCCAATTTTTTTTCTTTTAAGGTAGGATAACTCTGGGCCCCCTTTAACCCCCCCGGGACGGTTTGTTTTGGGGGATTTGATGATTTATTTTTGTGACAATAGGGGGTTTTACAGTTCAAAAAACCATTTTTTTTTGGGAAATTTAAATGGGATGTTAACAGGGCCTGTGCTCTTAGTTGGGTTTTAAAAATGCTTAGTTTTTTTGGGAAAGGGAAATCATGAGATAACTTTACCCAGTTACAAATTAAGGGGTTACCCCTTTTTCGGTTTAAAAGGATGTTTGAAAAATTAATTCAGAGTCTGTGTTAAAAGGGAAATTTTATGCGCTGGGATTTACTTACAGTGTTGAGAAAAAGATGTTTGGGAGGGGAAAAAAGCAATTTGCCACCTTGAAAGTTTTCGTGGATACCTTTATTATCGATTTTTGTGAGTACTAGGGTTTGACCCAACTTTTTGGGCTTAAGGTATATCCCAAAAAATTTTATTGTTGCCAAGGGTTTCTGGGGGGTTTTTGCTTAAAAATTTTTCAATTTTTGAGCAATGGTTTTTTTTGGGCCCTTTTTTAAGCCCCTTTATCTGGGCCCCACCCCCGGAATTCCCTTAAGTGCCGCAATTCCTGTTTTGTTTTCTTTTTAAAATTTTTTTTTTGCGCTGGGTTTAAAAATTTTATTTTTAAACTAATATTCAGTAGTCACAGGTTAAGGGTTTTTCTTTTGGTTTAAACCTAACCTTTAAATGGGTTTCAAAATTTTATTTGAAAGGTTTTGTGAAAAATTGTTTTTGAATTTTTTTTCCCGGCATCCCTTTCGTTCCCTGCAACTTGTTATCTCTGTCCCGTCACAATTTTTGTAGCCTAATTTCCCGGTTTCTTTTTCTTTATTTCTAGTTACCCTCCCTTTTTTTTTGTCCGGTAAGGGCCCATCCCATCCCTTTTGTGTTTTCCCGGTGCCCGTAAATGAATTTAAATTTATATAAGAAGGGTTTTAAAGACGCCTGAATGACAATTTCTCCAGCGGGTTGGAAAAATAGTGGGGCAATTAGGTGGCTGAGAACCTTTTTGGGTTGGGGTTTGGGTTTTTTTAAATTGTTGGGTGTAGTTTTTTAATATTCTTTTGCTGAAAACAGATATTGAAGTCGCCCAGTATTTTTTTTCGCAATTGCTTTCAACCCCCGGAAAACCCCTGGGGAAAAATTTTTTAAAAAACTGGTCCCGGGTAGGGGGCGGGAAAATTTGTTCCCACAAGATTTGGGGGTTTTTGGTTTTGGGGAAACCCGCACTTTAAACCAAGAATCTCCCCGTTTTTTGTTATTTAAAAAGGTCTTGGGGTTTTTGCTAATATTTTTAATTTAGGCACATACTCCAACCCCCCTTTTTTTGTTCCCATCCCAAGCGGGTTTTTTTTTTAACCTTTTTATTTTGACCTCGTCGGTTTAGTCACCGTTTTCAAACCCCAAACCCAAAATTTTAGAAAATGGTTTAACTGCCCCCCCTAATTTTTTAGCTAGAATTTCCCAATCCTGCCAAATTTTGGGAAAAATTTATCTTTCATTGACAAAGAATAAAATGAAAAGGGCCCTTTTTCATTTAAAAAAAATAAAAATATTTAATATATGGCAATGGGGCATTTTTTTATTTTAAAAATTGGGGAAATCAATTCTTTACTGCTAAAGGGAACTGTGCCAAGTTAATTTTTTTACCCAAAATGAATTCTGGCAACCCTTTCTATTTTTTGTAATACTCCATCATTCACCCACCCCCTTTCACATTTTACATTTAATGCCTTTTTTTTTTTCATGCGTACTTTTTGTACAGGGTATGCATCTGTTTGGTTTTGTGTTTGAGATTTAAAAATGGCTTTTATTGTTCACATTTATAGTAATGCCTTACATAAAGGGGTTAAGGTTTTTCTTTCCCCCAAACTACTAACCTTTTATTGGCCCCTCTTTAACTGTTTTTTTGCCTCTGCACAATAGTTTGAGGTTCCTGGGTTTTTTTTGGAAAAAAAAACTTAAGAGCCTACAATAAAATTTTTGTGCCATTGTTTTTGGGTTTTGGGGATGCGGGGTTGCCAAAAACCTTTTCGGCGATAGGGAGGTTTTCTTTTTTTGGGAATGGGAATGTTTTGGGGTTTTTCTGTCCAGGGGGCTGTTAAAATCCATTCCCCTTTTCCCAAACCCCAAGATGAATTTTTTTCTTTTATGGAATTGAAGAAGAAAAAATAAAATAATTAGGGGAGCTTACCCCCCCTAATTTCCCGCCCTTTTCAATTTTGTCTTTTACCCTTACAATTAAAAATTTATTTCTTTTCCAGTCCCTGTCAAATGTATCCCGAATTTTAAATTTCACTGGTTTTCTAGTTTTTAATTTCCTCTTCAAAACCCCCTTCCATGCTCACTTTTTTCCCTTTAAATTCACCAAAAACCCCTTTAAATTGACCCTTTAAAACCCCCTTCACTGCCACTTTTTTTTTCCCCCTTTAAATTTCCCCAACCCCCTTACATTTTAACCCCTTTTTCACCCCCCTTACCCCCACCCCACTTCACCGTCTGGCTTCACCAAATTTAAATTCTAACTCCTTTCCATTTTTGGTAGACCAGAAAAAGGGTTTTAACAGGGGTTTTATCCTTCCAAATCCCCCAATTTCCCTTTTTCGGGGGGTTGTTCGGGGTTGTTGTCTCCTTTTCCGTTTTGCGACTCAGCCAAATTTTTTAAAAACTGAGGGGGGTAACCCCCACCTGACTTTCCTTTAGTTTTTAAATATTTTTTTTTGGGTATAATTTTCTCATGTACACTGGGCAGTGGGAAAAAGGGCAGCTGGGTAAAATAATTAAAACCTTTTAAATTTTCCTTTTTTCCCCTTCTTTCCCCCACTGGCATTTTTGGGAAAAACCGTCCTATACCTTGGGAGTTTTAACTGTTGATTTACGATGGGCTCCCGTGTTTCCCCCCTCGTTTGCCCGGTACAGGTGATATGATGGTGGGACAGAAGAATTTCTTTCTTCAAAAGATGAACGTCAAATAAAGATGAGGGAAATTTTAAATTTGTAGTTGTAAATTTTGGCAGTAGTGCTGGGTTTTTAAGGGGGGGTTTAGCCATGTTTAAAAAACTCAAAACTTTCCCCCCTTGGCACTGACAAAAAAATCCCACGACCTGGCCCTTTCCTTGGAGATTTAGTTGATAGGATTTCTGCCTTTTTGGGCCTTCCCTTAAACACTGGTGCAAATTTTAATGGGGGTCCGTTATTTTTTTAGTGGAAAAAGCTTTTTTTGTCGGGTTTTTGGTTTTGGGAGCAGGTCTGGGGACTTTAAAAGCCGGGCCCCTTCTGTCATTTTGTCCCTTTCGTTGTCGTCCAAAACCGTCAGTTTTTTTTGTTTATAGTTAAATTGCAAAGTTGTTTTAGCAGTAATTGCAAATTTGGCCATCACTGGAGTTTTGGGTAGGCCCCGGGGCGGGAAGATAAAGGAGAGCCTTTTTGTGTTTTCGCGGCGCGCAGGAAAAAACCCTGTTTATGCAAATACCTTTTTTTTTCAATTTTTTGTTTCCCACCCAACCCGTTCATAACTTTCCTCAGTTTAGTGATGAAGTTTTATGAGGGTAGATGATAATATTATACCTTTTTTCCCTTTCAATAATATTTTTAGACAGAGAAACCCCACAAAAACGTTAAAGAAAATTTTTCACTCCTGTTTTTGTTGGGAAAAATCCCCTGCATTTGGGTTTTAGGTGAGATGCATGTACTGAAGAATGAAAGTCCCTGCCCAAGGGGTCCCATTAATGATGAATTGAAATGATTTTTTACAGGAAATAAAAAACAATGGGAAAATCTGAAAACAGTACAAAATGCATTTTTGAAAAAATACAAAATTTTTTTTATTTTTTTTTTGGGGGTTAAAAAAAGGGAGATTTTTTGTAAAAATTTTAAAACCCTTTTCCAAAATTTTTTTTTTTTGGAGGGGGGCAGGGGGGGGGAGGGGGGAGGGGGGGAAAGGGGGGCAAAGGGGGGGGCCCCGGAATGAAAATAAATTTAATAATTAAAAAAATATCAACCCCAAAAAAAAAATTGGATTCCCCTGTTCCTCCCTTTGAAAGGTTTTCCAAAAAAACTTTTTTCCCCGTTCCCTTATGTTTCCGACTGTTTTCCAAACCTCATTTTTTGCTACTTTAAAATAAAACCAAAAATGAACCCAAATTTAGATGATAAATAACGACAGGATGAATGTTTGTAAAAAACGCCCCTTAACCCCAGGGTCCGTCCCATAGATTTTTACGGGCTTACGTTCAGGGGTTAAACCCAGCTACGCCATTTAGCTTTAGTCACTTGAAAAAAGTGAGTTTTTACATTTGGGGGAAAATTTAGGAGAATACAACTATGTGGGGATGTGTGCAACCCCCTAAAAAAGATTCCTGCAAACACACTGTGTTTTAATTAAAAGAAAAAAATTGGGAAATATGATTTTTTTTTTTAAAAAAAAGCAAATTTTCAGTGTTTTTTTTGATTTTTTTTTAGTTTGTATTTGCGATTTCTTGGGCCTTTGATAAAAGGAAGACAAATTTTCAGAAATTTGAGATGATTTTGATTGGATTGGAAAGGGGTTGAAACTGAGCTCAAAGTAGCGGAAATGTTAAATTTTTGCCGTTATTCAAGAGTAAACAAACGACCTCACACGTCTAATACACGTCAGCTGGTGGGTCTAATATACATTCACAAATATGGTGATGATATTTATACAATTATTACAGTATTGCATAACAGTAAATCTTCTATTTTTTGGTGTGAATAAAAAATCATTATGTGAATAAAAAAATCAAAATGGAATTTATTTGTAAAGCCTCAAAACATAACTAATGAACAGAGGAAATGTTAGTTTAGTGCCAGGAATGCCTACATTGTTAATTCTGGACCTATTTTGAAATTGGAATATTTTGAACTTTGTGTTAAATTGGCCAAATTAACAATTTCCGATCACTTTATTTTGTATTTTGAAACAGTTGGACTTGGCGATTTCTTGTGCTCAATCGATAGAATAGAAGTAATACTAGTGAAATAGCTAAGAATTTGGTTGATTGGAATAATGTAATTGGCCTAAAATGGGAGTCAAAGTCGGCAAAATCGCCGATTCGTAAATATCGCTGACACATCAAAATTCGCGAGAGCATAATTTCGTCAATTTTCCACCAAATTTCGTACTTTTTGTTTTATTACCTTCACAAAAAGATTCTCTACGATTTCATAAGAAAAAATAACAAATTTTTTTTTTGAAAATTCTTGGACACTGGTGCGTGACTCCAGATTTGGGCCTTGGACCCTGAAAGGGTTAAATCACCACTTACATTGCTGCACAACAAAAGAGTCTGAACTTAACTGGCTTGTGTCCTGACAATAACTTCTCTTAAGTGATACAGGTTCTGTTTGCCACTTTATTCCAAAATAAACTTCATCACAATTGAACACTTGTTGGGGAATAAAATCCTCAGCCTCTACATGGTCATTAAACTCACTGATACATTTCTCGGCAGGAGGTCCTGTTTATTTGGTCAAATGCCGAGCAAACGGTCAACTACCGAACAAGTTTTTTACCAAACAAATTGTTCGAGTTGGGAGCTGTTTGAGTACTAAGGTACTACTGTACATAATACCATGACTACAATACTGTACATAATACCATGACTACAATGTACACAATACCATGACTACAACACTGTACACAATACCATAACTACAATGTACACAATACAATGTCTAAAACACTGTAAACAATACCATGACTACAGCATTGTACATAATAACATGACTACAGCACTGTGCACAATACCATGACTAAAATGTACATAATACTATGACTACAATGTACATAATACCATGACTACAATGTACATAAAACCATGACTACAATGTACATAATGCCATGACTACAATGTACATAATACCATGACTACAATGTACATAATACCATGACTACAATGTACATAACATACATGTCTACCATGTACAAACATATCATGACTACAATGTTATAAATCATGTCTACAATGTACATAATACCATGACTACAATGTTACAAAATACATGACTACAATGTACATAACATCATGACTACAATGTCAACATACATGTCACAATGTACATAATACCATGACTACAATGTACACAATACCATGACTACAATGTACATAACATCATGACTACAATGTACACAATACCATGACTACAATGTACACAACATCATGACTACAATGTACATAACATCATGACTAAAATGTACACAACATCATGACTACAATGTACACAATCATGACTACAATGTACATAACATCATGACTACAATGTACATAACATCATGACTACAATGTACATAACATCATGACTACAATGTACACAATATCATGACTACAATGTACACAACATCATGTCTACAATGTACACAACATCATGACTACAATGTACACAACATCATGACTACAATGTACACAACATCATGACTACAATGTACATAACATCATGACTACAATGTACACAACATCATGACTACAATGTACACAACATCATGACTACAATGTACATAACACCATGACTACAATGTACATAACATCATGACTACAATGTACACAACATCATGACTACAATGTACACAACATCATGACTACAATGTACACAACATCATGACTACAATGTACATAACATCATGACTACAATGTACACAATACCATGACTACAATGTACATAACATCATGACTACAATGTACATAACATCATGACTAAAATTTGTACATAACATCATGACTACAATGTACACAACATCATGACTACAATGTACACAACATCATGACTACAATGTACACAACATCATGACTACAATGTACACAACATCATGACTACAATGTACATAACATCATGACTACAATGTACACAACATCATGACTACAATGTACACAACATCATGACTACAATGTACACAACATCATGACTACAATGTACACAACATCATGACTACAATGTACACAACATCATGACTACAATGTACACAACATCATGACTACAATGTACACAACATCATGACTAAAATGTACACAATAGGTTTGGCTGAGTTAATGTAGGTTAAGTTAGGTTTGGTTGAGCTAGAGGATGCTTCACTCTTTAGTGTTTACCTGGAATATACCTGGAGAGAGTTCCAGGGGTCAACGCCCCCGCGGCCTAGTCTGTGACCAGGCGTCATGGTGGATCAGGGCCTGATCAACCAGGCTGTTACTGCTAGCCACACGCAGTCCAACATACAAACCACAGCCCGGTTGGTCAGGTACTGACCTTAGGTGCCTGTCCAGTGCCTGCTTGATGACAGCCAGGGATCTTAAAGACAGCCAGGGGCCTTGAAGACAGCCAGGGGTCTTGAAGACAGCCAGGGATCTTGAAGACAGCCAGGGGTTTTGAAGACAGCCAGGGTTCTATTGGTTGTCCCCCTGATGTATGCTGGGAGGCAGTTGAACAGTCTTGGGCCCCTGACACTTATTGTGTTGTTGCACCCCTGCTTTTCATTGGGGGGAAGTTGCACCGTCTGCCGAGTCTAAATAGTTCACTGAATAGTTAACCTCAGAATTATCTTGCCAGAAAATAAAGCATCTCTGTGAAGGAATCCATCGTCTCAAGTTACTTGAACAAGACGCTGGATCATTCAGGTTTGCATGAAAATTTAGAAAAACTCAACCTTGTATTTTATTTGCTACACTCAGCAAGCTCATTCCTCCATAATTCGAAGGTAACTATATAAAGCCAATATGTACTGAGCTTGTTGGGATTCCAGCTTATATATATATTCTATGCGAAGTAATTGAATTTATTTGAGTTTATCAAGTGTCTAATTGATTTGCAATGAACCTGAAATGATTAATGAGTTGCTTGCTTCTGGTAGGAACTATTTGGTGCATAGTCTTGTCTATGTCCTCACATTCCCACATGAGGCTGGAAAATCTGGTGCTGGGCCTGTTAGCAGGATTCTCTGCTAGTTACATAGTGCAACTAATTATTACTTGTTATAATTCCTCTCATAAGGGTGGCAAAGAAATCTACTGTGAAAACAAAGCTGAAAACCCAACACAAACTGCCCGAGAAGAGACTATCCAAGACATGGATGATGTGCACTTCCTCACCCAGCTGACAGATAATACTGTTAAAGAAAGTTCTTGGACCACAGTTGCCAGGAGAAACCATCGCATTAAAAATAACAAACCAAACAAAAATTAATTAAATAATAACAAAACTTATGCTAATACTCCTAAACCAAAAGCGACTTATTACAAACCCGACAGGGTCTGCAAAGAAATCTACTGTGAAAACAAAGAAGAAAACCCAACACGAAGTGTCCAAGAAGAGACTATCCAAGACATGGATGATGTGCACTTCCTCACCCAGCTGACAGATAATACTGTTAAAGAAAGTTCTTGGACCACAGTTGCCAGGAGAAACCGTCGCATTAAAAATAACAAACCAAACAAAAATGAATTAAATAATAACAAAACTTACGCTAATACGCCTAAACCAAAAGCGACTTATTACATACCCGACAGGGTCTGTGAAAAGGTCAAGGTGGCCCCAGACCTTCGAAAGGTAATCTTAGGCTCTGGGGGTGCAGCCTTAACCAAATTTACAAAAACTTATTAGGTCAAAGTCTCCATTCCTGGAAGAAATGACCCAACCACAACCGTTACAGTAGAAGGTTTGCAAGAAAATGTCAAGACAGCTGTGTCTGCTATGAACACCATCTTGTAAGAATACACAAAAAAGCAAAACGTTACAAAATTCCTAGACATTCCTAAAGAGTTCCGTAAGGTAGTTGTAGGGTACCGTGGCGACAGTGTGGCAAAACTAAGGAAAATATATGATGTCTAGGTCACAATTCCATTGCAAAATGAACCTGATGGACCAATACGTGTGAAGGGTTCATCACAAAATGTTGACCGTGCCATAGAACACATAAAACAAATGATTAACGATTATAAAAGGCTATTACAAGAGAAGGAAAAAAATCAGCCCGTTGAAAAATACATTTCTGTCCCTCACGACAGAAGGAAATTCATCGTTGGGATCAGCGGCCAACCACTCTCTCAACTCATAAGTGATAACAATGTTATGATTGTTGTTCCCAAGAGGGAAGATAAATAAGCACCAATAAAAATATTTGGCTCACCAAAAAATGTTGAAGCAGCAGCAAAAAGTATAGAAAATCTCATCAAAAGAAAACTCACAAGGGAGCATGTATGCCATGCCAGGAGCACTGAATACTAGAAGTGATTGTGCTCGTCGAACACCCACACGGATGATTTTTTTTTACACTGGGTGAACACCCACACGGATTATGTTTTTTTTACACTGGGTGAACACCCTCATATATTATTTTTTTACAGTGGGTGAGCACCCACACGGATTATTTTTTTTACACTGGGTGAACACCCACAGATTATTTTTTTACACTGGGTGAACACCCACATGAATGATTTTTTTTACACTGGGTGAACACCACATGTATTATTTTTTTTATACTGGGTGAACACCCACACGGATTACTTTTTTTACACTGGGTGAACACCCACACCGATTATTTTTTTTTTTTTTTTTTGCTGAGTTGATTACCTTTACAAAATAATTTTATTTTATACTCATATATTTATTTTCTTATTTTATACTAATATATCTTTATAAATATATAATATACATACATACATATATTTTATATATATTATATATATATATATATTATATATATATATATATATATATATTATATATTATATATATATATATACAGTGGGACCCCCGCATAACGATTACCTCCGAAAGTGACCAATTATGTAAGTGTATTTATGTAAGTGCGTTTGTACGTGTATGTTTGGGAGTCTGAAATGGACTAATCTACTTCACAATATTTCTTATGGGAATAAATTCGGTCAGTACTGGCACCTGATCATACTTCTGGAGTGAAAAAATATCGTTAACCGGGGGTCCACTGTATAATAATATATTATATATATATATATATATATATATATATACGTATATATATTACATATATATATATATATATATATATACATATATATATATATACAGTAGGGCCCCGCTTTACGACGTTTCACTTTACGATGTTCCACTAATACGGTCATTTCAAATTATGACCAAAACTCGCTATACGGCTCCCACCACCTGACTTTCTAATACGGTCACCGTGCCCCACCCTGTTTGTTTACATTCTTCGTGAGCTCAGTAAGCACTAAGTCTGTCCATTTTGTCTGAAACTCCAAAATTTCAAATGTTTTTAAAAGTTATTTCATATTTTATATATACTCTGATAATTATACTTATGTATACCTGTACTTAACCCTTTCAGGGTCCGTCCCGTAGATCTACGGCTTTACGTTCAGGGTCCAAACCGTAGATCTACGTCATGAGCTGAGCTCACTCTGATAAACTGTGAGGGTACATTTGGGCCTAGATATGAGAATAATTATTGTTTGTGCACCACATAAAACAGATCCTGCAGCACACTGTGTATAATGAGAGAAAAAAACTGAAATCATGATTTTTCGATTAAAACAGCGACTTTGCAGTGTTTTTTCGTATGTTTTTTTTAGTTGTTTGCGATTTCTTGGTCTCAATTGTAGTAATGGGAGACATATTACAATATTACAGAAAATAATTGTTACAAGTGATGCCAAGATAACATTTCTCTAACTATCAATAAGAGAAATGTGTTACTGGGTAACTGTAGAAAATTACCTTCAGTAGTTTATTCAGCACAAATACAGTTACATAGATTATCAACTAACAACTATGTGGAAAAACCTTGGATACCTAAAAAATCAGAGTGACTTATTTTCTTGCTTAAAATATCATTTTATACAAAAATGATGTTACATGTAAGGGAGTGTCTTTCTTTATTTATTCTACATATCAATGTAGACCACCTGTACACAATGTAACTTGTACACAAACCAGACGTGTACACTTTGTTTACAAAACTTACCTTCGCCTGGTTTATTTACATAACTCTGCGCCTGTACTCTCTCATGCATTCATTCTTTCTCTCTCTCATTTATTCATTTTATCTCATTTACTTACTCCTGACCCTACATTAAGAGTACAAATATTTTAAGGTAAGTAATGAGTGAACTGTATATACATTTTATCGCTCTGGGATGCTTAAATGTAATAGAATACAGGTGTCCCTCAACATTCGCAAGGGTTAGGAGATCAAGAGCCTCGCGAATGTTGAAAAACCGTGAATGTTTGGTGCCCCAATATATTGAAGGGAAATATAATACAATACTGCTTAACCCTTTCAGGGTCCAAGGCCCAAATCTGGAGTCACGCACCAGTGTCCAAGAATTTTCAAAAAAAAAATTTGTTATTTTTTCTTATGAAATCGTAGAGAATCTTTTTGTGAAGGTAATAAAACAAAAAAGTACGAAATTTGGTGGAAAATTGACGAAATTATGCTCTCGCAAATTTTGATGTGTCAGCGATATTTACGAATCGGTGATTTTGCCGACTTTGACTCCCATTTTAGGCCAATTACATTATTCCAATCAACCAAATTCTTAGCTATTTCACTAGTATTACTTCTATTCTATCGATTGAGCATAAGAAATCGCCAAGTCAACTGTTTCAACTACAAAATAAAGTGATCGGAAATTGTTAATTTGGCCAATTTAACACAAAGTTCAAAATATTCCAATTTCAAAATAGGGTCCAGAATGAACAATGTAGGCATTCCTGGCACTAAACTAACATTTCCTCTGTTCATTAGTTATGTTTTGAGGCTTTACAAATAAATTCCATTTTGATTTTTTATTCACATAATGAATTTTTATTCACACCAAAAAAATAGAAGATTTACTGTTATGCAATACTGTAATAATTGTATAAATATCATCACCATATTTGTGAATGTATATTAGACCCACCAGCTGAGTGTATTAGACGTGTGAGGTCGTTTGTTTACTCTTGAATATCGGCAAAAATTTAACATTTCCGCTACTTTGAGCTCAGTTTCAAGCCATTTCCAGTGCTAAAAACCAATCAAAATCATCTCTATTTCTGTAATATGTCTTCCATTCTATCAAATGAGACCAAGAAATCGCAAATACAACTATAAAAAACATACGAAAAAACACTGCAAAGTTGCTGTTTTAATCGAAAAATCATGATTTCATTTTTTTTCTCTCATTATACACAGTGTGCTGCAGGATCTGTTTTATGTGGTGCACACATACCACATAGATGTATTCTCTCATATCTAGGCCCAAATGTACCACTCACAGTTTATCAGAGTGAGCTGAGCTCATGGCGTAGATCTACGGTTTGGACCCTGAACGTAAAGCCGTAGATCTATGGGACGGACCCTGAAAGGGTTAACTTGTTGAACCATGAACAATCATAAAATACATGAAAACGTCGTAAGAAGTACTAAATATATACATGTTATGCTTTAATAACATGTATGTTATTAAATACCACAGACTCCACCACTGCCTCCACCACTTCCTCAACCAATGCCAGTCCCTACTACCCTCCCTCCGACCCCCGCAACTGGCAGCCAGCCCTCCCACCACTCAGTGTGGTGTTTTGTTTGTTCATTATTTGCTTTTAAACTACAGTATAAATAATGTAAACACATTCATGACTGCATATTGGAATGGCTATTTGAACAGGTATTGGACGGTTACATCATGTGTTTACTCTTGAACACAGCAAAGAATCAAACATTTCTGCTACTGCTAATAATAACAACAGTAATAATAATAATAATAATAATAATAATAATAATAATAATAATAATAATAATAATAATAATAATAATATTACTATATAATTGAAGAAGGAAATTGTACAAAAATACGAGGGAGTGGTTGACACATCGTCAGTGTGGGCTTTGTTTATGCTGGAGTGAACATTAGTCTCCCCGCTCTTCCAAAACATTTCACAATAATTCAGCAGTTGAGGCAGTGTAGTAGAGGCAGTGATTTGAGACAGTGATAGAGACAGTGATAGAGACAGTGATAGAGGCAGTGGGTGAGGCAGTGGTATTTACTAACATATTACGTATGTTTAAATAATAATAGTACATGTTAAATATTAATAAAAATTTATAATAATAATAAAAAATGTTATTCATAATGTACTATTATTATTTATAAATATATGTTTGAAAATATCACTGCCTCTATCGCTGCCTCTACCACTGCCCCTTCACTGCTCTCCACTGCCTCTTTCCACTGCCTCTACCACTGCCTCTACCACTGGGCCCCTATCACGCCTCTTCACTGCCTCTACCCTGCCTCTACCACTGCCTTACCACTGGTCTATCACCTCTACCACTGACTCAACCATCCAGTCACACTCAATCTACAAGCACCAAACAATGAATTATTGTGAAATGTTTGGAAAAAGCAGGAGACTAATGTTCACTCCCGCATAAACAAAGCCACACTGACGATGTGTCAACCACTCCCACGTATTTTTGTACAATTTCCTTCTTCAATTATATCGTATTAATATTATTATTATTATTATTATTATTATTATTATTATTATTATTATTATTATTATTACTATTGTTATTATTAGCAGTAGCAGAAATGTTTGATTCTTTGCTGTGTTCAAGAGTAAACACATGATGTCACCGTCCAATACCTGTCCAAATAGCCATTCCAATATGCAGTCATAAATGTGTTTACATTATTTATACTGTAGTTTAATAGCAAATAATGAACAAACAAAACACTCACCACACTGAGTGGTGGGAGGGCTGGCTGCCAGTTGCGGGGGTCGGAGGGAGGGTAGTAGGGACTCGCAGGTGGCGGGAAACTTGAATATGATTTGGCGGCTGGGAATTTGGTGGCTGGGAATTTGGCGGATGGGAATTCGTGAATGTATGAAGCCCGCGAAAGCTGAAAACGTGAATGTTGAGGGAGACCTGTATTATGTGTTGGTGGGTTGGCCAGGTATGGTAGCCCGGCTGACTACCATACATACCACACTTGATTTTTTACAATAAATACTACTCATCTCACCCTATATTTTAAGGTAAGTAATGAGTGAACTGTATATACATTTTATCGCTCTGGGATGCTTAAATATCATAGAATTGTATGTGTGGGTGAGGTGGCCTGGTACGGTAGCCTGGCTGACTACCATACATACCACACTTGATTTCTTACAATAAATACTACTTGTCTCACCCTAGATTAAGACTATAAATATTTTAAGATAAGTGTGTATTGTACTTTTTTATTGTTTTTTGATGCCTGGTTCTATTGCTAACTTAATATATGTTAGTGTAAACTTGTTATCTAGTGTTTGTATGCATTTGTAAGTGGAAAAAAAAAGGGGGTTCCACTTTACGGCGGTTTCCACTTTATGGCGGTAGCCTGGAACCTAACCAGCCGTATAAGTGGGGCCTACTATGTAATATATATATATATATAATATATATATATATATATATATATATATATATATATATATATATATATATATATATATATATATATGCAACAAGATCACAGTAAATAGGTGATTTCAGAATATGCAAAACAACCACTCTAAAGGGAATAGAAAAATTTCCCAAGCTTTTTCGTGATACTCACATTATCAAGGAAATATGTTCCTTGAAAATTTTCGGTTTCAAAGTTTTTTCTCTTAAAGATTAAAATGTTGTTTAATTTACAAAAATTTGGTTGTTGTGTGGTTTACATGAGTTAAATAATGATTACAGGGTGTACCCAAGAACGCCTAGCATGCCTGGCTTTTTGGGGGCGGGACTTATTTTTAATTCTTTTTTTTAAAAATTATTACAAATTTTGAGGTAATTTGGGTTTTTATTATGGTAAGTGACTAAATACTTTTTTTGTGAGTTTACCCAATGTGAATGTTTTTTTGTTTGGCAAAAATTTACATATTTTCAGTTTTGGGTTCATAGTTCTTTAAATTTTAAGATTGAAAATTAATTTTTCTGTTTATGGAAAATTGGGTGAGTGAGTGTAATTGTAAACCCACCAGGGGGTTTTCCGGGGTAGTTAGTTGAGGGGGTTTATCGGGGGGATAAGTTTTTTTAAAATGGTAGTTTTGGGTGAGGGAATTTTGTCGGGCATTTTCTAGAGTTTTTCAGGTGGGGATTTTCCCCGATTTTGGGGCCTTTGACAAAACATTGAATTTTTTTTAAAGGGTTTTAGTCGGACATGGGGAATGTCGTAGAAAAATGTTTGTGTCTGGTGTTTCCCTGGGGGGTTCTGTCAAAATATCAAGAAAGCTTTTTTGGTCAAGGTTGATATTGGGTTAAAGGGTTTCCTGTAGATGTAGATTGACAGAAGTAAGTGTGGATGTACTAAACCGGGGAGAAAGTTAAGTTCTATGAAGGTGGGGGGAGGTTTTGCCAGGGATGGGATTAGTGATTATTTTTACTGGCTTTTTTGTTGGGTTTTTAAATTGGTTTTGGGTGTGTTGTGCTTTTGACCCCCAAAAGCAAAAAAATAGATAGGTGAGGTATGGATAAATAAGTGAGTGGTATAGTGGAGAAGGGCTTTTTGCGGCACGTGGGTATGTTTTCTTGGAGAGGACCCCAAATATTTTGGATATTTTTTTTGGTTATGTGTTGGATATGGGTGCTAAAAATTCAGGTTTTTTTCCCCAAGGTATGGCCCAAGGGAAATTTTGCCCTCATTATGTCTGGTAATTATTTGTTGTCGATTTTAATTTTAAATTTTGTGCATCCCCTGCTCTGCTACCAAAAAAAATTATAGTGGGGTTTTGTCAGTGTTTTGGGGTTAAGGTTTTTGGCTGTCATCCAAGTCGATATTTTGATCATCTCCTCGTTAACAATGGTGTTGAGGGCGGCAAGTTTTTGGGGTTTGGAGATGACATAATTTCTTTGTCGTCAGCAAAGAGAATGGGTTTCAGGTGTTGGGATACTTTTTGGAAAAATCATTGATGTATATGAGGAAGAGCGGGGGCCAAGGGGACATTTCCCCTGGGGAAAAATCCAGTATCAAGGGGCCCATTTTTTGTTGTGCTGTGTTTTTTAAATTTGGTAAATACTGTTTACCTATTAGTAAGGAAAAGATTTGAAATAAGCAAGGGCTGGCCTTTTTATACCGAAATGGTCAATTTGGGGAAAGTGGAAATGTCGTGGGGGTCTACTGTGTAAAAAGCTTTTCTTAGGTCAAAAAAAATTTCCTGTGGATTTTTTCCTTTTTTTCCCAATTGCTGTGTAAAGAAGATCTAGCATTTTTTGATTAAATCATTATTTGCTTTTTTTTTTCCAAACCCAAAAATTGGCGGGGGTTGGTTGTTTTGTGCTGTTAAAAATAAATTATAGTTTCCTTTGTGCACGGGGTTTTAAAAGGGGTTTTTTGGGTTAGCAAGGGTTAAGTTTGATTTTGGGCCCTATAGTTTTTTAAAGGGCTGAAAGGGTCACCCCCTTTTTTGTTTTGGGGTGTAACCTTGCCTTTTTGGGTAGTTTCGAGAAGGAGTTAGTTTCTAGTAAATTTTTTAAAAAGAAATTGAAAAAGTGCAAAAGGGTTTATGGGCGCTGGGTTTGGTACAGTAATGGTGGGACATTGGGAAAGATTCCCGAGTTGTTTTTAAGTGATTTTATAATCTCGGTGATTCCGGGGGCTCATTTGGGGGAAAGATAAAAGGGTTTTTTGGGAAATTTCCCATCTAGGTAGTCCCCGGCAGGGGCCCATTTTTTAATGGGGGATTTTATTGGAAGATTAGACCCTAGGGTTTTGGGAAGAAGTTTTTTATTTGTTAGCTGTGTCATTTGGGGATGTAGGGGTGTTTCTTTTGGGTTTTTTAGTTAGGACAATATTCTTGGTTTTTTTCAGTTTTTTGGGGTCCCTAGAATTGGAGAGTGTTTTCCAGGTTTTTTTTAAAAATTCTCCTCTAGTGTCTGTGAATCTACTGGAGTAGAAAAAGTTGTTTGGCTTTCTTTTTTATTTTGGTGAGAACGATGAATAGTGGTTTAAAAATTATCTTTGTGTATTAAGCCCTTTTCTATTTGTTTTTCAAAATTGGGTTTTTTGTCAATGGATTTAAAGAAGGGGTGCTGGTTAGCCTTGGGCCCCAAAAACCCGTTTGTTTGTAAATCTTTTTCGTTTTTATAGGCAAGGTTTGTTGTATGTCAAAGAAATTTTTGTTAAAAAAATTGTCTGTCCAGTCATCAAATATGCCTACAGTTGGGAATTCGGTGGGCCATTTAAAACAATCTCTAGGTCAGTTGTGAATTCCTTATTGGGGCCTGTCTGGAGTCAAATTTGGACTTTTTTGGGTATTAAAGTGGGGGTTTTATTTTTGTTTGGGGAGGGAAGGTAGGGTATTGGTCTTTAGGGCATCTGTGATTATCCCTGTTTTAAGGGGGGCTAGTATATTGGTCCATATGTGGTCTTTAGGGTTTGCATTGTCCCCAGTGACCTGGTTGGTTTAGTTTTTTTTGGGATATGAGAAGTGTGTTTTTTCTTATTGTTGATAAAATTTCAGTTCAAGCGATCACTAGTAACCCAAAGGCTGATGTTTAAAAGTTTTCCTTTGGAGAGGTGGTGCTTATTTATTTTTTCTGTTTTTTTATTAGTGATTTTAATTTCTCACTGAAATTTGAGATGTTTGTGTGAGGATCGGTAAAGGGGCCCCAATTGTTTTGGGTTTGTCTTAAGGTTTTTACAAAAAAAAATTTAGCAAAAATGTTTTTCCCCATATTCATCACTAAAAAAAAATTTGGTGCCAAAAAAAAGTTTAATTGGTTAGAGAAATTTGATTGGAAAAATACCCCCCAATTTGGGTTTTGGTCTGCAGTTGGGGAATTGCTTTTTGAAATCCTGGTAGAGGGTAAAATTTTTATTGGTCCTGCTTAAGCCGGGTCTCAGAAAAGGAAAAAACGCGGGGAAAAAGGGTTGTCTTTAGTGATTCAAAGAGTCCCAGGGGGTCTTTCATAGTTTTTTGTTTTAAGGGGACCTGTTTTGTATTTAAAAGAAATGATAGGCTTTATTTTTGGGGTCTAGGATAGTGCGGGGCTTGTGAGGGCTGTGTAAAAAAAAGGCAGTTACTTTCCAATGGGTTTTTTGATTGGGTTTTCAGATTATGGGGGTTTTTTTAGATCAGGGTCAACGTGATCAATCTTTTTTAAAGGTTTTAAAAATTATGGCTATTTATATCCTGATTTTAGTGTTGAGTTTTTGTACTGATATCTGTAGTGGGGGGGGAAGCTTGGATAAGTATATAGCTAGATTTTTTTGGGGCATATAGATTTATAGTCATATACCATAATGAAGTTGATGTTGTCTTTGTGTTGTCCTGGAATAAACCCTAAAGACAACTGGGTTTTCAGGGGGGCCCCCAAATTAACGGCGGGGTTTGGTTTCCCGGTTTCCCCCTTTAAAAGCAGAACCGCCGTAAAGGGGGAAACCCTTTTTTTCCACTTACAAATGCAAAAAAACACTAGATAAAATTTTACACTAACTTATATTAATTTAGCAATAAAACCCAGGCAAAAAAAAAACAAAAAAAAAGAAAAAAATACACACATAGTGCACCCCATTACTTCCCTTTAAAATATTTATAGTCTTAATCTAGGGTTGAGAAAAAGTAGTATTTTTTGGTAAGAAATCAAAGGGTTTGGTTTGTATGGTAGTCAGCCAGGCTCCATACCAGGCCCCCCCCACCCACACATATTTATTCTTTTATTTTTAAGGGACCCCAGAGCGATAAAATGTATATACATTTAAACTCATTACTTATTTTAAAATTTTAGGGGTGAAATAAAGTAGTTTTTATAGAAAAAAATCAAGTGTGGAATGTATGGTAGTCAGCCGGGGACCTTTCCAGGCCAACCCACCCACACATACTATTTCTATGTTATTTAAGATCCCAGAGCGTTTAAAATGAAATATACAGTTCATTTCTTTTACTTCCCTTTAAAATTTTGGGTGAGATGGTAGTATTTTTTGAAAAAAATAAAGTGTGGTTTTTATGGTAGTCAGACGGCCCCCCTTTTCCCAGAGAGAAAGAAAGAGTGAATGAGAGGGGGACAGGCGCAGAGTTATTTTAAAAAACCAGGCGAAGGAAGTTTTGTAAAAAGGTCCCTGGTTTTTTTTCCCAAGTTACATTTGTACAGGTTTGTCTCACATTGAAAAGTGAAAAATAAAAAAGAACACCCCCAAAATTCTCATGAAAACCATCTTTTTAAAAGAAGAAATGATGCCTGAGTGAAGGAAAAGGAAGTAAGTAAACTGTGATTTTTTTGGGGTTTTATCCTGGTTTCTACACACAGGTTTGTTTTTATTTTATTTTCCCGTTTTTTTATTATTAATTTTGAAAAAAAATATCATGGTAAATTAATGAAAAAATGTGTTATTAACGTAATTTTACAACTTTAATTTACCCCGAGCTCAGACAGCGTAAAAAAACTGAAAGGTTGGGGAAAGATCACTCGGTCGGGTTTGAAAAGACGGTTTAAAATAGTGTCCATTTTTTGGTTCATTTTTGTACTTTTGTAAGGTTTGTGAAATTCCTTATAATATTTTTTTTATTTTTAATAATTAAATCACGAAAAAAAATTATTTTACACTGTGTAAAGTTTAGTACAAAAATTATAGTTTAAAAAATTAAAGGGGCATACGAAAGGAATATTTTTCTACAGTTATCCCTAGTAACAGGTAAAGGGCTAGAAAAAAGTAATTTTCCGACACTTCTACAAACCGTTTGGTAAAAAATTTTATATTATTTGTATAAATTTTTTTTTAACTGGGGTGCATGTTCATGTTTGTGTTTTAAATAAGGGTGTTTCTTATATAATTTTAAAAAAAAATTTCTAAAAATTGATTAGGGAAAATGTCTATATTTAACGAAAATTCCCTTTTTAATTTGGCCAAGGGGTTTAAAATTTTATTATTATTTTTTTTATTATTATTTTTTTATTATTATTATTATTATTATTATTATTTTTAAGAAAAAGAACATAAAAAAGGGGGAAACCCTGCAGGAGGCCCTGCTTGGCCCTTTCCTAGGCAGGTCCTTTACAATTCATCCCACAAACAAAACATTTCCCCCAACCAATTTTAAATTGCCCCCCAAGAAAAGCTTGATGGAAAGCCCCACCCCAAAATCCAACCCCTCCCCCACTCATTTTTTTTTTCCCCAAACCCTAGTTTTGGGAAAACCCCCCCAAAGTCCCAGCCTCAATAACCCCCCCTGGGGAAGACTGTTCCACTCATCAACTCCCCTTTATTTCCAAACCAATACTTTTTTTGTCCTTTCTAAATCAAAAATTATCTAATTTAAACCCATTTGCGCTTTTTCTTTGGGAGCCCCTCAAGACCTTTTTAAATTCCCCCTTTTTTAAATTTCCTTTTTTCCCATTTTATACACTTCTTCAGGTTTTCCCTCATTCTTCGTTTTAAAAAGTGAATGAAACTTAAGGTCTTCAATCTTTCTTCAAAAGGGAAAGGATTTCTGAGGAAATGTTTTTAATTTAGTCATCCTACGTGAAGGGTTTTTAACGAATTTATGTCCTTTTTGTAATACGGAGCCCAGAATGAGCTGCTAATAAGGTGAGGGGCCCTTTACTAAGATGTATAAAGCTGCAGTATGACCTCTGGACTTTTTGTTGTTTAAACACTTCTTGATATAAACCCCAGAAATCTATTTGCCTTATTCTTTAAGCTTAGGCTTTGCTGTTTTGGGTTTTAAAGGGTTTTGCTGCTCACCAAAACCCCCCAAGCCCTTTTTGGAAATTCTGTATGGCAAAGTTCTACATATTTAATTTTTGTACTAGGGTTATGGGCACTCCCAAGCTTCAGAACCTTGCATTTATTACATTAAAACTGATTTGCCACTTTTTGCCCAAGAATAGAGTTTGTTTAAATCCTCCGGAAGTTCCCTAACTTCTACTTTTAAATAAATTTATCCTACCTATCTTTTTTGTAATCGGCTTTTTTTGCTCAAAATCATTTTTTTTTTCCCCTCTTTCCAAGATCTTTGTATTTATTTAAACAAAAGGGGCCCCAAGATGATCCCTGGGGAAAACCAATTTTTTCGATCCCCACTCGGTTTTTTAACCCCCCATTTATGGACCTCTTGCTTCCTGTCAGGAGCCAGGGACTCGATCCACGAGGAGCACTTTTCCCCCAATCCCATGAGTTTGCCACTTTCTTTAACGGGGCTTGGTGCGGAATCTATCAAAACCCTTTTACAAAAAACTAAGTAAAAATATCAAATTCTTTTTGTGGTAAAACAGCCAAAAGCTTTAGGGGGGGAAGGGGGAAATTTAAAAAATTTGTTAGCCCAAAAAGGCCTCTTGTAATCCTTTGCTGAGTTCATTAATAAAGCTTTTGCTTATCGAGAGGGGGGGTTCTTATAATCTCAGCTATAATTGACCCCGTAATTTGCTACAATTGGGTCAGGCTTATTGGGGGGGAAATTTTGGGCGGAAAAAACGACTTGCCCCCTTTTTTAAAAATAGGAGTTACATTGCCATCTTCCACAATCAGACACTACACCTTTTTGAAGAGAAAAATTTAAAAATTTTAGTTAATGGTTAAAGGGCCTTTTTTGTTTCCTTTTAAAAAACCCCTTAAAAAAACCCCCTCAGGCCCCCCGGCGATTTATTTTGCTTCAGTCTGTTTTATTTGTCACAACCATCTCACTAGTGACTGTGATGTTAAAATTTATTTTTCTACCCCCTGCAAAAATTAATTACTGGAATTTTGTTGTGTTTTTCCTTTTTGTAAAAAAATGAGAAAAATAATTATTAAAAAATCAAGCACATTAATTCTCATTGTCGTAAGGTGCCCTAGTTTTTTTTAAGGGGGCCCTTATTTAAACTCAAACCTTTTGGGTTTATAGACCTAAAAAAAATTTTTTTGGGTTTATTTTTTTGGAATCACTAGAAAATTTAATTTATAGTCCTTTTAGCTTTTCTTACCCCCCTTTTTAATGTCCCTTTAATGTCAATAACTGATCATAAGATAAACCTTAACCTCTTTTGATACGCCTAAAAAATTCCTTTTTTTCCCCTAGAAAGATATTTGACCCTATTTTATCCTTTTTTTTGGGCCCATTTCTATTTGATCTAATTTCTTTATTGGGTTTAAACGCTCTTTGTGAAAGCATTTTATAGTGTTAAAAAAAAACCTGTATATTGATAGCCTCTTCGTTCCCCCAGTCAACAAAATGATAAGGTTCTCAAAGGGCCCCATTGTAATTTGTAAGCAAAAATCTGGGACTGTTACTGGTTTTTTCGTACTTTCTTATTTCCCATTCAATGAAAAATTGTAATTGTTTTTGTGGTCGCTAGCCCCCCAGTTCCTCTGAAATTTCTAAATTATTAACAAGGGATTTATTGTTTTTTCCCTAAATAAATCAAGCAGGTTTTTCCCCTTTTAGGTTCTGTCACAAACTGCTTTTAAAAAACCCAAACCTGAAATACTTCTAAGGGAAATCGTTTTCGATTTAATTCCCCGTCAAAAAAATTCCAATCAAAAATGACTAAAGTTAAAGTCTTGAAAATTTCTACATTATCGTGCCTTGTGGCCTTAACAAATTTCCCCCCTAGTTTGTTTCCCTTGGTCCCTATCTAAGTTTGGGGGACGGTATATTAAATCCTTTAAAACAGTTTTTCTGCCCCTCCTTTAAAAATTTTATCCAAACAGGGTCTGTATGGTTACTTCAGACTTTTTTACCCGTTTTTTTTGCAAAAAGTTCAAGCGATCTCGGACATACAATGCAAACCCCCCCCCCCCCCAAATTTTTTCTATCTTCTTGGAAAATTTAAAAACCCCGGGTTTTGACATTTTCCCCAGGGATGTCCCGATTTTTGAATTAAAAACCCCGTCCCCAGTTAAGGCAAATACATCAATGTTAAACCCACACTAGCAAATAATTTTCAACCTTTTGTCCATCTTATTCCCAGCACTTCGGCAATTAGCATAATAAAAAATTTAAAGACTCTCCTTTCTCTTTACCCTTCCCGCTCATTTCTAAATTTTTTTCTAAAAACCCATTACTGTCCTTATCACCCCGGTCCCCCGGGTTTTCCCAATTTTCTATCTCGTTTTATTATTAACCCAGTTCCCTAGAACTCGTTTAAAATTTTTTCACTTTGGGGCTTCACCCGTTTTTCCCGCCAAAACCCATACCCTAAAATTTTTCCCAGTTTAAAGTCCCAACTGCTCCCCCCAATGCATTGCCAGTGCTCCCCCCCCCACACCTAGATAAGTGAACCCCCTCCCTAGCATTTAAAGTCATTTCGCCATAGGGAAAAGGTCCCCGTTGTCATTAAAAATTAACCCCATTTTCCTTAAAGTATTTGTCCAGCCAGCAAATTGGGGCACCAATTGCCCTGGGGAAAAAAATTTTATTCCAACTCCCCCCCTTGGCAAAATACCAAAATTTTTAGGGGTTCCCCCCCCTTACTTTTAAATTTTTTCTTTTTTGTGACCTATACCTGTAATCAGGTCCTTTACTCCTAGCTGCCCCAAAATCGTTGCCTCCCGCACTGAGGCAGATAATAGGATTGTCCCATTACCTCTCATGATGTCTTTCCCGACGGCTAACAATATCCTCCATCCCAGCCCCGGAAAACAAAACTCCTTTTCTCCTACTCCTGTCCTTCAAGCAGAAACCCCTAACCATTACCTAACTTGGCTATCCCCAACAAAACCCCTATTCTTCCCCCTTAATGTCTTTCGTCGTTTTCGTTCCCCGTAGTCAACTCCCATTTTGTCGGGTAGCATGAGAAAAGTTTGGAAAGCTTCAAACCAAATTTCCACGGGGAGTCTTTTCCTTTTTCATGTTTCTCCTTTCCATTCGTTCTTCTTGATCGTCAAAACTTTCCTTGGGGGAAAAAAAGTAGAGGAAATTTTAGTTTAAATTTTTTTAAAAAGTGTTTCCTTCATGCCAGCCCCAGTGTGTAAGTTTTTTTTTAGCTACAGGCGTACACAAAATTTAATTTTCAAGTACAATACCCTATAAAATTTTACAATTTAAATTTAAAAAACTTGGAAAATTTTTTAAAATTTCCCGACATAATAAAGGGGATTTGCCAGGGGAAAGTAAACAAACTCGGTGGGGGCCCCTGTACCGTATTACAAAGAAGGTGGGGGGGCCGTATAGCCAGTTTTTGGGAAAAATTTGAAATGTCTGTATTAGCGGAAAAAACCCTAAAGCAGAACGCCCTTAAAAACCCGAAGCCGTTTTAAAAGGGGGCCCTGCTGTGGCCCGGGGTTGGTGGCTAAAGTCCCGCTTTTACACCGGAGGGGCCCGGGGTTTGATTCCCCGGGGGGTGGAAACATTTCGGGCACGTTTCCTTACACCTATTGTCCTGTTCACCCAGCAGCAAATAGGTACCTGGGTGTTAGTGACTGGTGTGGGTTTGCATTTTCCCGGGGGACAAGTTAAGGACCCCCGGGGAAAAAAGTTTTGACAGTCCCGATGACGAAAATGACTTTTTTGGGGTTTTTCCTGGGGGGGCTAACCCCGGGGGTTAAAAAACCGAAGAAATCTTATCTTATCTTATCTCTTACTTCACTATTTTATTTTTTTTACATAAAAATTATGGGGCCCTTTAGAAACCAAAATAAGGTGCAATGTACAAAATACACTCCCTTGTTATTCCACAATAAGCACACAAAAAAATAATTTTCAATATATTGGTTTTCAAAAAATTTTTTACAAAAAAAAAAACAATACCCAAAAAATTGTTTTTTATTATTGTTCTATAAAATATTACCCCAAAATACAGTCACTGAACATTTTTCCTATTAGTTTCCCGCCCGGGTTTTTGGAACTCTGAAACATTTGGGGTCATTTTTAAAAGGGTTTTTTTATCTATCTTTTCAATCTGTCTTCTCTTTCTATTTTTCTGCCTATTCTGCTCACAGGTAAAACTTTTAAAAACAAAATATTAAAAAGTATAAATTACTTGGTTTTAAAACCCAAGAAATTTTCCCGACAAAGGGGCTATTTCTTGTTGGGAAAATGTGAGTAAAAGTGAGACCAGTTTTTGTGGCTCTCTGAGGGCAGGAAACTAGCGGATAGACAGGGTAGAAGGGAGCTTGACAGACTGACAATAGACAGAAGAAATGTTGTGTTTCAGTACCCGTGTATAGTGCCCACCCTCCCCTCCTCTTTTCCTCTTTCTTCTTCCCCTACTCTTTCCCTTCCCCCACTCTTCCTTTATTACTTTCCTCTTCCTCCTTTCTCTTCCCCTTCCTCCTCCTCCTCCCTTCCCCCTCCCTCCTCCTTTTTTCCTTTTTCCTCCTATCTTTTTCCTCCTCTTCCTCCCCCTCCTTTCTTCCTCTTCCTTCCCCTTTCCCCCCAATTTTTCCCCCTACTATTCCCCTTTCCCCCTCCTCTTTCCCCTTATTTTTCTTCCCCCTACTCTTCCTCTTCCCCTCTCTTTTTTTCCTCTTCCCCCCATCTTTTTCCCTTTTCCTTCTCTCCTCCTCCATAATGTTAAAATTTCCGGGTCGGCAGCTGTCCCAAAAAAACATTTGTCTCATTTCTCACTCCCCCCCCCGCCTGTCAAAACAATGGGGTCGGGGTGCTGCTTCCCTTCCCTTTTTATCTAATTTCTTTCTCCCCCATTCTTTTCTGCCCGTTTATTCTGTCTCAAGGGGACACATTTAAAAACAAGTTTACTAGTATAAATTCCCCGGGTTTAAACCCAAAAAACCCAGACAAAAATGCTATCTTGCTTGAAGTTTTGAGGTAAAAGTGATGACGCGTTTGTGGGGTTTTGGGGACAGAGAGTAGATGGATTTGAAAAGGGAGCTTGCAGACAGGCAAAAAGGGCAGGGCAGAAATGTTAGTATACCCGGGAAAAAAACCCAAAGGGGAGGGCGATGTTTCTATCTTTTGGTTTTCAGCTTACCCCCATTTACCCTCATCAAAAAGTCAGCACTTATCGATTTATACTCCCCCTTTTCTTGTTATGTCAGGGGGTGAAATTTATTATTAATATTTTTTTATTACCTTTATTATTATTATGGGATTATTATTATGTTTTTATTATTATTTGTTTTATTATTATTATGTATTAATTATTATTATTTTATTTTTGTTATATTTTTTTCGTTTTTTCTTCTTTTCCCCCTCCTCCTCCTCTTTTCCTCCTCCTCCTCCTCCCCTCCTTTTTCCTTTCCCCCTCCCCCTCCTCCTTTCTTCTCCTCCCCCCTCCTCCTTTCCCCTTTTTTCCTCCCCCTCCCCTCCTCTTCCCCTTTTCCCCCTTTCCCCCTCCCCCTCTTTCTTTCCCCTCCTTCTCCTCCTTTTTCTTCCTCCTCCTCCTCCTCCTTTTTCTTTAAAATTTTTTCCTTTTCCCTTTTCCTTCTCCCTCTTTTTTTTTTTTCCTCCTTTATTCTTTTCCTCTCCCCCCCCTCTTTTTTCTTTTTCCTCCATTCCCTTTTTTTCTTGTTTCCTTCAAAACTCCCCCTTGCTTCCTTTCCCCTTCCTTTCCTCCCCCTTTTTCCAAATTCCCGGGGGAAAAAAGGGTTTGGGAAGGGGTTTTAGTTCATAAGGGGACTATTTTTTATATCATTTTCCCCCCCAAAGCCCACTGGGTCCGGGGTTTTTTTTCCCTTACTGGCCAAATAACCAAAAAGACCCACCCCAATTTAAGGGTTTTTCCGGGTTTTCCCCCAATTTACCAAATTTTTGGTCTAGTTTTTGGGCAAAAACCCCCACCAAATAAAAAACTATTTTTGCAAAAAAAATCGGGTTTTAAAAATTTCCCCGGGGAAAAAAATTCCCCTTCCCATTAAAATTCCCTTTCCCAAAAAGGGGGAAAAAGGGTTTTATTTATTGGTTAAAAAACAATGGGTAGATTTTTTCCCGGGCTTACCCCAAACCCCAAACCACCTTACACTTTTATTTCCCTTCAATTTTGAAGGCCCCTAAAATTTAAAAGGTTACTATACTCCAAAAAAAATAATTTTTTTTTTTTAATTTGGGGCAGGCCCCAAAAAATAAAGGGTTAAGGGAAACCCAGGGGCGATTAAAAGTAAAAACCCGGCATAATTTTAAAAAATTAAAATTAGGGTTGGGGTAAAGGGAAAATCGTGTTTTGGGTTTTTTTCAACGGGTAAAAAAAAAGGAACCCCCCACCTTTAAATTTTTTTAAAGAAGATCCCAGAAGGGGAAAAAAATTTAAAAACATTTTAAATTTTTTAAAACTACCTTAAAAATTTTTTGTAGTTCTTTAATGTATTTGGGGAATAAAAAAACAAAAATAATATGAAAGGAAACCCCCCCAAATTAATGTAAACAAACCAAAGGGAAAAAATTAATTTTTGGAAAACGAAAAATTTTCACCGTCCTTTTTGTTTAAAATTAATTTTGGGGGTTTTTCATTTTTTAATTTATCGGTTTTTTAAAAAAATTTTAAAAAAAAAGGAAAATAAAATTTTTGTAAATAAAATTTTTAAAGAATTGATTTTTATAAACAATGGAAATAAACAATTTAATTTTTGGGGGACCTAGGGTTTCAAATTTTGTTATGGAAAAGAAAAATTTTTTTTAAGAAAAAATTTTTGGGAAACCGAATTAAAATTAAAACCCCAAAAAATGAAAAAAAAAAATTACCCCAAAAAAACATTTTCCCAAAAAAAGGGTTAAGAAAAAAGTTTTTCTTGGGCCCCTTTTAAATTTCTGGGACCCTCTACTAAAAAAGTTTAAAATTTTTTATTGGTAGGGTGGTTTTTAATCCCTTTTTTGGTTTTGTATCCTGTTTTTAAAATTTTTTAAAAAACAGGGGTTAAAAAAAAGTGTATATTAAAATTTTAAAACTTAAACCAACCTTTTTTGGTTTTTAATTTCAATGGCCCCCGGAATTTGGGTTTAATTCGGGGGAAAAAGAAGTTAGCCGAAATTATCGTTAAAAGGGGGAATTTCCCTTTTTAAGGAAAATTTTTGGAAATTTTAAATTAAAAAAACCTGGGAAAACACCCCCCAAGTTATATAAAAAAAAAAAAATTTCCCCTGAAAAAATTTTTTTTAAAAAAGGAAATTTTATGCCAAAAGGTTTTTTTGTTGTAATTTTCCCCCCAATTTTATATTTGATGTATAAAAATATTTAAAAAAGAAAAAGAATTTTTTTTGAAAATGGAAAAGGCTTGAAAAACTGGTCCTGGGAGTGTTTTTTTTGGTATTAAAAGGGGGGGGTTCCCCTTTTCTTCCAGAAAGGGGTTTTTCACACTTGGTGATGAAATTTTCAAATTTTAAACATTTCTCATAAACCTTTTTTGGGTTAAAAAAAATTTTATTGTGTAAAAAACAAAAAATTTAGTTAAAAATCCCAAAACGGGTTTAGTTTAGGGCCAATTTCCCCCAGGTTAATTTTGGGTAATTTTTAAATTTGGAACCTTTTGGGCGTGTTTAAATCAGTTACAAAGTGATCATTAGTAAGCCAAGGTGATGTTGAAGTCTCCAGCTAGGAGAAGGTGGTGCTTATTTATTTGTCTGTTTGTTATTAGTGACTTTAATTTCTCACTGAAATTTGAGATGTTTGTGTGAGGTATCCGGTAAATGGCACCGATTGTTATAGGTGTCTTAAGGTTTTTTACAGTAAAATTAGCAAAAAATGTATTCCCCATATTCATCACTAAAGCAAGTGGTGCCAATACAAGATAATTGGTTAGAGTAATAGATTGCAATACCACCCCCAACTTGGTTTGGTCTGCAGTTGTGAATTGCTGTGTATCCTGGTAGAGGGTAGATATCTATTGTGTCCTGCTTAAGCCAGGTCTCAGTAAGAATAACGCAGGAGAAGGGTGTCTTTAGTGATTCAAAGAGTGCCAGGAGGTCATCATAGTGTTTGCTTAAGGACCTGATGTTGTAGTTAAGTACTGATAGGCTTTAGCATTGTCTAGGATAGTGCTGGCTTGTGATGCTGTGTAATAAAGGCAGTTACTTTCCAATAGGTTTTGATTGGGTGTCAGATTATGGAGGTTTAGATCAGGGTCAACGTGATCAATCATCTTCTAGGTTTAAATTATGGCTATTTATATCCTGAGTTACGTGTTGAGTTCTAGTACTGATATCTGTAGTGGTGGGAAGCTTGGATAAGTATATAGCTAGAGTATTTTGGTCATATAGAGTATAGTCACTACTACACATAATGAAGTTGATGTTGTCTATGTGTTGTCCTGGAATGAACTAAAGTACAACTAGGTACAGGAGGGCCCCAATTATACGGCTGGTTAGGTTCCAGGCTACCGCCATAAAGCAGAAACCGCCGTAAAGTGGAACACCCTTTTTTTCCACTTACAAATGCATACAAACACTAGATAACAAGTTTACACTAACATATATTAAGTTAGCAATAGAACCAGGCATCAAAAAACAATAAAAAAGTAAAATACACACATAGTGCACTCATTACTTACCTTGAAATATTTATAGTCTTAATCTAGGGTGAGACAAGTAGTATTTATTGTAAGAAATCAAGTGTGGTATGTATGGTAGTCAGCCAGGCTACCATACCAGGCCACCCCACCCACACATACTATTCTATGATATTTAAGCATCCCAGAGCGATAAAATGTATATACAGTTCACTCATTACTTACTTTAAAATATAGGGTGAAATGAGTAGTATTTATAGTAAAAAATCAAGTGTGGTATGTATGGTAGTCAGCCAGGCTACCATACCAGGCCAACCCACCCACACATACTATTCTATGATATTTAAGCATCCCAGAGCGATAAAATGTATATACAGTTCACTCATTACTTACCTTAAAATATAGGGTGAGATGAGTAGTATTTATTGTAAAAAATCAAGTGTGGTATGTATGGTAGTCAGCCAGGCTACCATACCAGAGAGAAAGAAAGAGTGCATGAGAGAGGACAGGCGCAGAGTTATGTAAACAAACCAGGCGAAGGTAAGTTTTGTAAAAAGTGTACACGTCTGGTTTGTGTACAAGTTACATTGTGTACAGGTTGTCTCTACATTGATACAGTAGAATAAATAAAGAAGAACACTCCCATTCTCATGTAACATCATTTTGAGAAGAAATGATGCTCTGAGTGAAGGCAATGGAAGTAAGTCACTGTGACTTTTTTGGGTTATCCTAGGTTCTCTACACACATGTTATGTATTTATGTTATGTACCGTGTTTATTATATAATTTTGAAAAAAATATCATGGATGGATTAATGAAAATGTGTATATTAACGTAATATACAACATTTAATGATACACCGAGCTCAGACAGCGTAAACAAACTGAACAGGTTGTGGATGATCACTCGGTCAGGTGAAATAGACGGTATTAATACGTGTCCAGTTTTAGTTCATTCATGTACATTTGTAAGAGTTTGTGAAACTTACCTTATAATATTTTTATTATTATAATAATTAAATCACGAAACAAATACTCTTACACTGTGTACAAGTTAGTACAGAATTATAGCTATAAAGTGAAGGCATACGAAAGGAATATTTTTCTACAGTTATCCCTAGTAACAGGTGACGGGCTAGAGAAAACGTAATTCTTCCGACACTTCTACAAACCGTTTGGTAAACATCTCATATATATTTGTATAAATTTTTATACTGTGGGTGCATGTATCATGTTTGTGTGTTACATAATGTGTTTCTTATATAATTTTGAAAAAAATATCATAGATAGATTAAGGGAAATGTCTATATTAACGTAAATGCACATTAATGCGCCCAAGAGATTATTATTATTATTATTTATTATTATTATTATTATTATTATTATTATTATTATTATTATTATATAAGAACATAAGAACATAAGAAAGGAGGAACACTGAGGAGGCCTCGGCCCAACTAGGCAGGCCCTTTTTCAATTCATCCCACTAACAAAACATTTGCCCAACTAAATTTTTCAATGCCCCCAAGAAATAAGCCTGTGTGAAAGTCCCACTCAAACCCAAACCCCTCCCACCATGTATTTATCCAACCTAGATTTGAAAAACCCCCCAAAGTCCCAGCCTAAATAACCCAACTAGGTAACTTTTTCCACTCATAAACACCCATTTAAAACCAATACTTTCCTTGCCTTTCTAAATCTAAACTTTTTAAATTTTAAAATCCTTTACTCGCGTTCTCTCTTGGAAACATCCTCAAGCCCCTTTTTAATATCCCCTTTTTTAAATACCTACTTCCACTTAACACTTCGTTCAGGTCTCCCCTCATTCTTTTTCTAACAAGTGAATGAATTTAAAAGTCTTAAATCTTTCTTCATAAGGAAGATTTCTGATGCTATGTATTAATTTAGTCTCCTACGGAATTTTTTCTAACAATTTATGCCATTTTTAAAAGGGAGACCAGAACTGAGCTGCAAAATAAAGGGAGGCCTTTCTAATGATTATAAAGCGCATAGACCCCTGGGCTTTTGTTTCTTTCACTTTTGATATAAATCCCAGAATCTATTTGCCCTTTTTACGTACCTTAGGCATTTCTTCTTTGGTTTTAAAGGGTTCTGCTCACCATAACCCCCAAGTCCCCTTTTTGCAATTGTATGGCTAAGTTCTACATCATTTAATTTATAAGTACTAGGGTTTGGGGACTCCCAAACTTCAGAACCCTTTCATTTATCTACTTGAACTGCACTGCCACTTTTCGACCAAAATAAGTTTTTTTTAAAATCCCCTGAAGTTCCCTAACATTACTTTGGGAATCAATTTATCCTACCTATCTTTGTGTCATCGGCAATTTGCTCAATCACTAAAATTCCCCCATCAAGACATTGATATATATTATAAACAAAACGGGCCCCCAAGCTGACCCCTGTGGAACGCCACTTGTTACAGACCCCCCACTGGGTTTTTAACCCCATTTATGGACACCTCTGTTCCTTCAGGAGCCATGACTCGATCCACGAGAGCACTTTTCCCCAATGCCATGAGCCCACTTTTTTTAAACAAACTATGGTGCGGAACTCATCAAAAGCCTTACTAAAATCAAGTAAATAATTTTAAATTTTTTATTGTGGTCAAAGCCTAAAAAGCTTTACTGAAAAAGTTAAAAAATTATAGACAAGACCGGCCTCTTGTGAATCCATCTGAGTATATTATCAAGCTAGTTTATCGAGATGGCTTTTATAATCTCACATAATTGACTCTAGTAATTTCCTAAAATTGAGGTGGGCTTATTGGGGGGAATTTGAGGGTAACGACTTGTCCCCTTTTTTAAAAAAATGGGTTTTACTTTAGCCATTTTCCCCATATCAGACACTACCCTGTTTGAAGAGATAAAAAAAAAATATATTTTAATGGTTCACGAGTTCCATTTGCTTTCCCTTAAGAACCCTTAAAAAAAAAACCTCACGGGCCCCCGGCGACTTTTTTTGCTTCAGTCGTTATCTGCCTCACAACCACTCACTATGACTGGATTTACAAATTTATCTTCTTCTAGCCCACTTAAAAATTAAATTTCTGGAATATTGTTAGTGTCTTCCTGTGTAAAAAAAGAGAGAAAAAATTATTCAAAATCAAGCACATTTTTATTTCATTGTCATAAGGTGCCCATATTTTTTTAAGGGGGCCTATCTTATCTCTACTTTTGTTCTATGACCTGGAAAAACTTTTTTGGGGTTTGTTTTTGAATCCCTACAAATTTAATTTTTAGTCCCTTTTAGCTTTTCTATCCCTTTTTAAAAGTCCCTCTTAATGTCAATATACTGATTCATAAAATGACCCCCCACCTCTTTTGTACGCCATAAATTCCTTTCCTTTTTGCCCTAGTAGTATTTGAGCCTATTATTTTACCATTTTGGGGCATTTTTATTTGATCTAATTTCTTTTTATGGGATAACGCTTTTAGCAGCAGTATAGGTCAGAAACTGTCATATTGATAGCTCTCTCGTTACCCCCAGCAACAGATGAAATGTTCTCTAACCCTTGTAACGCTAAGCGAAAAACTGGGGGCTGTTCTGAGTTTTCGCACTATCGACTTCCATTTAATGCTAAATGTAATTGATTTTTGGCGCTACACCCAGTTCCTCTGAAATTTTCTAAATTATTAAAAAGGGTTCATTTTTTTTGCCATAACTAAGTCAAGCAGGTTTTTTCCCCTTGTGGGTTCTGTCAAAACTGCTTCAAAAAACAATCCTGAAATATTTAAAAGTCGTACGATTTAAATTTCCCCCCCCCATCAAAGAAAAAACCCCTTAAATTTACTAATTACCCCTTTTTGGGGCCCTTCAATTTTCCATTAGTTTTTTCCCTTCTAATTTGGGGGGAGGGATATCACCCCTAAAATCATTTTTCATGCCCCCTGAAAATTCTATCCAAACAACTCGAGGACTTAAAATACCCGTTTTTTTTGCAACATTCAAGCGATCTCGGCTACAATGCCACCCCAACCCCCCCCCCCCAATACTTTATCTTTTTTGGGAAAAATTTAAAACCCTAAATTTTGAATTCCCAGGCAGTCCCGCTTTTTTAATTAAAAAACCCCTTCAGTTAAGGCAAAAACATCAAAGTTACCTACACTACAAAATCTCAACCGTCCTCTTTTCCTAACTACGGCAATAGCATAATAAACATTGAAAAGACTCTCCTTTTCTTTACCCTTCCTCCCCAATTTTTATTTTTCTACTAAACCTTTACTGTCCTTAAAAAACCCAAGGGCCCTGGGTTTTCAAAATCTACCGTTCTTTTTATTACTAGTTCCCCTAGAACCCTAATATTACTACACTGGGACTTCACTGTTTTCCTGCCAAAACCCATACCATAAATTCCTAGTTAAAGTCCTAATGCTCCCTCCACTGCATTGCCAGTGCCCCACCCCACACCTAGATAAATAACCCCATTCCCCAGCATACATTTATTTCTGCCAAGAAGGGCCCAGTGTAAAAAATGTTACCGCATTTTCCTTACAGTATTTTTCCAGCCACAATTGACACCAATTGCCCTGGACAACCATTCACTTCCACTCCCCTCCTTGGAAAAAACCAATCAGAGGGTTCCCCCCCTTACTTCTAATTATTTCTATTTTGACCTTACCGCTAATCAGGTCCTCACTCCTAGTCGCCAATCGTTCCTCCAGCATGAGACAGATAATGGGTTTGCCCCCAATTACCTCTCATGATGTCATCCAGACGGCTAACAATTCCTCCATCCCACCCCCGGGGGAAAGAAAACCTGTCTCCTACTCCTGCCTTCAACGCGCCCTATCCATTACCTAACTTGGCTACCCCAACAACAACAATATTCTTCCCTTCCTTTAAATGTCTTTCGTGGTCGTTCCCCGTATAACTCACATTCGTCGGTAGCACTGAAATTTTGGATCTTCCACAACATTTTTTACGGGCAGTCTCTTCCTTTTCACGTTTTCTACCTTTTCCCTTCGTTTTTTGATCGTCAACTTTTTTCCCTGCATCAAAGTAGAGAGATCTTAGTGATTTTTAAGTGTACCACATGCCAGCCATGTTAAAATTTATTTAGCTACAGGCGTACACAAGTTTAATTATCAAGTACAATACATATAAAATATACAATAACTTTAAAACACTTGAAATTTTGGAAAGTTTCCAGACATAATAAGGAGATGTGCTCAGGGAGAATGTAAACAAACTCGGTGGGCCGCTGCTACCGTATTACAAAGACAGGTGGGGGGAGCCGTATAGCCAGTTTTGGTCATAATTTGAAATGTCTGTATTAGCGGAAAGCCATAAAGCAGAACGCCATAAAGCTGAACGCCGTAAAGCGGGGCCCTGCTGTGGCCCGGTGGTCTGGTGGCTAAAGCTCCCGCTTCACACACGGAGGGCCCAGGTTCGATTCCCGGCGGGTGGAAACATTTCGACACGTTTCCTTACACCTATTGTCCTGTTCACCTAGCAGCAAATAGGTACCTGGGTGTTAGTCGACTGGTGTGGGTCGCATCCTGGGGGACAAGATTAAGGACCCCAATGGAAATAAGTTAGACAGTCCTCGATGACGAACTGACTTTCTTGGGTTATCCTGGGTGGCTAACCCTCCGGGGTTAAAAATCCGAATGAAATCTTATCTTATCTTATCTCTTATCTTCACTATTTTATTTTTTCACATAACTTATGTGGCCTATGAGACCAAAGTAAGGTGCAATGTACATATATACACTCGTTGTATACATCACAATAAGCACACAAACATAATTATCAATATATTGTTTACAAAACTTGTTTACAAAAACAAACAATACAAAACATTGTTTATTATTATTGTTCTATAATATATATACCAATATACAGTCACTGAACATATTCCTATTAGTTCTGCAGCTTGTGGAACTCTGAAACATGGTGTCATACACAATGGTGTTTTATCTATCTCTTTCAATCTGTCTCTCTCTTTCTATCTGTCTGTCTATCTCTGTCTCACAGGTACACATAAATACAAGTATACATAGTATAAATTACCTAGGATAACCCAAGAAATCCAGACAAAGTGCTATACTCTGCTTGAAGATGTGAGTAAAAGTGATGACACAGTCTTGTGGCTCTCTGAGACAGAGAGCTAGACGGATAGACAGATAGACAGGGAGCTTGACAGACAGACAAATAGACAGACAGAAATGTTAGTGTACCAGTACCATGTACTAGTGTTCCACCCTCCTCCCCCTCTTCTTCCTCTTTCCT
Organism: Cherax quadricarinatus; assembly: GCF_026875155.1. Taxonomy (NCBI): domain Eukaryota; kingdom Metazoa; phylum Arthropoda; class Malacostraca; order Decapoda; family Parastacidae; genus Cherax; species Cherax quadricarinatus. The sequence goes on from NC_069463.1 coordinate 201,798, forward strand.
TTTCCCCCACTCTTCCTCCCTTCCCCTACTCTTCTCTACTTTCCTCTTCCTCCTACTCTTCCTTTCCTCTCCCCTCTTCTCCTCCCCTCTTCTTCTCTTCCCTCCTACTTTTCCCTCCTCCTCTTCCCCCTCCTCCTCTTCTTCCTCTTCTCCCTTCCCCCAATCTTCCTCCTACTATTCCTTTTCCCTCCTCCTCTTCTCTTATTCCTCTTCCTCCTACTCTTCCTACCTCCTCCTCCTCTTCTTCCTCTTCCCCCTACTCTTATCCTTCTCCTTCTCCTCCTCCTCCATATGTAATACCAGGAGTCGGCAGTGTCAAAATGACATATTTCTCATTACTCCTCCCCCTCCGCCGTCAAAACAATGGGGTCGGATGCGCTTCCTTCCTCCATTCTATCTAATTATCTTTCCTCCCTCATTCATCTCCTGTTATTCTCTGTCTCATAGTACACATAAATTACAAGTTACATAGTATAAATTTACCTAGATACCCGAACCAGACAAGGCTATACTCTGCTTGAGATGTGAGTAAAAGTGATGACGCAGTCTTTGGCTCTCTAGCAGAGAGCTAGAGGAAATAGACAGGGAGCTTGACAGACAGGCAAATAGACAGACGAAATGTTTAGTATAACCAGCAAAAACAAAGGGAGGGCGATGTTCATCTCATCTTTTGTATCATTTCTACCCTCTTTTTACCCTAAATCAAACGTAAAGACTTATCAGATGATACCCCCTTTAAACTTGTTACTGTCATGGTGAACATTTATTATACATTTTATTATTATTACCTATTATTATTATTATGTATTATATTAGTATTTTATTATTATGTATTATTATATATGTATATTATTATTATGTATTATTATTATTATGTATTTGTTACATTACGTATTCTTCTTCTTTCTCCTCCTCCTCCTCTTCTTCCCTCCTCCTCCTCCTCCCCTCTTCTTTCCTCCTCCTCCCTTCCTCCTTTTCCCCTCTTTTTTTCCTCCTCCTCCTCCTCCTCCTCTTTTTTCCTCCTCCTCTCCTCTCTTCTTCCTCTCCTCCTCCTCCTCCCTTTTCCTCCTCCTCCTCCTTCCCTTCTTCTTCCCCCTTTCCTTTTCCTCCTCCTCTTCTCCTCCTCCTCCCCTCCTCCTCTTCTTCCTCCTCCTCCTCCTCCTCCTTTTCTTCTTCCCCCTCCTCCTCCTCCTCTTTTTTTCCCTCCTCCTCCTCCTCCTCCTTTTTCTTCTTCCTCCTCCTCCTCCTCCTCTGCCTCCTCCTCCTCTTGCCTCCTCCTCCTTTTGGGCCTCCTCCTCCTCTGCCTCCTCCTCCTCTGCCCCCTCCTCCTCCTCCATTCTTGGAACAATTTTTGAAGAGCTTGTGTAGTTCATAAGCACTATCACTATCATCACTAATGCTCACATCTGAGTCTGGGATTTTGGAAAATAGGAGTTTCCTCTTTGATTCTGGTACAACTGAACGTGAACAAGACGGCCCAGCCCCAGAGGTGGAAGCTGTGGGTTGTCTGGGTTTTCCTCACTATTACCCATAATTATGGTCATTAGTTTCGGTCAAAACCTCACCCGAACCTTGAAACTCATCTTCACTGTCACTTCCCTCTGTATTAGAACTGTCACTGGGGAACAAAAGTGTCCCAATTCGCCGAGGAGTGAGGAACTTCTTACCGCAGGGCACGGTGGAAATTGTGTACTATGATGGCATTCCCACAATGCACCACTGGGTCCCAGATTTTTTTCCTACTGTGCACACACACCACACAGACCCATTCTCTCACATTTAGGCTTATCAGCCTTTCCCTGCGAGATTTGAGGCCGCTAGAATTTATGCGTACTAGTACGTCAAAAACCATACACCTAAGACGTACTAGTACGACCAAAACCCTCAAAGGGTTAAGCATCCCAGAGCGATAAAATGTATATACAGTTCACTCATTACTTACCTTAAAATATAGGGTGAGATGAGTAGTATTTATTGTAAAAAATCAAGTGTGGTATGTATGGTAGTCAGCCGGGCTACCATACCAGGCCAACCCACCTACACATAATATTCTATTACATTTAAGCATCCCAGAGCGATAAAATGTAGATACAGTTCACTCATTACTTACCTTAAAATATTTGTAGTCTTAATGTAGGGTCAGGAGTAAGTAAATGAGAGAGAGAAAGAATGAGTGCATGAGACAGGACAGGCGCAGAGTTATGTAAACAAACCAGGCGAAGGTAAGTTTTGTAAACGAAGTGAACACGTCTGGTTGTGTACAAGTTACATTGTGTAAAGGTTTTCTCTACATTTATGCGGTAGAATAAATAAAGAAGAACACTCCCATTCTCATGTAACATCATTTTGAGAAGAAATGATGCTCTGAGTGAAGGCAATGGAAATAAGTCACTCTGACTTTTTTGGGTTATCCTAGGTTCTCTACACATATGTTTTATGTATGATAATCTATGTAACTGTATTTGTGTATAACCTGAATAAACTTACTTACATACATATGAAAGGAATAATTTTCCCACAGTTACCCCCAGTAACACATTTTCTTTTTATGTTAGATTAAAAAAAAATGTTATTCTTGGCATCACTTGTACAAGTTATCTGGCTACCGCATCTCATATTTATGTTTATTTATTCTATTGTAGGGTGTATTTATCATCTTTTTAGGTTATGTATCGTGTTTATTATATAATTTTGAAAAAAATATCATGGATGGATTAATGAAAATGTGTATATTAACATAATATACAACATTTAATGAGACTCGGTGATTATTATTATAATTACAATGGACCCCCGCATAGCAATATTAATTCGTGCAAGAGAGCTCATTGTTATGCGAAATTATCGTTATGCGAATGAATTTTCCCCTTAAGAAATAATGGAAATCAAATTAATCCGTGCAAGACACCCAAAAGTATGAAAAAAAAAAATTTACCACATGAAATATACATTTTCCTACACACAAAGAGAAGGATACATGCACAATAGTAGAGTAGTACATGCACAATATATATTGTGCATGTACTACTCTACTAAATGAAGAATAAATGACACTTACCTTTATTGAAGATGCAGCAATGACTGATGAGACACTGTGTCCTGGGAGTGCCTTTTCCTCCTGAGTACTGTAGGTCCTGTTTGGCATTTTCTTCCAGAACAGGCCTTATCACACTGTGTATGCCACTACGATTCTTAAATTTCTCAAACCAACCTTTGCTGGCTTTAACCCTTTCAGTGTCCGTCCCGTAGATCTACGGCTTTACGTTCAGGGTCCAAACTGTAGATCTACGCCATGAACTCAGCTCACTCTGATAAACTGTGAGTGGTACATTTGGGCGTAGATATGAGAGAATACATCAATGTGGTATGTGTGCACCACATAAAACAGATCCTGCAGCACACTGTGTATAATGAGAGAAAAAAAATGAAATCATGATTTTTCGATTAAAACAGCAAATTTGCAGTGTTTTTCGTATGTTTTTTATAGTTGTATTTGCGATTTCTTGGTCTCATTTGATAGAATGGAAGACATATTACAGAAGCAGAGATGATTTTGATTGGTTTTAGCACTGGAAATGGCTTGAAACTGAGCTCAAATTAGCGGAAATGTTAAATTTTTGCCGATATTCAAGAGTAAACAAACGACCTCACACGTCTAATACACGTCAGCTGGTGGGTCTAATATACATTCACAAATATGGTGATGATATTTATACAATTATTACAGTATTGCATAACAGTAAATCTTCTATTTTTTGGTGTGAATAAAAATTCATTAGTGAATAAAAAATCAAAATGGAATTTATTTGTGAAGCCTCAAAACATAACTAATGAACAGAGGAAATGTTAGTTTAGTGCCAGGAATGCCTACATTGTTCATTCTGGACCCTATTTTGAAATTGGAATATTTTGAACTTTGTGTTAAACTGGCCAAATTAACAATTTCCGATCACTTTATTTTGTAGTTGAAACAGTTGACTTGGCGATTTCTTGTGCTCAATCGATAGAATAGAAGTAATACTAGTGAAATAGCTAAGAATTTGGTTGATTGGAATAATGTAATTGGCCTAAAATGGAAGTCAAAGTCGGCAAAATCGCCGATTCGTAAATATCGCTGACACATCAAAATTCGCGAGAGCATAATTTCGTCAATTTTCCACCAAATTTCGTACTTTTTGTTTTATTACCTTCACAAAAAGATTCTCTACGATTTCATAAGAAAAAATAACAAATTTTTTTTTTGAAAATTCTTGGAAACTGGTGCGTGACTCCAGATTTGGGCCTTGGACCCTGAAAGGGTTAAATTCACCAATATGAGCACTAGTTCCAGGCATTTCTCCCTGTTCACCTGGGTGTTAGTCGACTGGTGTGTGTTGCATCCTGGGAGACAAGATTAAGGACCCCAATGGAAATAAGTTAGACAGTCTTCGATGACACTGACTTTTTTGGGTTATCCTGGGTGGCTAACCCTCTGGGGTTAATTGTTTCTTGGTATTCTCAATAAGCCACACCAACAACGGTGCTACAGCAGCAGCAGCAGCAGCAGCTGACAGTGCTACAGCAGCAGCAACAGCTGACAGTGCTACAGCAGCAGCAGACGATGCTACAGCAGCAGCAGACGATGCTACAGCAGCAGCAGCAGCTGACGGTGGTACAGCAGCAGCAGCAGCTGACAGTGTTACAGCAGCAGCAGACGATGCTACAGCAGCAGCAGACGATGCTACAGCAGCAGCAGACGGTACTACAGCAGCAGCAGCAGCTGACGGTGGTACAGCAGCAGCAGCAGCTGACAGTGCTACAGCAGCAGCAGACGATGCTACAGCAGCAGCAGACGATGCTACAGCAGCAGCAGACGATGCTACGCAGCAGCAGCAGTACTACAGCAGCAGCAGCAGCTGACGGTGGTACAGCAGTAGCAGCAGCTGACAGTGCTACAGCAGCAGCAGACGATGCTACAGCAGCAGCAGACGATGCTACAGCAGCAGCAGATGGTACTACAACAGCAGCAGCAGCAGCAGCTGATGGTGGTACAACAGCAGCAGCAGCTGACAGTGCTACAGCAGCAGCAGACGATGCTACAGCAGCAGCAGACGGTACTACAGCAGCAGCAGCAGCTGACGGTGGTACAGCAGCAGCAGCAGCTGTACCACCAATAGTAGCGATGGTTGATTGGGGTTTATTATACTACAACCTGGCCAGCTCGGAGACATGCACTCCACTTTCATACTTATCAATGATCTTTTTCTTCATCTCTATAGTAATTCTCACCCTTATTGCTGTAGGGTTGGCACTAGAAGCTTTCTTGGGGCCCATGGTCACTTATTTTGCAGATAAAATCACCAAAAACACTGTAATAATATGAAATGTTCCGATTGTATGCTTGGATGTTACCGCGGAGGCTGGCTGGTAAACAATGCTACCGGCGGAACATGTGAGGCTGGCTAAGGGCGCACATTAGACGCGTCTCGGATGAACAGCGTTGAGCGGGTTTTTTAGCGGTATGCGAGGCAAAATCTTGGCGATAAAATGTAGCGGTATGCAGATTTAACGTTATGCAAGGCCAACGGTATGCGGGGGTCCACTGTATTAGCATTTCTAATATGGCGTCACTTGTGCAAGTCGTCTGCTACCACATCTCATATTTATGTTTATTTATTCTATTGTGGGGTGTATTTATCATCTTTTTATGTTATGTATCGTGTTTATTATATAATTTTGAAAAAATATCATAGATGGATTAATGAAAATGTGTATTTAACGTAATATACGACATTTAAATGAGACTCGATGATTATTATCATTACTAATATGACGTCTGGAGAAATAAGACACTCTTACTGATTTTAATGTGTACCTGCATGCCAGCACAGTATGTAAGTTTATTTAAGTACAGGTATACATAAGTATAATTATCAGAGTATATATAAAATATGAAATAACTTTTAAAAACATTTGAAATTTTGGAGTTTCCAGACAAAATGGAGACTTAGTGCTTACTGAGCACACGAAGAATGTAAACAAACAAGGTGGGGCGCGGTGACCGTATTAGAAAGTCAGGTGGGGGGAGCCGTATAGGGAGTTTTGGTCATAATTTGAAATGACCGTATTAGCGGAATGCCGTAAAGTGAAACGCCGTAAAGCGGGGCCCTGCTGTATAAACTAGTAATATAAAAATACAAATTTAAAATAGAACAAGACTCTCACTTGTAATTGCACTAAGGTCTAATATAATGACTTTTGTGGAGTCTATGTTTTGAGCTAGAATGAGCTATAGTACAACTAGATTTAATCTAATAATATAAAAATACAAATTAAAAATAGCACCAGTCTCTCACTAGTAACTGCAATATGGTCTAATATAATGAATTTGGTATTGACTATAGTACAACTGAGTTTAATCTAATAATATAAAAAAGGCACAAGACTCTCAATTTTATTTGCACTAAGGTGTTATATAAGTTGTTTACAAGAATTAGAGTATAACTAGATTTAAATTGACAAGATAAAATATACAAGGTAAGGTAGCAAAAACAATAAAAAAAGTAGAAAAAAAAAAAAGATATATGAGGTAGTTGGTACTAGTTAGCAAAAGATAGTTAAGGGCCTTGAACAATAATATAATTGAAATATACACTAATTGCACACACAATATAGTCACTAAGATATGAAAACAATCTTAGAGTAGGAATTATAATATAAACTTATAATATAAAAATACAAATTGAAATGGTACTTGCAATTGCACTAGAGCTGGTATAGGTTGTTGACAAGATCAAGAGTATAACTAGATTTAAATTGACAAAATAAAATTCACAATTAAAGTACCAAAAGAATAATAGTAAAAAATAACAATGGTAATGTCTTGGTTATAATATGATAGTAAGATGGTAGACAGGTACACAGGTACAAAGGATAATATAAAGATTGGAGTTGAATATACAAACTTGATAATTTGGCAACAAAATGTTATGGGAAGTATAAAATAATGTTTAATGTACAAAAGTAAAATTGACTGGTAGTAAATATGGTGTTTAATAAAATTTTAGTAAGTAATAATGATTACAAAAAAAGTGAAATTGTAATGTTTATTTCATTCAATATTGCACTGGTAGTTATACTAGAGGTTATATGGCAGTACAAGGTAATTAAGAGTACTCTAAGATAGTAAATGTGGTATTAAAACAGGTAAAGGTAATTAGACAAGTAATGGTTATTAAATGTCAAAAATGTTAAGAGTAAATTGAAATTATAGTAAAAATGATAATTATTAATTTTAGTAAGTAATATCAATTGATAGTATTTAACCCTTTGAGGGTTTTCGTCATACTAGTACGTTTTACGCGTAGGGGTTTTTGACGTACTAGTACGCATAAATTCTAGCGGCCTCAAATCTAGTGGGAGAAAGCTGGTAGGCCTTCATATGAAAGAATGGGTCTATGTGGTCAGTGTGCACAGTCTAAAAAAAATCCTGCAGCACACAGTGCATAATGAGAAAAAAAAAACTTTGACCATTTTTTTGGAATAAATCAGCGACTTTGCAGTGTATTTTCATATAGTATTTATTGTTGTATTCCAGTTTTCTTGGTCTCATTTTATAGAATGGAAGACATATTACAGAAATTGAGATGATTTTGGCTGGTTTTACAAAGAAAGGTGCCTTGAAATTGAGCTCAAAGTAGCAGAAATGTTCGATTTTTACAAAACTTCAAAAGTAAACAAATCGTGCCAAGCGTGCAATACACGTCAACTGGTGAGTCTAATATTCTTTCACAAGTGCACCAATAATATTTATACCATTTTTTACACTAATGCAGTAGTCTGCATGACAGTAAATCTTATATTTTTTGTGAGAATAAAAATTCAAAATGGAAAGCAAAAGAATATAAGAGGGGCCTTGAGACGTGACTAATGACTAGAGGAAATGTCATTTTAGTGCCAGGAATGTCTTTCTTGTTTATTCTGGACCCTATTCGGAAATTGGCATCTTTTGAAATTTGTGTGAAATTGGCAAAATTGCTAAATTCTGACCACTGTACTGGATAGTTGAATTTCATAAATGGGTGGTTTCTTGCACTCATTCGATAGAAAAAATGGAGTTCTAAGCGAAATATTCATGTTTTTTGTCGACTAGTACAGCGAAATTGGCCGAAAATGGGGCTCAAAGTGGGCAAAATCGCCGATGCGTAAACATCTGCCGAGACCGCTAACTTTGCGAGAGCATAATTTCGTAAGTTTTCTATCAAATTTCAAACTTTTGGTGTCTTTATGATCGGGAAAATATTCTCTATCTTTTCATGAGAGAAAATAATTTTTTTTTTTTTTAAATTTGGCCGACCCTGAGAACGAGTTTCGGAGAGGGCCTGTCGACCCTCAAAGGGTTAAAAAAAATATGAGGTAGTAATATGGACAGAGAAAGTATCAATTCAGCTAATGTTTAAGCAAACAATAGTAAATAAGAAAATTACATAAGGTGACTTATGCTTACTAGTTAATCACAAAATGAGGTAGTTGATTATTTAATTACTAAGAGATTGTACAATGAAATTTGAACAATAATGGAGCAAAACATACACTACACTACGTAGGCTTTTAAGTTGGACATTGTTTAGTTATTCTTTGTAAGATTAGTATCCCTGAGAAATCGTGATAGATCATTCTCGTTCGTGATTGTGTACAGTTGACCTATATTTGTTTTCCTAACAAGAATTTTCCCATCCCGTGTGAAGCATTGGTGTATTGTGTCGTTATTCTCCCGCTTAAGTTTTCTGACTCTATACAGGAGGTTCTGACGTTTTTTGGTAAGACACTCGTTTATGTATACCTCTTTCTTTACTTTAATAGATGCAATAATTAAGTCTTTTTTCCTGTCATGTGAGTGAAATCTAAGCATAACACTTTTTCTACCATGGGATCCTAGTAACCTGGCTTCTTTTATTTCAGACTCTGGTACAATAACACTTTTTGGTCCTTTATGATCTGCAGAGTAATTTCTTTACTGTTTTGTTTGGTTTCATATCACTGGGAAAAAGTGGACTGTTAACTATTACTGCGTCCGATAGTTTATCTTGTTCAGTTTTATCTTCTTGGAGAGCAAAGTAGTCACTGAACTGGTTATCTAAGTTGTTCTTCCATTCTTTTACTGCTTCTTCAACCTTTGTATTAAGAGATATTATTTGTTGGGTATGGCTATCTATGACTGTTTGGATGGTCTTGTCACAGTTAGTCATTCCTGGTGTTGATAACTTTTGTTCAAGACTGAGGATTTTGTTCTCGAATTGTGTCATCCTGGTGTCTTGTTTTATTAGCATCTCTCGAAGATTCATATTTTCAATAACTAAGTTGGAGATGCATGTCTTTAGGGTATCTGGATCATTGGTCATACCTGAGAGACTACTTGGTAGGTTGAATCCGGGGAAGAGAGGGGAGGATGGGCTGGTGGCAGCCATGTTTGTTGTTATTGTTGTAGTGTCACCTTGAGCGGTGGTGAGTGGGGTGGTTGCTGTGCCGGCGTCCTCCTGGCTACACTTGTTGAATAATTGATTTTTCGGTGTTTTCTTGCTGGCCTTGGTGCTGTTTCCTCTTATAATGTGAGTAGTCACAAAAGCGCTTGGAATTTCACTATTCTTTCAGAGTGGTTGTTTTGCAATAATATATATATATATATATATATATATATATATATATATTATATATATATATACAGTGGACCCCCGCATAAAGATTACCTCCGAATGTGACCAATTATGTAAGTGTATTTATGTCAGTGCATTTGTACGTGTATGTTTGGGGGTCTGAAATGGACTAATCTACTTCACAATATTTCTTATGGGAACAAATTCAGTCAGTACTGGCACTGAACATACTTCTGGAGTGAAAAAAATATCGTTAACCGGGGGTCCACTGTATATATATAATATATATATATATTAATATTATATATATATAATATATATATATATATATATATATTATATATATATATATATTATATATATATATTTTATTATTATCAACATGGCCGATTCCCACCAAGGCAGGGTGGCCCGAAAAAGAAAAACTTTCACCATCATTCACTCCATCACTGTCTGGATAGAAGGGTGCTTTACACTACAGTTTTTAAACTGCCCATCTCCAGGACTCAAGTCCGGCCTGAACCCCTTCATAAATGTTACTTTGCTCACACTCCAACAGCACGTCGAGTATTAAAAACCATTTGTCTCCATTCACTCCTATCAAACACGCTCATGCATGCCTGCTGGAAGTCCAAGCCCCTCGCACACAAAACCTCCTTCACCCCCTCTCTCCAACCTTTCCTAGGCCGACCCCTACCCTGCCTTCCTTCCACTACAGACTGATACACTCTTGAAGTCATTCTGTTTCGCTCCATTCTCTCTACATGTCCGAACCACCTCAACAACCCTTCCTCAGCCCTCTGGACAACAGTTTTGGTAATCCCGCACCTCCTCCTAACTTCCAAACTACGAATTCTCTGCATTATATTCACACCACACATTGCCCTCAGACATGACTGCCTCCAGCCTTTTCCTCGCTGCAACATTCATCACCCATGCTTCTCACCCATATAAGAGCGTTGGTAAAACTATACTCTCATACATTCCCCTCTTTGCCTCCAAGGACAAAGTTCTTTGTCTCCACAGACTCCTAAGTGCACCACTCACTCTTTTCCCCTCATCAATTCTATGATTCACCTCATCTTTCATAGACCCATCCGCTGACACGTCCACTCCCAAATATCTGAATACATTCACCTCCTCCATACTCTCTCCCTCCAATCTGATACTCAATCTTTCATCACCTAATCTTTTTGTTATCCTCATACCTTACTCTTTCCTGTATTCAACCTTTAATTTTTTTCTTATGCCCACCCTACCAATTCATCCACCAATCTCTGCAACTTCTCTTCAGAATCTCCCAAGAGCACAGTGTCAATCAGCAAAGAGCAGCTGTGACAACTCCCACTTTGTGTGTGATTCTTTATCTTTTAACTCCACGCCTCTTGCCAAGACCCTCGCATTTTACTTCTCTTACAACCCCATCTATAAATATATTAAAAAACCCACGGTGACATCACACTTTCCTTGTCTAAGGCCTATTTTTAAATGGGAAATAATATATATATATATATATATTAATATATATATATATTTTTTATATTATTTATTTTATAATATATATGTGTGTTGTGTATATACACACACACACAACACACAATGGACCCCCCGGTTTTTGTGATTAATCCGTTCCAGAGAGCCTGCCGAAAGTCGAAATTCACGAAACTCCCAAACCTTTTTCCCATAAGAAATAACGGAAATAAAATTAAACCGTTCCAGACACCCAAAAATACTTTAAAATATAATTTTTTTTTTTCAAATTAAATAAAGATTTATATACTGAAATCAATGAGAAATCAAGTACATGCATATTTAAAAAAAAATAATAACATTACACTTACCTTTACTGAAGACTTCTGGGTGGATGGAAGACGGGAGGAGGGGATAGGAGGAAGGTGTACACTATTGGTTGGAAGGGAATCTCCTTCCATTAGGACTTTTGGTAACAAGTCCTTATCTGGGGGGTTTCTTCCCTTCTTCTTTCAATACCACTGGGAACAACTTGAGTCACTGGACCCCTGTCGCACAAAATATCTGTCCAGAGAGGTCTCTTTCTGGCGTTTCTTTAAGATTTTCCTTAAGTGGGACACAACACTGTCATTGTACATGTTGCAGATATGGCTTGTTTTTAGCTTGGTCAGGGTGATCTTTTCAACAAAACTTTGCAACTCATTCCACTTGGCACAAATCTCCTTAATCTTTGAAGAAGGCACCTCATCCACTCCATCTTCCTTCTCCTCTGAAGCAAGTTCCTCGGCTGTGGTCTAATGCTGTTCCAGTTGAAGCTCTTGCAGTTCATCAGTGGTTAGCTCTTCCCTGTGGTCCTCCACCAACTCTTCCACATCCCCGTCACTCACCTCCAACCCCATGGACTTGCCCAATGCCACAAAACCTTCCACAACAGGCAGAGGGTCGGCAGGGACAGGGTCTGCATCAAACCCTTCAAAATCCCTCTGGATCATGTTCCTCACTTTATTTACCAAAGGGCTTGCACTAGCTTTCCTTGGGTCAGTGATGACTTATTTAGCAGTTGCAAGCACAAAAAACAATGGATTATTATGAAATGTATTGCATGAACCCGCGGGGTGATGGTCACGTGTTGGTAAACAATGGCACACTGAGCGTGAATGGCGTGGGAGACTGGCTTGGTGTGCGCGGTGATGGGCGGACGGGTTCCAGACGGTCGCTGAAACACGAGTTTAATCACGAAACTCGAGGCCAAATTTTGCCAAAAAAACTCACCGAAGGCTGAATTTCACGAAAATTGAGGCTGCCGAAACTCGAGGGTCCACTGTATATATACAGGTCTCCCTCAACATTCACGTTTTCAGCTTTTGCGGGCTTCACACATTCGCGAATTCCCAACTGCCAAATTCCCAGCCGCCAAATCATATTTAAGTTTCCCGCCACCTGCGAGTCCCTACTACCCTTCCACCGACCCCTGCAACTGGCAGCCAGCCCTCCCACCACTCAGTGTGATGAGTGTTTTGTTTGTTCATTATTTGCTATTAATCCTTTCAGGGTCCGTCCCGTAGATCTACGGCTTTATGTTCAGGGTCCAAACCGTAGATCTATGCCAAAATTCTAGTGCCCTTATTTTTTATTTTAAAAAAATAAAAAATAAGGCTGGTAGGCCTACATCTAAGAGAATGGGTCTGGGTGGTCAGTGTGCACACCATAGAAAAAATCTGGACACCCACATGGCATTGTGGGAACGCCGGCAAAGTAGCTTTGTTCATAGTGCCTGGTGGCAAGATGCTCTCACTCCCTACTCACTCTCCGGGCGAATTCTGACTCTCCTCTTCACAACTTACAGTTCTAAGACTGATGGAAGTGGAGCTGAAGACGAATTCTATGATTTTGAACCATATGGTACCATTGTGCCATATGGTACAATGGTACCAAATGGTACAATGGTGCCATGTCATACAATGGTATCATATGGTACAATGGTATATGGTATCATATGGTACTATGTATGTATAGTACATTGTACAATATAGTACATTGTACCATATGGTACGGGGGTACAGGGACCCTAATGGAAATAAATCTGTCTGACTTTTTTGGGTTATCCTAGGTTCTCCAAACATATGCTGCTAAGTATGATATTCTATGTAACTTTATTTGTGTATAACTAAATAAACTTACTTATGATGCCACATGCACTTGAGTAAGTTTATTCAGGTGTACAGAAATACAATTACATAGATTATCATACATAGTAGCATATGTATAAAACCCTAGGACAACGCAAAAAAGTCGAGGTGACTTATTTCTATAGTTATCTCTGTATCTGTACCATATGGCACCCTGTACCATATGGTACCCTGTACCATATGGTACCCTGCACCATATTGTACCCTGCACCATATGGTACCCTGTACCATATGGTACCCTGTACCATATGGTACCTTGTACCATATGGTACCCTGCACCATATGTTATCCTGTACTGCATGGTACCATTTACCATATAGTACAATGTACCATATGGTACCCTGTAACATATACCATGTACCATATGGTCAATAGGTGTTGGTGGCATGAGACACCAGCCAAGACTGAGTGAGTGGCGATGCAAGCTAGCTACTGACTCCGCAGTTTCCGAGACAAAGTGCTTTGTCATCCACCTCAAGGAACACGTAAAGTTCCTGTACACTTGTAAATATATAATACAACATTACTAATATACAACATTTTTGCAAATTTTTGTTGTAAACAACTATTGTAACAAAAATAATAATGAAAATATTAGTGTGTTGAATACAACAGTACCATTGGTACAATGAACCATATGGTATCATTGTACTGTATGGTACAATGTACCATATGGTACTGTTGCATCATATGGTACCATATGGTACCATAAGGTACCATTGCACCATATAGTACCATTGTATCATATGGTACCATTGTACCAAATGGTGCCATTCTACCATGTGGTACCATTGTATCATATGGTACCATTGTATCATGTGCCACTGTGCCATATTGTACCATATGGTACCATTGTATCATATGATGCTATTGTACCATATGGTACCATTGCACCCTATGGTACCATTGCACCCTATGCACCACTGTACCATATGGTACTATATGGTACCATTGTACCAAATGGTGCCATTCTACCATGTGGTACCATTGTATCATATGGTACCATTGTATCATGTGCCATTGTACCATATTGTACCATATGGCACCATTGTACCATATGGTACCGTTGTATTCAACACAACAACCGCACTAATATTTTCATCATTTTGTTTACAATAAACTTGTAAACAAGTTTTGTAAGCAATATAATGATAAACAAATTAGTGCAGTCATTGTGTTGAATACAATGAGTGTACACTTATACAATATACATTATACTGGTCTCACAGGCCACAAATGTTATTAGAAAAAGAAAAAAATTAGAAAAGAAAAGAAAAAAGTATAAAAAAAACATAAAATAAAAAAATGGGATTTTGCGTAAGTCACTGATGTTGCCGCCACCCGGTCATTTTGGGTCAACTTCCCGCCGCTGTATCTCCGTAAGTACTGATCAGAAAAAACTTTTTTTTTGTCTTATTACCTTCACAAAAATATACTCTTTAACCCTTTGACTGTCGCAACCCCCAATCCTGAGGTGTCTCCTGGTGTCGCAAAATTTAAAAAAAAAAAAATTATTTTTTCTTATGAAATGATAGAGAATCTTTTCCCGATTGTAATGACACCAAAAAAACGAAATTTGATGGAAAACTGACGGAATTATGCTCTCGCGAAGTTAGCGACCTCGGCGCTGTTTACAAATCGGCGATTTCACCCACTTTGAGCCCTATTTTTGGGTAATTTCATTGTTCCAGTCGCCCAAACTCATAGCTATTTCTTTAGAACTTCATTTTTTTCTATCGATTGAGTACAAGAAACTGCCCATTTACTGATTTCAACTACCTAATAATGTGGTCAGAAATTTGCAATTTGGCCAATTTCATGAAAACTAAAAAATATGACAATTTCAAAATAAGGTCCAGAATGAACAATGCAGACATTCCTGGCTCTAAAATAACGTTTTCTTTGTTCATCAGTCATGTCTCCAGGCCCCTCTGATATTACTCTTGCTTTCTATTTTGAATTTTTATTCAAACAAAAAATATTAGACTTACTATTATGCAGACTACTGCAATGCTGTAATAACTGTATAAATAACATCAACATATTCATGACTGCATATTAGAATGGCTAGTTGGACATTTATTGGACAATGGCATCATTTGTTTACTTTTGAACATTGGCAAAAATCAAACATTTCCCCAACTTTGAGCTCCATTTCTAGGTTCTTTTTATAGTAAAATCAATCAAAAACACCTCTATTTCTGTAATATGTTTTCCATTCTATCAAATGAGACCAAGAAAACGAGAATACAACCATAAATACTATACGAAAATAGACCACAAAGTCGGCATTTTAATTAAAAAAAATGGTCGGAGTTTTTTTTTTCTCATTATGCACTGCGTGCTCCAGGATTTTTTTTATATGGTGCACACTGACCACACAGACCCATTCTCTCACATGTGGGCCTACCAGCTTTCTCCTGCTTGATTTGAAGCCGCTAGAATTTATGAGTATATATACGTCAAACACGGCACCTCGTAAAATGTGTATATACGGCCGTGACAGTCAAAGGGTTAATTCTGTAAGAAAAAATAATTTTTTTTTTTTTCAAAATTTCTTGGACACTGGAGCACCACTTCAGATTTTGGCCTTGGACCCTGAAGGGGTTAAACTACAGTATAAATAATGTAAACCCATTCATGGCTGCATGTTGGAATGGCTATTCGGACAGGTATTAGACGGTGACATCATGTGTTTGCTCTTGAACACAGCAAAGAATCAAACATTTCTGCTACTGCTAATAATAACAATAGTAATAATAATAATAATAATAATAATAATAATAATAATAATAATAATAATAATAATAAATACGATATAATTGAAGAAGGAAATTGTACAAAAATACGAGGGAATGGTTGACACATCGTCAGTATGGCTTTGTTTATGCTGGAGTGAACATTAGTCTCCCTGCTCTTCCAAACATTTCACAATAATTCATTGTGTTTGGTGCTTGTAGATTGAGTGCAACTGGAGTGGTAGAGGCAGTGGTTGAGGCAGGGATTGAGGCAGGGATTGAGGCAGCGATTGAGGCAGTGGGTGAGGCAGCTGTTGAGGCAGCGATTGAGGCAGCGGTTCGGGCAGCTGTTGAGACAGCTGTTGAGGCAGCAATTGAGGCAGTGGTTGAGGCAGCTGTTGAGGCAGCGATTGAGGCAGTGGGTGAGGCAGCTGTTTAGGCTGCTTTTGAGGCAGCGATTGAGGCAGTGGTTGAGGCAACTGAGGCAGTGATTGAGGCAGTGGGTAAGGCAGCTGTTGAGGAAGTGACTGAGGCAGTGGTTGAGGCAGCGGTTGAGGCACTGGTATTTAATGATAATACAGTGGACCCCCGGTTTACGATATTATTTCATTCCAGAAGTATGTTCAGGTGCCAGTACTGACTGAATTTGTTCCCATAAGGAATATTGTGAATTAGATTAGTCCATTTCAGACCCCCAAACATACACATACAAACGCACTTACATAAATACACTTATATAATTGGTCGCATTGGGAGCTGATCGTAAACCGGGGGTCCACTGTAATACATATTATTAATAATATGTACTATTATTATTTATAACATATATGTTATTAAATACCACTGCCTCAACCACTGAATTATTGTGAAATGTTTGGAAGAGCAGGGAGACTAATGCTCACTCCAGCATAAACAAAGCCACACTGACGAAGTGTTAACCATTCCCTCTTATTTTTGTACAATTTCCTTCTTCAATATATCGTATTATTATTATTATTATTATTATTATTATTATTATTATTATTTATTATTATATTATTATTATTATTATATTACTATTGTTATTATTAGCAGTAGCAGAAATGTTTGATTCTTTGCTGTGTTCAAGAGTAAACACATGATGTCACCATCCAATACCTGTCCGAATAGCCATTCCAATATGCAGTCATGAATGGGTTTACATTATTTATACTGTAGTTTAAAAGCAAATAATGAACAAACAAAACACTCACCACACCGAGTGGTGGGAGGGCTGGCTGCCAGTTGCGGGGATCGGAGGGAGGGTAGTAGGGACTCGCAGTGGTGGTGCTTGTAGATTGAGTGCAACTGGAGTGGTAGAGGCAGTGGTTGAGGCAGGGATTGAGGCAGGGATTGAGGCAGCGATTGAGGCAGAGGGTGAGGCAGCTGTTGAGGCAGCGATTGAGGCAGCAGTTCAGGCAGCTGTTGAGGCAGCTGTTGAGGCAGCAATTGAGGCAGTGGTTGAGGCAGCTGTTGAGGCAGCAATTGAGGCAGTGGGTGAGGCAGCTGTTGAGGCTGCTGTTGAGGCAGCGATTGAGGCAGCTGAGGCAGTGATTGAGGCAGCTGTTGAGGAAGCGATTGAGGCAGTGGTTGAGGCAGCAGTTGAGGCAGTGGTATTTAATAACATACATGTTATTAATAATAATACAGTGGACCCCCAGTTTACGATATTATTTCATTCCAGAAGTATGTTCAGGTGCCAGTACTGACTGAATTTATTCCCATAAGGAATATTGTGAATTAGATTAGTCCATTTCAGACCCCGAAACATACACATACAAACGCACTTACATAAATACACTTATATAATTGGTCGCATTGGGAGCTGATCGTAAACCGGGGGTCCACTGTAATACATATTATTAATAATATGTACTATTATTATTTATAACATATATGTTATTAAATACCACTGCCTCAACCGCTGAATTATTGTGAAATGTTTGGAAGAGCAGCGAGACTAATGCTCACTCCAGCATAAACAAAGCCACACTGACGAAGTGTCAACCATTCCCTCGTATTTTTGTACAATTTCCTTCTTCAATTATATCGTATTATTATTATTATTATTATTATTATTATTATTATTATTATTATTATTATTATTATTATTATTACTATTGTTACTATTAGCAGTAGCAGAAATGTTTGATTCTTTGCTGTGTTCAAAGTAAACACATGATGTCACCGTCCAATACCTGTCAGAATAGCCATTCCAATATGCAGTCATGAATGGGTTTACATTATTTATACTGTAGTTTAATAGCAAATAATGAACAAACAAAACAGTCACCACACCGAGTGGAGGAAGGGCTGGCTGCCAGTTGCGGGGATCGGAGGGAGGGTAGTAGGGACTCGCAGTGGTTGAGGAAGTGGTGGAGGCATTGGTGGAGGCAGTGGTGGAGTCTGTGGTATTTAATAACATACATGTTATTAAAGCATAACATGTATATATTTAGTACAATTTATGACGTTTTCGTGTATTTTATGATTGTTCATGGTTCAAGTTAAGGAAGCAGTATTGTATTATATTTCCCTACAATATATTGGGGCACCAAACATTCACAGTTTTTCAACATTCATAAGAACATACGAGCATAAGAAAGAAGGAACACTGCAACAGGCCTACTGACCCATGCGGAGCAGGTCCATGTCCCCCCCCCAGATCAGACCAATGACCCCCCCCCCAGATTAGCCCAATGACCCACCCAGGCTGATCATCTCCACTCAAGGATGGAGCACGGCACCAGACCCAGCAGCACAAGCTAGTCAGGTCCAACTCACACCCACCCACACCCACTCATGTATTTATCTAACCTATTTTTAAAACTACACGTTTTAGCCTGAATAACTGTACTCGGGAGTTTGTTCCACTCATCCACAACTCTATTACCAAACCAGTGCTTTCCTATATCCTTTCTGAATCTGAATTTTTCCAACTTGAAACCATTGCTGCGAGTCCTGTCTTGGCTGGAAATTTTCGTGAGGCTCTTGATCCCCTAACCCTCGCGAATGTTGAGGGAGACCTGTATATATATATATACGTATACAGGTACCATCCGACTTACGACCAAGCTTGGTTCCGACCAACTGGTCAGTAAGTCAAAATGGACGTAAGTCGAACCTTTGAAAATTGCCAAAATACTGGGTAGGGCATAATGTCAAATGTTTCCTATATAAACTACCTACATAGTACTGTAATGTAATGTACAATCATTATTTCATTCTTTTTACCATAATTTACTTCTATTGTTATATTTTAATTATTTATGTAATGTATATAATGTATACATGGTAGTGAACTGTATTGTAAATTTTACATCGCATACAGTATCATATGTTACTGTTATCTTTATGTATTGTCGACACAGTGGAATGGGAGAATACACACTGGTGGTATCATCCTGCCAGAATGTTGTATAACCTATACCCTAAGTAAAGAGAAACAACTCTGGCTGGCTGGCTGGCTATGGGAGGCTGGGTGGGTGATTGGCTGACTGAATGTGGCTCTCTCTCTCTCTCTCTCTCTCTCTCTCTCTCTCTCTATCTCTCTCTCTCTCTCTCTCTCTCTCTCTGTATCTCTCTCTCTCTCGTATCTTATCTCTCTTGTATTCTCTCTCTCTATCTTCTCTCTCTCTCTCTCTCCAGTACACTAAGTAAGTTTCATACATGTATCTATTACCTAGGATACCCAAATAACAGTACAACAGTGCTATACAGGGACTTGACTCCAGTGCCCTAACATAATAATAAATAAGTAATAATATGATTAGTCTCAGTGTAAAATAATACATATGTACTATAATAATATTATTATTAAACTATAATATAATAAGCGTGTCCACTCATTACCTACCTTAAAATATCTGTAGTCTTAATGTAGAGTGAGAAGTGAGTAAACAAGATTAAATGAATAAACGAGAGAATGAGAGGGTAGAAGGATCGCGAGTTATGTTTAGCTGGAGTTTACCTGGAGAGAGTTCCGGGGGTCAACGCCCCGGCTGCCCAGTCTGTGACCAGGCCTCCTGGTGGATCAGAGCCTGATCAACCAGGCTGTTACTGCTGGCTGCATGCAATCCAACGTACAAGCCACAGCCCGGCCGGTCAGGTACCGACTTTAGGTGCTTGTCCAGTGATAGCTTGAAGACTGCAAGGGGTCTATTGGTAATCCCACTTATGTATGCTGGGAGGCAGTTGAACAGTCTCGGGCCCCTGACACTTATTGTATTGTCTCTTAACGTGCTAGTGACACCCCTGCTTTTCATTGGGGGGATGTTGCATCGTCTGCAAAGTCTTCTGCTTTCATTGTGAGTGATTTTCGTGTGCAAGATCGGTACTAGTCCCTCTAGGATTTTCCAGGTGTATATAATCATGTATCACCCCTGCGTTCCAGGGAATACAGGTTCAGGAACTTTAAGCGCTCCCAGTAATTGAGGTGTTTTATCTCCGTTATGCGCGCCGTGAAGGTTCTCTGTACATTTTCTAGGTCAGCAATTTCACCTGCCTTGAAAGGTGCTGTTAGTGTGCAGCAATATTACTGCCTATATAGAACAAGTGACCTGAAGAGTGTCATCATGGGCTTGGCATCACTAATTTTGAAGGTTCTCATTATCCATCCTGTCATTTCTCTAGCAGCTGCAATTGATATAATGTTATGGTCCTTGAAGGTGAGATCCTCCGACATGATCACTCCCAGGTTATTGACGTTTGTTTTTCACTCTATTTTGTGGCTGGAATTTGTTTTGTACAATGGTCCCTCGTTTTTCATAATTAATCCGTTCCTGGAGCCGTTACTATAAACGAAATTTATGATTTACGAATCAATTTTCCCCATAAGAAATAATGTAAATACAATTAATCCGTTCCTGACACCCAGATGTATTAAAACAAAAAAAATTTTTACATAAAATATACATGTAGTACATAAACAATACAATGGAAAATGATGAATTAAACATTAACAGCATAAAACTTACCTTTATTGGAGATTCTTCTTAGTGTATGGGAGACTGGAGGAGGAGAGAGAGTGGATTGTTTATAGTTTGGAAGGGGAGTCCCCTTCCAGCAACACCTCAGGTACCAATTGCTTTTCTGGGGTTGCTTCTCTTCTCTGTTTCTTAATGCCACTAGGACCACCTTGAGAGTCACTGGAGTCCTGTCTCACAAAATAACTGTGGAGAGAGCTCTGTTTCTGGCGTCTCTTTAACACTTCCCTAAAATGGCCCAAGACTTTGTCACTGTACATGTTGCCAACCTGGCTTGCAACAACCTTGTTAGGGTGATGTTTCTCCATAAAGCTTTCCATCTTACCCCACATAGTAAAAATCTCTTTAATTTTTGAAGAAGGCACCTTCTTCCATCTCTCTTCCTCCTCCTCTGCAGCAAGATTCTGAGCTGCAATGTGTTGCTCTTCCTGCTGAAGCTCTTGCAGCTCCTCAGTGGTGAGCTCTTCATTGCGGTCTTCCACCAATTCTTCCACATCCTCCAAACTCACATCCAACCCCATGGAACTACCCAGTGCCACAATTGATTTTACAACAGACATAGGCTCATTAGGGTCAGTCCGAAACCCTTCAAAATCCCTCTTGTCCACACAATCTGGCCACAATTTTCTCCAGGCAGAGTTCAAAGTCCTGGTAGTCACTCCCTCCCAAGCCATATCTATAAGGGTTATGCAATGGAGGATGTTGAAGTGTTCTCTCCAAAATTCCCTTAGGGTCAAGTGAGTGTCTGTGGTCACAGTCAAGCACCTGTGAAACATTGCTTCTGTGTAGAGTTTTTTAAAGTTTGCAATGACCTGCTGGTCCATGGGTTGGAGGAGAGAAGTGGTATTCAGGGGCAAGAACTTTACTGTGATGAACCCAAACTCCTCGAAAATTAGGTCATCCAAGTTTGGAGGATGAGCAGGTGTATTGTCCATTACTAGCAGGCACTTGAGATCCAATTTCTTTTCCAGGAGATACTCCTTCACACTAGGGCCAAACACTTCACTGAACCACTCAACGAAAATTTCCCTCGTGACCCATGCCTTATTATTAGATTTCCAAAACACACAATTTACTCTTCATAACATTGTTTTTCCTGAACACTCTGGGATTTTCAGAATGGTACACTAGTAAAGGCTTCACTTTGAAATCCCCACTAGCATTAGCACAGAACATTAGCGTCAGCCTGTCTTTCATAGGCTTGTGTCCTGGCATTGCCTTTTCCTCTTGTGTAATGAAGGTCCTCTTTGGCATTTTCTTCCAAATGAGGCCTGTTTCGTCACAATTGAACACTTGTTCAGGTTTCAGTCCTTCAGCCTCTATGTACTCCTGGAATTCATGCACATATTTTTCAGCCGCCTTGTGGTCCGAACTGGCAGCCTCACCATGCCTTACCACACTGTGTACAGGAGGGCCCCACTTTACGGCGTTTCGCTTTATGGCGTTCTGCTAATACGGACATTTCAAATTATGACCAAAACTCGCTATACGGCTCCCCCCACCTGTCTTTCTAATACGGTCACAGCGGCCCACCGAGTTTGTTTACATTCTCCCTGAGCACATCTCCTTATTATGTCTGGAAACTTTCCAAAATTTCAAGTGTTTTAAAGTTATTGTATATTTTACATGTATTGTACTTGATAATTAAACTTGTGTAAACCTGTACCTAAATAAACTTACACACTGTGCTGGCATGTAGGTACACATTAAAATCACTAAGAGTCTCTCTACTCTTGATGCAGTAATAATAATAATAATAATAATAATAATAATAATAATAATAATAATAATAATAATAATAATAATAATAATAGTAATAATAATAGTAATAATAATAATCTCTTGGGCGCATTAATGTCGCATATTACGTTATATAGACATTTCCCTTAATCTATCTATGATATTTTTTTCAAAATTATATAAGAAACACATTATGTAACACACAAACATGATACATGCACCCACAGTATAAAAATTTATACAAATATATATGAGATGTTTACCAAACGGTTTGTAGAAGTGTCGGAAGAATTACGTTTTCTCTAGCCCGTCTCCTGTTACTAGGGATAACTGTAGAAAAATATTCCTTTCGTATGCCTTCACTTTATAGCTATAATTCTGTACTAACTTGTACACAGTGTAAGAGTATTTGTTTCGTGATTTAATTATAATAATAATAAAAATATTATAAGGTAAAAGTTTCACAAACTCTTACAAATGTACATGAATGAACTAAAACTGGACACGTATTAATACCGTCTATTTCGCCTGACCGAGTGATTGTCCACAACCTGTTCAGTTTGTTTGTTTACGCTGTCTGAGCTCGGTGTATCATTAAATGTTGTATATTACGTTAATATACACATTTTCATTAATCCATCCGTGATATTTTTTTCAAAATTATATAATAAACACGATACATAACATAAATACATAATAACATATGTGTAGAGAACCTAGGATAACCCAAAAAAGTCAGAGTGACTTACTTCCATTGCCTTCACTCAGAGCATCATTTCTTCTCAAAATGATGTTATTTATTTATTTATTTATTTATTTATTTATTTAAAAATTTGAGCACACATACAGAGGTACAAATAATACAGATAAGAGCAGCATGCCAAAGCCACTTATACTATGCATAGCATTACGGGCTGGCTTAAAATTAACTTAAGATGAACTAAGCAATGATGACATCAGTGATAAAACTTTAATGTAAACAGATTACTATAAAGCACAAGTGAGTATTACAAAGACAGGTCATATGGTTGTATGCATTGTTGTACATTCAGTAGAATGGAGTATTCTGTTAGGTAGTGTATTTAAAAAATAATAAAGTTAGATTGGGTTTTAGGTTTAACATGAGAATGGGAGTGTTCTTCTTTATTTATTCTACCGTATCAATGTAGAGACAACCTGTACACAATGTAACTTGTACACAAACCAGACGTGTACACTGTTTACAAAACTTACCTTCGCCTGGTTTGTTTACATAACTCTGCGCCTGTCCTCTCTCATGCACTCATTCTTTCTCTCTGGTATGGTAGCCTGGCTGACTACCATACATACCACACTTGATTTTTTACAATAAATACTACTCATCTCACCCTATATTTTAAGGTATGTAATGAGTGAACTGTATATACATTTTATCGCTCTGGGATGCTTAAATATCATAGAATAGTATGTGTGGGTGGGTTGGCCTGGTATGGTAGCCTGGCTGACTACCATACATACCACACTTTATTTTTTACAATAAATACTACTCATCTCACCCTATATTTTAAGGTAAGTAATGAGTGAACTGTATATACATTTTATTGCTCTGGGATGCTTAAATATCATAGAATAGTATGTGTGGGTGGGGTGGCCTGGTATGGTAGCCTGGCTGACTACCATACATACCACACTTGATTTCTTACAATAAACACTGCTTGTCTCACCCTAGATTAAGACTATAAATATTTTACGGTAAGTAATGAGTGCACTATGTGTGTATTGTACTTTTTTATTGTTTTTTGATGCCTGGTTCTATTGCTAACATAATATATGTTAGTGTAAACTTGTTATCTAGTGTTTGTATGCATTTGTAAGTGGAAAAAAAGGGTGTTCCACTTTACGGCGGTTTCCGCTTTACGGCGGTAGCCTGGAACCTAACCCGCCGTATAAGTGGGGCCCTCCTGTATGCCAGTACGGTTCTTAAATCTCTCAAACCAGCCTTTGCTGGCCTTAAATTCACTCACATCACCACTATTTGCAGGCAATTTCTTTACCAAATCTTCATGCAACTGCCTAGCCTTTTCACAAATAATCGAAGTCATAAGAGCATCTCCTGCTAATTGTTTCTCATTTATCCACACCAATAATAACTTCTCAACCTCTTCCAGTACTGGTGATCTCATTTTTGTCAGCATAGTTACTCCCTTTGCAACAACAGCATCCTTGATTTCCTTTTTCTTGATCACTATGGAACATAAGGTTGTGTAGGGTTTCTTATACGTCCTGGACAGTTTGGCCACAATTGTACCACTTTCATATTGTTCAATGATGGTTTTCTTAAATTCAATCGTATTTCTCACCTTCTTTACCACAGGCTTGGCACTAGGAGCTTTCTTTGGAGCCATGGTAGCTTATTTAGTACTTGCAAGCACTAAAATAAATGGAATATTATGAAATATTTCGCTGGAGCACAAGAGGGGACCTTCGCTCACTGGTAAACAATGCCAGACTGGCTGCCGCCATGGCTCACACCGTGGGTACACGTCCCGGGCGAACTACGACTCATGAGTCAACCTATGAAAAGCGAGTCCATGTTCATACGAAAATACCCCTATGATTGGCGAAATTTGTGATTGCTGGGAACTGCGAAAAGCAAGGGACCACTGTACTCTGAAGTAGTTTTGATTTCCTCGTGTCTACCATATCAGAGTAATTGAAATTTCTCATTGTTGAACTACATATTGCTTTCTGCAGCCCATTGAAAGATTTGGTTGATGTCAGCCTGGAGCCTTGCAGTGTCTGCAATGGAGACACTGTCATGCAGATTCGGGTGTCATCTGCAAAGGAGGACACGGTGCTGTGGCTAACATCCTTGTCTATGTCAGATATGAGGATGAAAAACAAGATGTGAGCGAGTACTGTGCCTTGTGAAACAGAGCTTTTCACTGTAGCCACCTCGGACTTTACTCTGTTGACTACTACTCTTTGTGTTCTGTTTGTGAGGAAATTATAGATCCATCTACCAACTTTTCCTGTTATTCCTTTAGCGCGCATTTTGTGCGTTATTACACCATGGTCACACTAGTCGAAGGCTTTTGCAAAGTCTGTATATATTACATCTGCATTCTTTTTGTCTTCTAGTGCATCTCGGACCTTGTTGTAGTGATCCAATAGTTGAGACTGACAGGAGCGACCTGCTCTAAGCCCATGTTGCCCTGGGTTGTGTAACTGATGGGTTTCTACATGGGTAGCAATCTTGCTTCTTAGGACCCTTTCAAAGATTTTTATGATATGGGATGTTAGTGCTATCGGCCTGTAGTTCTTTGCTATTGCCTTACTGCCCCCTTTGTAGAGTGGGGCTATGTCTGTTGTTTTTAGTAGCTGTGGGACGACCCCTGTGTCCAAGCTCCCTCTCCATAGGATGGTAAAGGCTCGTGATAGGGGCTTCTTGCAGTTCTTGATGAACACGGAGTTCCATGAGTTTGGCCCTTGGGCAGAGTGCGTGGGCATGTCATTTATCGCCTGTTTGAAGTCATTTGGCGTCAGGATAACATCAGATAGGCTTGTGTTAACCAAACTCTGTGGCTCTCTCATAAAAAATTCATTTTGATCTTCGACTCTCAGTCTGGTTAGCGGCTCGCTAAAAACTGAGTCATATTGGGACTTGAGTAGCTCACTCATTTCCTTGCTGTCATCTGTGTAGGACCCATCTTGTTTAACCCTTAAATGGTCCAAACGTATATACACGTTTTTCAACATCTGAAAGTATATAAAAAATGTAGATCTTTTTTGTTTTACATTTGAAAACGTGTAATAAAAACTTTTATCTACATTTTTTTTTGTTATATTTGAAAATATGTAAAAAAAGGCAGATCTACTTTTCGAGCACTACGAATTTGAACGTCAATCTGTTTGGACCGTTTAAGGGTTAAGTAGGGGCCCAATACTGGACATTGTTCTCGACTTTGATTTGGCTTAGGAAAAGAAATACTTTGGGTTTCTTTCGATTTAATTTATGGCTTTTAGTTCTTCCGCAATTCCTGACTCCTATAAGATTCCTTTAGCTTTAGTTCGATGTTTGCTATTTCTCTAACCAGTGACTCCCTACGCATTTCAGATATATTGGCCTCTTTTAGCCGCTCTGTTATTCTTTTTCGTCGTCTGTAAAGGGAGCGCCTGTCTCTTTCTATTTTACATCTACTCCTCCTTTTTCTTAAAGGAATAAGCCTTGAGCATACATCGAGTGCCACCAAGTTAATCTGTTCTAGGCATAAGTTGGGGTCTGTGTTGCTTAGTCTCTCTTCCCAGCTTATATTGGTTAGGACTTGGTTTACTTGGTCCCACTTAATGTTCTTATTATTGAAGTTGAATTTGGTGAAGGCTCCCTCATAACTAATCTCATTATGTCGGTCTGGAGCTCTGCGCATACATGTCTGAACCTCGATTATATTGTGATCTGAGTATATTGTTTTTGATATAGTGACATTTCGTATCAGATCATCATTGTTAGTGAAGATGAGGTCTAGTGTATTCTCCAGTCTAGTAGGCTCTATTATTTGCTGGTTTAAGTTGAATTTTGTGCAGAGATTTAAAAGCTCGTGTGTGTGTGAATTCTCGTAAGAGCTGCCTCCTGGAGTTATCACTGCAACAACATTATTTGCTATATTCCTCCATTTTAGGTGCCTTAAGTTGAAATCCCCAAGGACCAAGATGTTGAGGGCAGGAGCTGGCAGATTTTCCAGACAGTGGTCAATTTTTAACAGCTGTTCCTGGAATTGCTGGGACGTTGCATTCGGAGGCTTGTAGACTACCACACTGACTAGGTTTTGGTTCTCGATCTTTACTACTAAAACTTCCACTACATCATTTGAGGCATTAAGCAGTTCTGTGCAAACAAGTGACTCTGCGATATACAGGCTAATTCCCCCTTTTTGCCTGTTCACTCTATCGCATCTGTATAGGTTGTAACCTGGGATCCATATTTCGTTGTCCAAGTGATCCTTCATGTGGGTCTCTGTGAAAGCCGCGAACATTGCATTTGCAAGCAGTCCACGGATGAAAGGTATTTTGTTGTTCGTTGCTGGTTTTAGACCCTGTATATTTGCAAAAAAGAATGTCATCAGACTGGTGGTATTGGTGGTACTGGGGGAAGGACTCTTTTTTCCGGCA
Source organism: Cherax quadricarinatus (assembly GCF_026875155.1). NCBI lineage: Eukaryota > Metazoa > Arthropoda > Malacostraca > Decapoda > Parastacidae > Cherax > Cherax quadricarinatus. The sequence goes on from NC_069463.1 coordinate 229,718, forward strand.
TTAGTATCCTAGTTTACCTGGAGTTTACCTGGAGAGAGTTCCGGGGGTCAACGCCCCCGCGGCCCGGTCTGTGACCAGGCCTCCTGGTGGATCAGAGCCTGATCAACCAGGCTGTTGCTGCTGGCTGCACGCAAACCAACGTACGAGCCACAGCCCGGCTGATCAGGAACTGACTTTAGGTGCTTGTCCTGTGGTTCACTCCAGGAATGACTGGATTTGGTGTACGATTTCTGCCATTTCCTGCCAGTTTTTTTTTCTTCCTGGCACTAAAAGACCTCTCCCTCTTGAGTGGCTGTGGCTACCCAGGTTTTCCCATAGTCTGGATGTTTTGTATCTTTTTGTCCCCTTTAGATGGTGTGCCTGGCAATTTAAGTTATAGCACAGTCTTTCCTGTACTGAAGAGGGACATATTTCAGGGTGAAAAAGCTTACAGGAAGGGAGTTTGCATTTTCCTGTTGTCATATGGGCACGGCATTTTCTAGGGTGGTCAAAGTTGCACGTCCCATCTGTTTTTCCAGATTTCCTATGCCTACAGATATCAAGTGCATAGTATGTGCACAGGCTTGGTTTCCGTTTGCCTTGGGTTTCTGTGACTGTATTCCCTGTTGGTGCATGTTTACCTGTGTCTTTCCTATCCTCACTAGCACTAACAATGGGGCTCTCATCAGTTGCTTGGTAATGTATCCTCACTAATGCTAGTGGAGTCCCCTTGTTTGCTATCTCCTGTGGTATTACTAGTCTGTAATATTGGTTTTATCTTGTCTTTGACTACACTTGTTTCCTCACTACAGCTCCTGTCTCCCTCGGGGTCATTTATATGCATCCCTTCCTGCGTACATTTACTGACTACCTGGACAGCATCTCCACCCTCACCATTACTGTCTTCCAGGACAGCACCTCCAGCTTCACCATTACTGTCTACCAGGACAGCGCCTCGCTTACCATTACTGTCTACAGGACAGCACTATCAGGCCCCATCTGGCACTGGGGCCTGCTAAAACTCCCGGGGAAATTTTACCCCCAGTTTGGGAAACCACTGAAACTAGAGGGTGAATCGAAACAAGTTTTGATGGCAAAAATTTTAAAGTTTTTGCTCGTAAGAGAACCATGAAAACATGAGAAAAAAAAGGTTGTTGTTGTTGTTACCCCCCGGGGGACATAAATTTGGTTTTTGGGTTACACCGTCAAAAACCAAACCGAAAAAACTTTTCTCTTATTTGTTAATTTATATGTTTATATTTTTACGAAGCAGGTTTTTATTTTTAATTTTTTGAAAAAAAATTCCGGGGGTTTGGATTAACCCCCAATTGCTAATTAATGTTTTATACACTTTTAAATGCCCCTCAGTGATTATTTTTGTGTTAAATATTATTAATTTTGGCTTTTCCCAAGCTAATTACGCCTTTTTTGAGTGGCTCTGAGAGAGACGGGGGCAGACGGGAAAGGGACCGACACCACGGGACAAAAGACAGACCAAAAAGTAGAAAAAAAGAAAAAAAAACTGAAAAAGACACCACACACGGGGAAAAACAAAAAGACAGAAAAAACAAAACCACAGGGGATACAGGAACAGACACAGTTTTAAAAACAAGCAGACAGATACAGACAGGTTTTTGTGAACATTTAAAAAACCAATTGGAGTTTGGAGAAGACCCCTTTCTTGCCATGATTCCAGTGAAAGTTTCGGTTTTTTTTTCTTGGGGGGCCCAGGGTGAAATTTATGCCCATTTTGTAAGTTTTTAAAAGTATAATGGGCTGATAGGGCAGGGTTATTTAAAAAACTGTTTGCGGGCCGGGCATGACCCCATTCCGCCGCCGGGGTATTTTTAAAATTTTGCACAGCGGTGTGCATCAGCCGGCCCACCCCCAGCTCCCAGATGCCCCGGTGTAAGCCCGGAGTGGACGTTTTATCGGGCAGGTCGTAAGTCGGATGGTAGGTGTTTATATTTTTTTCAACGTCCCCGCCTTTTCCCCCACTGAGGTGGGGGGGGCCCAAAAAAAAAAAACTGAAGTTTCTCCTTTTAAATTTTAGTAATAATACAGGAGAAGGGGTTATACCCCCTTGCTCCCGGCATTTTTAGTGGCCCTTTTAGGGGACACGAGGGGTTTTCAGGGGGAAAAATTTCTGTTCCCCCTTCCCCAGGGAAAAAGGGAAAAAAAACCCAAAAACCCAAAAATTAGAAAGAAAATAGAAAAAAACCCCAAAGAGGGGGTGTGTTTTTAAAATGTTTGGTACATGTTTGTGTGTGTGATTTAAGTGTAAGTAGAAGTAGCAAGGTTACCTTTTAAATCTTGCTATTTATGAGAAGACAAAAGACCCGAAATCCTTTCCATCATGTAAAAAATTTACAGGCTTTCTTTTTCACTCACTTGGCAGGCGGTAGTCCCCTCCCTGGGCGGCGGGTGTTACCAACCTATTTACCTACGGGTTTGGTGTGTATATATGTATTTAAAATTTTATATAATTTATATATATAAATATTTATATATATATATTTTATATATATATATAATATTATTATATATATATATACAGGTTTCCCTTTCAACATTCGCGAGGGTTAGGGGTTTTAAAGGCCTCGCAAAGGTTGAAAAATTTAAATTTTTGGGGGCCCCAATATATTGTGGGGAAATTTTATTGCAATACTGTTTCCCTTAATTTGGGTTGAACCATAAATTTAATCATAAAATAATGAAAAGGGTTGAAAATTGAACTAAAATTATAAAGTTATCCCTTTAAATAACGTATGTTTTTTAAATAACATGTTTGTTTATAACACGAATTATTAAATACCACGGGACTCCCCAAGGGCCCTCCCCCCCTGCGGAGTCCTATACCACCCCCTGACCCCCCCCAAAATTTTGGGACCCAGCCCCCCCACTCAGGTTTGGGGTGTTTTGTTTTTTCATTATTTGCTTTTTTTAAACTACAGAAAAAATAATGAAAACCCCATTCATGACGCATATTGGAATGGCATTAGGAAAGGTATTAGGACGGTAACATCTTTTGTGTTTACTTTTAAAAACACAGCAAAAAATGGGAAATTTCTGCTTTTGCTAATAATAACAATAGTAAAAATTAAAAATAAAAATATTAAAAAATTAATAAAAATTTAAATAATTAAAAATTAAAAAAAATTAAAAATTTATAAACGATAAAATTGAAAAAGGGAAAAAATTGTACAAAAAACGAGGGGGGGGTTACCCCTCGTCAGTGTGACTTTTTTTTGCGGGGAGGAACTTTTAGTCTCCCTGTTTTCCCAAAAATTTCACAAAAATTTCCCAGCGGTTGGGGCCAGTGGTTTTTAATAAACTTATATGTTATAAATAAAAATTTGTACATGTTATCAAAAAATTGTTTTTTTTTTAACATGTATGTATTTAAAAACATATATGTCATAATTTTAAAATACAATTATTAATAACAGGGTATTATTATTAACATGTGGGTTTAAACATTAAAGTGGAAATAAAATCCCGACGGTTTTTTGGTTTAATACACTTGAAAACAGTTAGGTATTTTTTATTTCGAAACGTTTCCCCTACACAGTGGCTTCTTCTGTGGGAGTACAGAAAAGTTGATAGAACCCAAGGAAGAAAACTTGAAGCAAAATGAAAACAGCCCTCCCCCTTTTAAAGTTTTGAGGTGGTCAGTCCCTCAGTCTGGAGAAAAAGGCATTTTCCCCAAAGTTTAAAACCCAATTATGGAGTTAAAAAGTGCCAGGATGGACCTTTAAATGCGCCTGGGGCCCACTAGTAAAAATTTCCAGATGTTGGGAGGTCGGGGTCCCTCTAAAAATCCTGCCCCCCCCAAACATGCCCCCGGGCGACTTTTGGGGCATGGTTCTTTAAAAGGTCAAGTTTTTGCCCCCTAATACCACCCCCTCTCCTGCAGCCCAGGGCCAGTTTTTTTTTTTCCAACTTCAAAAAAAACTGACAAAAAGCTATGTTTAAAAAGTGCTTTATATTTGATACAGAAATCAATGACTTAAAAGATTTTTGGGAAAGGGACCCACTTTAATACCCTTTCAATTGTATTAACCTGATAGGTACAGTTGGGAGGAAGTGACTAAGAGGACCTTGAATTTGGCCGGGAAAAAAAACTGTGGGGGAAGGGTTAGAAAAAAGGGTTTTTAAAGGTTTTGAGGCAAACCCCTGAGAATCCTTGGGGACAGTTGAGGAATTTTTTTGGGGTATTGGGGAAGTCCTAGGGGTTGGAGGTTATGGGGGAGGTTGGGGAAAGGTTGGGGGGAGGACAGGAAGAACTAACCTGATGGTTTTTTTAGATCATCGTCAAAAAGAAGAGGGCAGACCTGGGGAAAACTGCTTGGAGGGGGGAGAAGAGAAATTGAAGAATTTTTGGCCAAACTTAAAATTTTTAAATTTAAATGTGTGAAATTTGGTGGCTTTTAAAGTGAAACCTTTTTTGAGGACAATCACCCCAAAACACCAATTGCAAGCCGTGCTGGTGACAAATTTCCCAAAACCCAATGTTGTGAAACATTTTTAGGGATGTCAAAAAGGAACGAGGGTTTTACGGCCCTCTAGGGAAACTTTTTATTTTGGGTGGGGACGAAATCCAGTGGATTTTGAAGCTGGTCCTAGTGGATTAAAAAAAAAAAAGGGAAGAAACCCCCCGGAAAAAGGACTTGCTACCTCAAGCCCAAAATGGAAGGGGTTTCCCCCCATTAAACACAAACACCTCTCCCCCCCTCCCACCCCACCCAATCATACCAATCTTCTTTAAAGGAAATTTTTTTTCAATTATTTTATTTTTATTCTATTGAAAAAATTTAATTCCAGGGAGTAAAATTTTTTTTTTCATATTGGGGGGGTTTCTTGCCAAAATTAAATTTTGTTTTTCCTTTTATATCTCTTTAAAGGGAAAATTGATTCGGTTTGGGTATTTTGGGGTATTCGTTGAGTTTCCCCAAAAAGGGAAATTTTAAATATCGAATCCCGGGGGTCCACTGTTTTTGTTTTATTTATTTTATATAAAATTTTATTATATAATATATTATTTTATATATATTTTGCAATAAGATCCATTAAAAAAAAGGTGATTTCAAAATAGGGCCAAAAAAACCCACTCTGAAAAAAAAGGGAAAAAATTTTCCAAGCGTTTTTCAAAACTCTCACTTTATCAAGGAACTATAAAAAGTGAAGCACCAAAGGAAAGCTTTTAAGGGGGGCCCGGCCGGCACCTCACTATCAGTTTCCCCAAAAGGATTTTTTCACGGGATGCGGGGCCCGGAGCCAACTTAGTTGGTCCTTTGGGCCAAACTCCCCCCCAAAGCTTTCTACCCAAAAAAATTTAAAAAATTTTTTTGGTCTAGTGTATTATTAAATTTTCCCAAATTCTATTAATTAAAAATTGGTTTTCTAATTTATAAAAACCCCAAAACTTTTCAGATAAAATTTTTTGGGAACAAAAAATACAATTTCTGCTTTGGTTTTTTGGCCGGAATTTTTTGAATTTTAAAAAAAAAAACTTAATAATTTTGAAATTGCAAACCCTTTTGGGAAATTTGGGAAAAAATTTTTGGTTTATCCTTGATTTAAATTAATATTAGTAAAGGTTTGGGATATTGCTCTTGTTAAAACCAAAAATTCCAAATTTCCCTCAAAGATTCTTTAAAATTTATGATACAAATTTAAAAACAATTTAAAAAAATTTGGGCCTTTTAAAGCAGACAAAATAAATGCAACAGTAATTATGAAAGAAAAAGATTCCCCAAGGGAAAAAAGAATTTCTCTTAAAATTTATACTGAAAAATATTCTAACTTAGGAAAAATCCCTAAAAAAACCCCTTAAAGAAATTTTAAAACAAAAAAAACTTCTACTGAAAGGCCCAAAATGAATTAGTCAAAACCAAATTTTCTTCCAATAAACCATCCCTTTTCCTTAAAGTATGGACTAAAAAAAAACAACAAAACCAGGGGAAACCAATTTTAGCCAAAACCCAATTTTTTGCTCCATAGGGGCCCGTTTCAATAAATTTTTCCAAATGGCTTGTTGATATTTTTAGCCCCATTGTTGGGAAAATTTTTAACTTTTTTTTTGTTAAAAACAACCCTTGATTGGTTTTTTAAAATTTAAATTTCCCTTTACTGACTTAAATGATTTTAAAATGGGGTTATTTTTATGTTACTTCCTTGTTTTCGGGAAGTTCCCGCTTTATTTATTAAGTTTTTTATCTGGGAAAAACTCGTTAACCTATGATTTACCATTTTGTTTTTACTTTTCATTAAACCCTTTTTAAATTTGCATTGTTGATGCAAAATTTGTATTTTTTGAAAAAGTTTTTTCATCGAAGTTTGGGTTATGGCAAAGGGAAATCCTCTTTTTACCTGTTCTTAGTAACCCTATACAGGGAATTTTTTGGGAAAAAAGGTTGTTAACACAAACCTCCTAATAGAGGGAAAAAAGGTTTTAGTATGTTGTTTATTTTTTTGGGGTCTTTTTGCCCAAAAAAAAGTAGATATACACCATTTTCTTGGAAAAATTTTTTAGCTTAGCCCATTCTATAAAAATTTTTTTTTTTGAGTTTGAAGGGAAAAAACTAATTTCCCTTTTTTTGATGTTTTAATTTTAAGGGTAATAATGGAAATTAAAAATTTTAAAATTTACAAAAAAAACCCAAAAATAATGTTCCCATGTTCCCCCTTTATTCCCGCATCAAAATAGAGTTTAAAAATGTTGTTTTCATCAATGTTTTTGAGAGCTTTACGAATTTGTAGTCCCGAGTTCATAGATGAGGAAATATCCAAAAAATTTTTAAATAGGTAATGGTTTTTAAAAAAACCCAAAAAATTTAATTTTTTAAATTTTTTTAAAAATTGGGTGAAAAACTTTTTTTAATCCCAAAAAAAGGGGAACCAGCCTTTTTTCAACTAAAAATTTTGTTGGGTTTCCCTTCCATTTAAAACTTGGTTGATATGGGCCCTTTTCTTCTTAAGACTTTTAATATTAAAGTTGTATTCAAAAAAACTTTATTTCAGTAAAAAAACTTTTGGGTAAAAAATTCCCCCCCAAAAAGTTGTGGATTTTGTCTATAAAATTCCTTGTTTTTAAAAAATTTTAGTAAAGTTTATTTTTGGGAAACTGGGAAAAAAATTTGAACTAAGATTAAAACAACTAAATATTGGGATTAGAAACTGGAAAAGTTTCCCAATTTCCCCTTTTTTAAATTTATGTAAGAGATTTTAAACATCCAAATTTTATTTTCAAAAAGTTGAGAAAGGGTGTATCCCGCAAAAAAAAAAAATCCATGGTGGGAAAGGAATTAAAATTTAAACTTGTTTATAAAAAACAGTTTTGACAATAATTGAAAAATTTCCTTTGGTTTATTAAATTTGATCCATTTATAAAATAGAATTTGGGGGAAAAATTTAAATTTTTAAAAACTGGACAAAAAAATTTTTTTAAAAATTTTTTGGGATGAATAGCTTGGGGGGTTGGGTTGTGCAAAAGGGGCCCATCCAAGTTTGGGTCGGCCCCGCGGGCATGTGTTTAAGTTGTGGGATTTGGGTAGTGAGGTGTTTGGGGGACCCCTTATATAGTTCCTTTGGTGCTTCACTTTATAGTTTCCCTTTTTAATGTGAGAGTCCGAAAGGCTTGGAATTTCTTATTCTTTTGAGTGGTTGTTTTGCATATATATTTATTTATATATTATATATATTAAATTTTTAAAATATTTTAAAATTATATATTTTATTTTTATATATAATTTTATTTATTTTATTTTATACAGTGGACCCCGGTTTGTTAAAAAAATATTTTTTACTCCCGAAAATTTCAAAGGGGCCGTTTCTGACCGAATTTGTTCCCTAAGAAATATTGTGAAGTAGATTTTGGTTTTCCCTTTCCCGACCCCCCAAACATACACGTAAAAAAGCCTTAATAAATACACTTTCATAATTGGTCACATTTTGGGGGTATTTGTTATGGGGGGGGGGCCCTTGGGGATATATACAGCGGCCCCCACAATTTTTGGCAGGGTTTTTTTCCAGGCTCCGAGTAAAATGGAAACCTTTTTTTTTACTTATAAATGCATACAAAACATAGGTTTAAAATGTTTTTCACTAAAAATATATTAAAATTTGCAATAGAACCCGGCATCAAAAAAATAAAAAAGTACAATTCAACATAGTGCCAAATCTTTACTTTCCCTTTAAAATTTTTTTAGTTTTAAAACTAGGGGGGAGACAAGTTTGATTTATTGTAAGAAATCAAGGGGTGGTTGTTGGGCAATAGCCAGGGGACCCTACCAGGCCCCCCCAACCCATTTTCAATCTATGAATATTTAAGGGATCCCCCGAACCCATAAAATGTATATTTCAAATTCCCCTCATTTTTTTACCTTAAAATTTGTAGTTTAATGTAGGGTAGGAGTAAGTAAAAGAGAAAAAAACGGGAAAAAAATGGGAGAGAAAGAATGGGGTACTTGAGAGGGGGAAGGCGCAGATTATGTAAACAAAACCCGGCGAAGGTAAGTTTTGTAAACAAAAGTGTAAAAAGTTTTGGTTTTGGGGGACAAGTTTACATTGGTAACAGGTTGTTCCCCTACATTGATACGGAGAATTAATAAAGAAAAAGGGAAAAAATCCCAAATTTTCTTTTTAAACCCAATTTTGGAAAAAAATTTAAGTTTTGGTGAAGGGGAAAGGAAAAAAAAAGTCACCCCCACTTTTTTGGGTTTTTTCCTAGGTTTCTTACACATATTTTGTTAAGGGAAAGTTTAAATTTTGTAAATGTTTTTTGGGGTATACCGGAATAAATTACATATGAAAGGAATTTAATTTTTTTACAGTTACCCCCAAATAACACATTTTCTCTTATGTTGATTAGAGAAAATTTTTATTTTTTGCCCTCCAAATTTTACAAGTTATCTGGCTCCCCCATCTTATATTTTTGTTTATTTATTTTATTTTGGGGGGGTTTTTTATCATTTTTTTTATGTTTTGTATGGTTTAAATTTTAAAAATTTTGAAAAAAAAAATCATGGATGGATTAAAAAGAAAAAGTGTTTTTTTTAACGTAATATAAGACATTTAATTTAGAAATCGGGGAGTTTTTGTTATTATTATTTTTTCATTTCTAATTTTGGGTCACTTGGGCAAATCGGCTGCTACCACATTTTTCCCCATTTATGTGTTTTTTATTCTTTCTGTGGGGTGTAATTTATCTTATTTTAGGTTTTGCACAGGGGTTTTTATATAAATTTTAAAAAAAAAAATCATAGATGGATTTTTAAAGAAAATGTGGATATTTTAAAGAATATTCGCATTTTTTAAAAAACTCGATGATTTTTTTCATTACTAATAGACGTCTGGAGACATAAGACACCTTTCCCCTTTTAATGTGTACCTGATCCCGCCCGACAGTATGAAGTTTATTTAGGTAAAGGTTTTAATAAATTTAATTTCAGAGTATATATAAAAAATGAAATAAAATTTTAAAAAAATTTGAAATTTTTGGGGGGGTTTTCCCGACAAAAGGGGAAAAGGAAATTAGTTTCTTACTGAGCTCCCGAAAAAATGTAAACCCAAAAAGGGAGGGGGGCGGTTTTAACCCTATTGAAAATCAGGGGGGGGGGAAGCCGTTTTTAGCGAGTTTTTGGGCATTTAAATTTGGGGAAAAAAAAACGTATTTGCGGGAAAAACCCTAAAGGGGAAAAAAGCGGGAAAGCGGGGGCCCCTGTATTTTATATAATATATATATATATATATTATATATTATATTATATATTTTATATATTTTATTTATATATAATATTCTAGGTAGTGGTGGGAAAAAGCAACCCCCCAGGGAAGGTAAATACCCTCTGGCCAAATGGGTACAAACAAAAAACCTGTAATTGTTTTTTTTTGTGGTAGGGGTTTTGGTGTTTTTGGTTTTTGTCTCATAAATATGTTAAAATTTTTAGGGATGTCTTGCTCTTTACTTGCATTTGGTCACACTCACTTTCATGACAAGCCTATATATAAAACACAACCCCACCCTCTGGGTTTCTTCTAAATTTCTTTCTATTCTGTTTTGTTTATTTCCTCTTACCTCCCTGGGGAAGTGGGAAAAGGAATTCTTCCCCCCGTAAGCCCTGCGTGTTGTAAAAGGTGACTAAAATTTCCCGGGCAAGGGGCTTTTAACCCCTTCTCCTGATATATTACAAAAAATTTTAAAAGGGGAAACTTTGGGGTTTTTTTTTGGGGGCCCCCCCGCCTCGGGGGGTATGGTGGGGTGTTGAAAGAAAGAAAAAAAATATATATATACAGTGGACCCCCCGGGGTTTAACGAACTTTTTTTTATTCCAGTAGTTTGTTAGGTGCCAGTACTGACCGAAATTTTTTTCCATAAGGAATATTGTGAAGTAGATTAGTCCATTTCAGACCCCCAAACATACACGTACAAACGCCTTACATAAATACACTTACAAAATTTGGTCGCATCTGGAGGTGATCGTTAAGCGGGGGTCCTGTATATGTATATATATATATATATATATATATTATTATATAATATATATATTATATATATATATATATATATATATATATTTATATATATATATATATAAGATATATAAAATTGATTTATGAATAGGAATAAAAGTGATGATAGAATTATGAGTTAGAGAGTATGTTTGAGAAGAAATGATAGCTTATGGGAACTTAACACAAAACTGGTATAAGGAAGGAGGTCCACATGAGGAAGAGAGAGACAAAATAGGTAGTGAGTCAATGTAAAGGCAGAAATAATTTGGATGGCTATCAACAAATTTTCATGCAAATAAGAAAACATTGGTGGGAGATGAATAACTTGAGACAGATAGATAACCAAATGTTCTTAGCAGTTAATAATGAAAGGCATTACTATGGTGAGGTTTAGCTACAGGACAAATACAGTGGTACCTCGGGATACAAATTTAATTTGTTCCAGAAGGCTGTTCGAGTGCTGATACCGAACGAATTTGTTCCCATAAGGAATAATGTAAATCTGTTTCAGACCTCCAAAAATAAACTTACAAAATCATTTACATAAATACACTTACATAACTGTTCAAGTTTTGAGGTGTTCATATCCTGAGGTGCCACTGTATAGGAACTTTTCTGAGATGAATATTGATGATGCTCACACCAACATTTGTTGACACATTTTCCGATTTGTCTTTTAGCATTCACCACACATTTAACTTCTCTTTTCCTGTTCAGATGAATGATTTCATTCAGAGGACAAGGAAGAACAAGTGATGGAAGGAATAAGAAGAAGCAGAGGTGAATGTAAGGAAAGTGTTGTGAAGAATGACACTAAGTGAAGCAGATGGCTCAGATGGTATTAAGACACAGATAGTAAAAGCAGCAGATAATATTTTTAGATTGGGTGGTGAATATGTTTAATATATGCATGAGAGGAATGCTAGTTGCATAGTTACTTTCTGTAAGGAAAAACTGCATGAAAAAATGAAAAAAAATTTAGGGGAATAAAGCGGTTTTAGTATAAAGTGTAGCAAAGTATTATTGATTTTGCTGTTGGAGTGTGAGCAAAGTAACATTTATGAAGGATTCAGGGAACCAGCAGACCGGACTTGAGTCCTGGTGGTGGAAGTACAGTGTCTGCACTCTGAAGGCGGGGTGTTAATGTTGCAGTTTAAAAATTGTAGTTTAAAGCCCCCCTCTGGCACGACAAGTGATGGAGTGAGTGACATGAAAGTTTTTTCTTTTTCGGGCCCCCCCTGCCTTGGTGGGAACTGGCCGATGTGTTAATAAAAAAAATAAATAATAAAGGCTAAAACATGCAATAGGACTGCGATGAAATACCGACAAGTGTTTATACTGACAATCACTTGTGACAAGTGATATAAAATGTGCACAGCATAGTTTATGGGGTCAGATTGTTGGTATTGTAGGGGACTAGCTGGGCAGGATATTAAAAGCAGTAAATGTTTTATGCAGAGTGAGTCTGAGATCAATGATGCTTTCATAACACAGAGATGCTTCAAATTTATATACTCGTCTTGTAAAAGAGTGAATGTTATAGTTATGGCAAGTGTGTTTCCCTAAAGATCATAAATTTCTTACTAAGTAGAAGCTGTTACAGTTGTTGTGTGTTGATGACACAGTTGTTGATGACACAGTTCTTGTTGCAGATTCTGAAGTGAAATTGTAAATGTAGATGATGGAGGGGTTTGGGAAGATGGGAAAAATTTAGGAAATTAATTTTGGATATAGACAAATGCAAATCAGTAAGAAAGAAAGAAGGGTAAAAGAAAAAAGTACCTGAGTACAGTGGAGCTATAATTAAATGCAGAAGAACGTGTAATGAACTCAAAAATAAACGAGAAATTAAAAAATTTAATTGAAAACAGTTTACTGTAATAAAACTCATCAAATGAAAACATTAGATAAAAAATACAATGCTGCTCTAGGTTACTGTCTAAGTTTGCAACTTCTAAAAAATAAATATTGTGGATTTTTGCAAAGCCTTTTGTAACTTAGAAAAATCCAGTGATTTACCCAATGAAAATTAACCTTAGTAACAGAACTCAATATGTGTATGCCAAATGATGCAAACTCTTCCACCCAACCAATCACAGTAGGAGTCCCACAAGGAAGCATCCTTGGACCATCCTCTTTCTCATCTTTCATCAATGATCTACCGAATGCATCACAGCTACTCAACCCAATTATTTGCAGATGAAAAACTACATATATATTTTCCCACCCAAAACACAGTCATAGTAGCAAAACACAATCAGTGCTGAATTACAGAAAATATCGCCCGGATGATGACTAACAAACTTACCCTGAACACTGATAAAAACCCATTTCATTCAAACTTGGAAACAAAAACTGCAAATGATCCAATTAAACATTATGCTAAATGGATCATCAGTCACAAGACTCGCAAGGGAAAATTCCTAGGTATCCACCTTGACAGTAGCCTTAAGTTCCGGACACAATACAACAAATCAAAGATAAGGTACTACGTTCCACAATCGCTCTCCTGGCACTGTCCATTCACTCATATACCCTTATCTTACATATGGAATTTGTGCATGGGGATCAACAACATCCAATCACCTAAAACCCCTAATAATCCAGCAAAAGGCAGCAGTAAGAATAACAAATTCCCACTCCCGCCAGCATACTCCACCAATTTTCAAAAGTCTGAATCTGCTTACCATTAAGAACATCCATACTTATTCACGTGCCTACTACATACACAGAACAATACATGCAAATATAAACCCCCCACTCAAACTTCTCCTCACCAACCTAAACAGGACACATGACCACAACACAAGACACAGATCTCTTTTTGATATACCTCGTGTCCATATCACACTGTGTAAAAACTTTATGCACATAAAGGGCCCCAAACTATGGAATTCATTACCAGAAGATATTAAAGTAACCCAGTCTGAAAATCAATTTAAGACTCTTCTCAAAAGCCACTTAATCACCCTAGACTAAATGCTAAATACTCAGTGCACATTTACTCACCTATGTACTCCCACATCATAACTGAAACAATCACATTGAACCTTTTATCCATTGTTGACAGGAATATAATTGAACCATTGTTTTTCACAAAAGCATTGTAGAATATAAATATATCTTTGTATTATACAAATTCTGATTCATTTATAATTAATATTCTACTGTACAACTATGAAATAATTACTTTCCTACTGTACAACTATGATATACTACTCCTTAGTATTAAGTAGAATGTAAGTCAATAATGTTAAGTTGGCCCATAATGCCTAGGCATAATAGAGGCTCTCTTTGCATTGCAACTCACTATTGTACATACACAATCTCCATGTACTGTTTGCAAAGACATTAAATAAATAAATAAATAAATAAATAAATAAATAAATAAACATTCCTTCACCACTCTCTTAACATCTCTTTTTCTTTTCTTATACTTCTCCTTCCTTGCATCACTTTTACTTTGTAAAAACCTTTTCTCCCTTGCTACTCTCTTTACATCATTCCACCAATCACTCTTCTTCCCTCCCACACCCACTTTCCTGTAACTACAAACTTCTGCTGAACGCTCTAACACTATATTCTTATACCTACCCTATACCTCTTCAACCTCATTGCCTATACTCTCATTAGCTCACCTTTCTTCCAATAGTTGTTTATATCTTATTCTAACTGCCTCTTCCTTTAACCAGAAATGGTCAAAACGTATATACAGTGGACCCTCAACCAGCGATATTAATCCGTTCCTGAGAGCTCATCGTTAATCGAAATAATCGTTAGTCAAGTTAATTTTGGCCATAAGAAATAATGGAAATCAAATTAATCCGTGCAAGACACCCCAAAGTATTGAAAAAAAAAAAATTTACCACATGAAATATTAATTTTAATACACACAAACTGAAGAAGACATGCACAGTTACATGACACTTACCTTTATTGAAGATCTGGTGATGATTGATGGGATGGGAGGAGGGGAGACCGTTGATCTTGTTAGTGTTTTAGAAGGGGAATCCCCTTCCATTAGCACTTGAGGTAGCAAGTCCCTTTTTTTGGGGTTACTTCCCTTGTTCTTTTAATGCCACTAGGACCAGCTTCAGAGTCACTGGACTTCTGTCGCCACATAC
>NC_069463.1:244835-265317 GCF_026875155.1 Cherax quadricarinatus
AATGATTTCATTCAGAGGACAAGGAAGAACAAGTGATGGAAGGAATAAGAAGAAGCAGAGGTGAATGTAAGGAAAGTGTTGTGAAGAATGACACTAAGTGAAGCAGATGGCTCAGATGGTATTAAGACACAGATAGTAAAAGCAGCAGATAATATTTTTAGATTGGGTGGTGAATATGTTTAATATATGCATGAGAGGAATGCTAGTTGCATAGTTACTTTCTGTAAGGAAAAACTGCATGAAAAAATGAAGAAATTTATGGGAATAAAGCGGCTTAGTATAAAGTGTAGCAAAGTATTATTGATGTGCTGTTGGAGTGTGAGCAAAGTAACATTTATGAAGGGATTCAGGGAAACCAGCAGACCGGACTTGAGTCCTGGTGGTGGGAAGTACAGTGTCTGCACTCTGAAGGCGGGGTGTTAATGTTGCAGTTTAAAAATTGTAGTTTAAAGCACCCCTCTGGCACGACAGTGATGGAGTGAGTGACGATGAAAGTTTTTCTTTTTCAGGCCCCCCTGCCTTGGTGGGAACTGGCCGATGTGTTAATAAAAAAAATAAAATAATAAAGGCTAAAACATGCAATAGGACTGCGATGAAATACCGACAAGTGTTTATACTGACAATCACTTGTGACAGTGATATAAAATGTGCACAGCATAGTTTATGGGGTCAGATTGTTGGTATTGTATGGACTAGCTAGCAGGATATTAAAAGCAGTAAATGTTTTTATGCAGAGTGAGTCTGAGATCAATGATGCTTTCATAACATCAGAGATGCTTCAAATTTATATACATCGTCTTGTAAAAGAGTGAATGTTATAGTTATGGCAAGATGTGTTTACCTAAAAGATCATAAATTTCTTACTAAGTAGAAGCTGTTACAGTTGTTGTGTGTTGATGACACAGTTGTTGATGACACAGTTCTTGTTGCAGATTCTGAAGTGAAATTGTAAATGTAGATGATGGAGGGGTTTGGGAAGATGGGTAAATTTAGGAAATTAATTTTGGATATAGACAAATGCAAATCAGTAAGAAAGAAAGAAGGGTAAAAGGAAAATGTACCTGAGTACAGTGGAGCTATAATAAATGCAGAAGAACGTGTAATGAACTCAAAAATAAACAGAAGGAAAATTAAAAAATCTAATTGAAAACAGTGACTGTAATAAAACTCATCAAATGAAACATTAGATAAAAAATACAACTGCTGCTCTAGGTTACTGTCTAAGTTTGCAACTTCTAAAAAAAATAAATATTGTGGATATTGCAAAGCCTTTTGTAACTTAGAAAAATCCAGTGATTTACCCAATGAAATTAACCTTAGTAACAGAACTCAATATGTGTATGCAAATGATGCAAACTCTTCCACCCAACCAATCACAGTAGGAGTCCCACAAGGAAGCATCCTTGGACCACTCCTCTTTCTCATCTACATCAATGATCTACCGAATGCATCACAGCTACTCAAACCCATATTATTTGCAGATGACACTACATATATATTTTCCCACCCAAACACAGTCATAGTAGCAAACACAATCAGTGCTGAATTACAGAAAATATCTGCCTGGATGATGACTAACAAACTTACCCTGAACACTGATAAAACCTATTTCATTCAGCTTGGAAACAAAGCTGCAAATGATCCAATTAACATTATGCTAAATGGATCATCAGTCACAAGACTCGCAGAGGGAAAATTCCTAGGTATCCACCTTGACAGTAGCCTTAAGTTCCGGACACACATACAACAAATCAAAGATAAGGTACTACGTTCCACAATCAGCTCTCCTGGCACTGTACCATTCACTCATATACCCTTATCTTACATATGGAATTTGTGCATGGGGATCAACAACATCCAATCACCTAAAACCCCTAATAATCCAGCAAAAGGCAGCAGTAAGAATAACAAATTCCCACTCCCGCCAGCATACTCCACCAATTTTCAAAAGTCTGAATCTGCTTACCATTAAGAACATCCATACTTATTCACGTGCCTACTACATACACAGAACAATACATGCAAATATAAACCCCCCACTCAAACTTCTCCTCACCAACCTAAACAGGACACATGACCACAACACAAGACACAGATCTCTTTTTGATATACCTCGTGTCCATATCACACTGTGTAAAAACTTTATGCACATAAAGGGCCCCAAACTATGGAATTCATTACCAGAAGATATTAAAGTAACCCAGTCTGAAAATCAATTTAAGACTCTTCTCAAAAGCCACTTAATCACCCTAGACTAAATGCTAAATACTCAGTGCACATTTACTCACCTATGTACTCCCACATCATAACTGAAACAATCACATTGAACCTTTTATCCATTGTTGACAGGAATATAATTGAACCATTGTTTTTCACAAAAGCATTGTAGAATATAAATATATCTTTGTATTATACAAATTCTGATTCATTTATAATTAATATTCTACTGTACAACTATGAAATAATTACTTTCCTACTGTACAACTATGATATACTACTCCTTAGTATTAAGTAGAATGTAAGTCAATAATGTTAAGTTGGCCCATAATGCCTAGGCATAATAAAGGCTCTCTTTGCATTGCAACTCACTATTGTACATACACAATCTCCATGTACTGTTTGCAAAGACATTAAATAAATAAATAAATAAATAAATAAATAAATAAATAAACATTCCTTCACCACTCTCTTAACATCTCTTTTTCTTTTCTTATACTTCTCCTTCCTTGCATCACTTTTACTTTGTAAAAACCTTTTCTCCCTTGCTACTCTCTTTACATCATTCCACCAATCACTCTTCTTCCCTCCCACACCCACTTTCCTGTAACTACAAACTTCTGCTGAACGCTCTAACACTATATTCTTATACCTACCCTATACCTCTTCAACCTCATTGCCTATACTCTCATTAGCTCACCTTTCTTCCAATAGTTGTTTATATCTTATTCTAACTGCCTCTTCCTTTAACCAAGAAATGGTCAAAACGTATATACAGTGGACCCTCAACCAGCGATATTAATCCGTTCCTGAGAGCTCATCGTTAATCGAAATAATCGTTAGTCAAGTTAATTTTGGCCATAAGAAATAATGGAAATCAAATTAATCCGTGCAAGACACCCCAAAGTATTGAAAAAAAAAAAATTTACCACATGAAATATTAATTTTAATACACACAAACTGAAGAAGACATGCACAGTTACATGACACTTACCTTTATTGAAGATCTGGTGATGATTGATGGGATGGGAGGAGGGGAGACCGTTGATCTTGTTAGTGTTTAGAAGGGGAATCCCCTTCCATTAGCACTTGAGGTAGCAAGTCTTTTTCTGGGGTTACTTCCCTTGTTCTTTTAATGCCACTAGGACCAGCTTCAGAGTCACTGGACTTCTGTCGCACAACATATCTGTCCATAGAGGCCTGTACCTCTCGTTCCTTTATCCTAAAGTGTTTTCACAACATTGTCAGTGTAATAGTCACCAGCACGGCTTGCAATAGCTGTGTGAAGGTGATTTTCATCAAAAAAGGTTTGCACTTTAAGCCACATTGCACACATTCCTTAATCTTTGAAGTAGGCAACTTCTTCAATTTCTCTCTCCCCTCCTCTGAAGCAGTTTCCTCAGGTGTGGCCTCTAACTGTTGAAGATGCTCTAGCAGCTCATCAGTGGTTAGTTCGTCATTGTCCCCTCCACCAACTCTTCCACATCCTCCCCATAACCTCACCATATGAGCACTATTCCAGGCATTTTTTCCTGTTCACTGGGTTAGTCACTGTTGTGGTTGCATCCTGGGGGACAAGATTAAGGACCCCCAATGGAAATAAGTTAGACATCCTCGATGATGCACTGACTTTCTTGGTTATCCTGGTGGCTAACCTTTGGGTTAATCATTTCTCGTAATTGTTTCACGTTAAGCCACACCAACAAACTCTCTCTCCCATCTTCGAGTATAACAGCTGATGGTGGTGCAGCAACAACAACAGCTGACTGTGGTGCAGCAGCAGCTGCACCTTTGGCAAGAACAGCTTCCCTTGATTGCCGTTTCTTACCCACAATAGTAGCGATGGTTGATTGGGGTTTATTATCAACCTGACCCTCCGGGGTTAATCGTTTCCCGTAATTATTTCATGTTAAGCCACACCAACAACACTCTCTCCACATCTTCGGTATACAGCTGATGGTGGTGCAGCAAACAACAGCTGACTGTGGTGCAACAGCACTGCAACCTTTGGCAAGAACAGCTTCCTGATTGCCGTTTCTTACCCACAATAGTAGCGATGGTTATTGGGGTTTATTAACAACCTGACCCTCCGGGGTTAATCGTTTCTCGGTAATTATTTCACGTTAAGCCACACCAACAACACTCTCTCCACATCTTCGAGTAATACAGCTGATGGTGGTGCAGCAACAACAACAGCTGACTGTGGTGCAGCAGAAGCTGCACCTTTGGCAAGAACAGCTTCCTTGATTGCCATTTTCTTACCCACAATAGTAGCGATGGTTGATTGGGGTTTATTATACAACCTGACCCTCCGGGGTTAATCGTTTCTCGGTAATTATTTCATGTTAAGCCACACCAACAACACTCTCTCCACATCTTCGAGTAATATAGCTGATGGTGGTGCAGCAACAACAACAGCTGACTGTGGTGCAACAGCAGCTGCACCTTTGACAAGAACAGCTTCCTTGATTGCCGTTTTCTTACCCACAATAGTAGCGATGGTTGATTGGGGTTTATTATACAACCTGACCCTCCGGGGTTAATCGTTTCTCGGTAATTATTTCACGTTAAGCCACACCAACAACACTCTCTCCACATCTTCGAGTAATACAGCTGATGGTGGTGCAGCAACAACAACAGCTGACTGTGGTGCAGCAGAAGCTGCACCTTTGGCAAGAACAGCTTCCTTGATTGCCATTTTCTTACCCACAATAGTAGCGATGGTTGATTGGGGTTTATTATACAACCTGACCAGCTCAGAGACACGCACTCCACTTTCATATTTAGCAATGATCTCTTTCTTCATCTCCATAGTAATTCTCACCCTTCTTGCTGTAGGGTTGGCACTAGAAGCTTTCTTGGGGCCCATGGTGACTTATTTTGCAGGTGCAATCACTGCAAAGGCTGTGATAATATGAAATGTTCCAGTTGTTGTATGTTTGGAAGCGACCGCGGTGGCTGGCTGGCTTGTAAACACTGGTACCAAGGGACAAGTGAGGCACGCTCAGGCCAAAGTGGATGCATATGGTATGGAACGAATAGCGCTGGTCGGGTTTTTAAGCGCTAGTCGAAACAAAATTTTTGCGTTAAAATGTATCGCTAGTCAGATTTATCGTTAATAGATGCCATCGCTGGTTGAGGGTCCACTGTATACGTTTTTTCAACATTTGAAAGTATGTAAATAAAGCAGATTTTTTTTTTTTTTTTTACATTTGAAAATGTGTAAAAAAAACTTTGATCTACTTTTTTTTTGTTTTTTGTACTTGAAAATATGTAAAAAAACGTAGATCTACTTTTGGAGCACTACACATGTGAATGTAGATCTGCCTGGACCGTTTACGGGTTAATTTATAAACCTTCACCGCCCTCTTTCTTGATAATGCCATTCTCCTTGTATCTCAACTACCTTTTACTCCCATTGAGTTAGTAAGTTTATTCAGGTATACACAAATACAGTTACATAGATTATCATACATAGTAGTAGTGTATGTGTAGAGAACTTAGGATAACCCAAAAAAGTCAGACAAGGTGACTTACTTCCAGTGTGATCCCTCTATAAACATGCACATCCTGAAGTCTACCCATCTACCTTTTATCTACCAACACATAGTCCAATAAACTCTCAGTACATCCTATATCATATCTTATACACTTATTTTCCTTTTTATCTTAAAATATTTGGCAAATAAAGTAAAACAGCTTAAACTAACCCATGTATAGATACAAAATTATTAACAAGTACTGTCAAGAATACCTTGCTACAATTTTTTTCCAATTTAGGATGACACATTACAATGGTATTAGGGGATGTGACTATAAATGCTGGTGGCCACTCCTCAACCACCTTTTATTACACAGTGATAAAGGCCTGGCATGGATTACCCACTCCATGTATACCTGGAGTATACCTAGAGAGAGTTTTGGGGGTCAACTCCCCAGCGGCCTGGTCTGTGACCAGGCCTCATGGTGGATCAGGGCCTGATCAAACAGGCTATTAATTTTGGCCGCACGCAATTCAACATACGAACCACAGCCCGGTTGGTCAAGTACTGACATTAGGTGCCTGTCCAGTGCCTGCTTGAAGACCTAAATTAAAATAATATCTTTCTTTATACAAGAACATGTACAAGGTTTACAGACCATAGCTGACATCAGTGACATACTACTATGTAGAAAGCTGCTTGTTATGCAGAGCATTTCAAGCAAATTAGGTCAATTTTATCCCAGGATGCGACCCACACCAGTTGACTAACACCTAGGTACCCATTACTGACAGTACAATTAATCATGTATCATATGTATCTATGTAAAGAAATAGTTACCATAATATAAAAAAGTAACATTGGGTTATACTTAGTTAATATATATAATAAACCTTGTACAGGCTCTCCTCACTTAATGATGGAGTTCTGTTCCTAAGACCACATCGGTAAACAAATTTGTCACTAAGTGAGGAGCATAATATAATGGTAGTGGGTTTGTGTGAACCATCTTTGATATTTCTATAAGGTAACATTTGCACCATTTATAACATTTCTGGTATACAGTGGTACCCTGAGTTTCAAACTTATTTCATTCCAGAATGTTGTTCCAGTGCCAATACCAAACGAATTTGTTCCCATAAGGAATAATGTAACTTAGATTAGTCCATTTCAGACCCCCAAAAATACACATACAAATGCACTTATTTATTTATTTTTTTTTATTTATTTATTTATTTATTTCCAATTTGTGCACACATACAGAGGTACAAAAAAAATACAGATAAGAGCAGTATGCCAAAGCCACTTATACTATGCATAGCATTACGGGCTGGCTTAAAATTAACTTAAGATTAACTAAGCAATGATTATTATTATTATTATAATCAAAAAGAAGCGCTAAGCCACAAGGACTATACAGCGCTGCTACTAAGCAATGATGAAATCAGTGATAAAACATTAATGTAAACAGATAACTATAAAGCACAGGTGAGTACAGTGGACCCCCGGTTAACGATTTTAATCCGTGCAAGAGGGATAATCTTTATGCGAAATAATCGTTATGCGAATGAATTTTCCCCATAAGAAATAATGGAAATAAAATTAATCCGTGCAAGAAAGCCCAAAAATATGAAAAAAATTTTTTTTTACCACATGAAATGTTTTAAATTTTTTTACACACAAACTGAAAAAGGCATGCACAATTAAATGACACTTACTTTTATTGAAGATCTGGTGATGTTGATGGGGTGGGAGGAGGGAGAGCATTATCTTCTTACTGTTTAGAAGGGGAATCCCCTTCCATTAGGAAATTGAGGTAAATAAGTCCTTTTTTTCTGGGGTTACTTCCCTTCTTTTTTAATGCCACTAGGGCCAGCTTCAAGTCACTGGACTTCTTTCGCACAAAAACGTCCATAGTGGCCTGTACCCTCGTTCCTTTAGACTTGCCTAAAGTGTTTCCCAACTTTTGTCAGTGTAATAACACCACAGGGCTTGCAATAGCTGTGTGAGGGTGATTTCATCCATAAAGGGGTTTGCACTTCAAGCCATTTACACATTTTTCCTTTTATCTTTGTATAGGCAACTTCTTAAATTTTTCTCTCTCCCCCCCTTTTGGAACCGTTCCCCCCCGGTCGGGCCCTCTTGCTCTTGAAGTTGATCTATCAGCTCATCAGTGGTTATTCTTCATTGTCCTCCTCCCCCAAACCCTTTTCCCCCCCCCACTAACCCCCAACCCCAAGGACTTTCCCAATGCCACAATGGATTCCTCAACTGGCCAGTTTCTCGGGGTTACCTAAACCCTTCAAAACCCTTTTTGTCTACAATTTGGCCACAGTTTTTTCCAAGCAGATTTAAAGGGGTCCTTTTAGTCCTTCCCCCCAACTTACCTATAAGGTTTACCAATTGAGAATTAAAGTACTCCCAAAAACCCTTAAGTCATTGATTTCTGAGGTCATTACAAAGCACCTTTCAAACAGAGCTTTTTTTAAGTTTCTTGAATTTGCAATAACCTCTGGGCCATGGGCTGCAGGAGAGGCGGGGATTAGAGGCAAAAACTTCACTTAATAACCATGTCCCCATAAAGTCGCTTCCACGTCTGTAGATGACCGGGGGCTTTGTCAAACACCAGGGGCCTTAAGTTCTAAATTTCTTTTCATTAGGTAATTTTTCACTTGGGGGGGCAAATGCTGGTTAACCAGTTATAAAAAATTCCCCTATGACCCATGCTTACTGTTTGCCCCCACAGAAACACACAAATTATCCTTGAGGACATTCTTTTGCCTAAAACGCTCTGGGAGTTTCAGAGTGATACACTAAAAAGGCTTCATTTTAAAATCACCATAGCTTTGGCACACTCAAAAAGTAAGCCTGCTTTCATGGGCTTATGCCCCGGGGAGTGCCTTTCCTCCTGAGTAAGTAGGTCCCTTGGCATTTTCTTCCAAACAGGCCTGTTTCACACAATAAACACTTTTCGGGTTTCAGTCCTTCATTTTTCTATGACTCCTTGAATTCCTGCCAAATTTTTTCAGCCGCTTTGTGGTCCGAACTGGCAGCCTCACCATCCCTTTATCACCTAGGGGATGCCACAAAACGCTTCTTAACTCCAAACCAACCTTTCGGGCCCTTTAAATTCACTCACATCATCCAGTTGCGGGCATTTTTTAATTAAATCCTCAGCAACTTCCTACCTTTTCACATATGACGCTTGAGAGATGCTATCTCCTGCAGCTTTTTTTCATTTATCCACACCAAAAAGAGTCTCTCAACTCTTCCATCATTTGCGATCTTTTTTTTGGGAAACACAGTTGAACCTTTGGAAAGAACACTTCCTTGATTTCTTTCTGGGGGGCCCAAAATAGTACGATTTTTTTGGGGTTTTCTTTACAGCTTGACGGGTGGGCTATACCACTCCATTTCATATTTTTCAATTATCTCTTTTTTCATTTCTATAGTAATTTTTTACCCTTTGAGGGTAGGGTTGGCCCCAAAAGTTTCTTTTGGGCCCAGGGTCATTATTTTCCAAAAACAGCACCGAAAATACGTAATAATACAAATACCGATTTTAATGCTTTGGATGTTACCCGCGGAGGCGGGCTGGTAAACAGGGACGGCCGGCACATGTGGGCGGGCTGAGGCACTTTGGAGCCTGGGACAAAACGTAAGGGGGTTTTTTTAATCTTTATGCGCGGCAAAAATTTTCGATAAAAGAAACGTAGAAAAACGTTTGTGATCCACGTTATGCGGGTCCACTGATTACAAAACGGGTCAAGGTTGCATTCATTTGGTAGTGTTTCTTTTTAGTAGTGTATTTAAAAAAAATAATTTAGTTTGGGGTTTTGGGTTTTAACATTTATGATAAAATTGTGAAAACATTTAAGATTAAAATTTTTATAATGTTCATTTATTCAGTATTTTATTTGGTTTTGGGGGGAGTAATCTTTGGGGGAAAGACTTAAATTTTATAAACAGGTAGTGTTTTCTTTTTTTTTAACAGGTAATAATTCCGATTTAGGCCTTTTATGTGCATTGATTTTTGCAAGTGCGAGATGGACACAGAACACAAAGAGTGACTGTGCCTGTGTTATGGCATTTTTTTCTTTTGGGGTTGGCAAGGGAGATTTTTTGAGGGGGGGTTTTAAAACAATTTTAAGTTTTTCTATTAGTAATAGGTGCAGTAAAAGTATGGATTTTTTGTATGGTGAGTGGGTTTATGTATTGAATATTGTGGAGTTGCTGCCTGATGGAATTTGTATCATTCTAACGCAGCCTTTTTTGGGTTTTAGTGGTCTGAATGAAAAATTGTTGTGACCCCATGCAAAAATTCCATGGGTGAGATGGGTAAATAAAAGTGATATAGGCCAGAGGGCGCTGTGGAACAAGAAACCGTACTTCGATAGTATCCACAGTCTTGGAAATTTTTCTTAAAATTTTTGATTATATGGATGAAATTTGAGTCTATTTAAAGGGGGTTTCCTAAAATTTCCCCCTCTTTTTAGTTTTGTGATGGGTGACCTTTTATCATTATTTTAAAGGGACATCTGTGCTCGTTACCAAACGAATGAAAGTGGGTTTTTTGTTAATTTTTATGTAAGTTTGTTACCCCTCACCCCGGTAGATATTTTTGTAATTCGGTTTTTACAGAATTGGCAGCGTGCGGGGCTCGGGTAGAGAAGACGTTTTAGTGTCATCTGCAAATAGTGGGGGGTTTTGAGTAATTGCGAAGCATTTGGAAAGGGTCATTTATGTATAGGAGAAAGAAAGAGGCCAAAGGACACTTCCCTGTGGCACCAACTGTAATTTTTTTGGCAGAAGATTTGCCCCATTTGCTACACATTTTGGCTTCTGTTTGCTGGGGTAAAATTTGAGGTAGTTGAGGGAGTCCCCTTTTAACCCCAAGTGTAAACAATTTTACGTGGAGCAAGTCATGGTCACTGTATAAAAAGCTTTACGTAAGCAAGAAGATCCCAGGGGGACTTCTTTTTTCCTAGCATTTAAATAGTCAGCAGTTTTAAATACATCATTAGTATTTTTATTGGGCCCTAATCCAAATTGGGCAGGGTTGAGTATTTTTTGGGGAGATAAGGAGGAAAAATTTCTTTATGAAAAAAATTTTTCAAATTTTTTGAAAGGGTGAATTGGATATTGGCCTAATTTATTAAACCTGTTGGTCTCCCCTTTGGGGTGGGAGTGACCCTTGCATTTTGAGTACGTGGGGAAAGGGGGGAGGATTCAAGGGTTTTGTTAAAGATTTGAAATTTTGGGTGATAGCATTTTGTGCACTTTTTTGTATAAAAGGGGGGTGGTAAGGTATTAATCTCCCTCTTTTTTTTTTGGGGCTTGATAAAAAGGGGAGCTTTCGAGGGTTTTTCCCGGAGCAGGAACAGTGTTTTCGGGTAGTTCCCGGGTGGGGTATCATTTGGTGGGGTATCTGAGTTTGGGATTTTTTTGCAAGTTTTGCCCTATATTAAAGAAATCTTTGAGTCTTTTTGCGTTTCTGTTGGGGGGATTGGGGTTCATCTGTTTTGCTAATTTTATTTCGCTTTTCGGATATCTTTTTGACCCAGAATTTCTGTAGGTTTTCCGGGTCTTTTTTATATCACCTCGAAGTTTGGGTAATCTTTCTCATAATCAATTTTTTTTTCCCTTCTTTTCGCGGTTAGGATTGACAGTAACGTTTTGTTTGGTCTCTGGGTTTTGTGACCCATTCTTACGTTTTTTTTACTGGTGTTTTGATTTATGGGTTTGGAATGCTGGGTGGGTTTTTCCAGGATGTTCGCTTTCCTTTTCTGTCACTGTTTAGTTTTTTTTAGGGGAGTGCTTGTTATAGAGGCATTGGGTTTTTTTTTTGAAAATTTTTAATAAATTTGTCAAATCTGTATAGGTTTTTAGCTCAGTTGCCAAAAAATGTTTGTATTTCTGTTGTGAAGTTATTAAAGGGTGCCTCATTTGAAGTCTGAATGACTTTTGTATGCTTGGGGTAGTTTTCCAAGGTTGTTATGAGGGAAAATAGGGTAGTGGGCTTGGGATTAAACCGTAATATGCCTGATTTTAAAGGGGGTATGGGTTTTGGGCCAGATGTGGTCAAGTAGGGGGAAAACAGTCTCTGTAACCTTGTAGGTTTTTTTACTGTTGGGTAACAACAGTTACTCATTGTGTTTTTGAATTTTAGTAACGTGTGGGTCCTGGTCTTGCAGGAGTTTTTATTAATCACCTGAGAGTAGAAGTGATCTTTTTTCATGCTGCATCAGTTATCATACTTCCAGATTTTGACTAAATTTGGTAATTTTTGACTGTGGAACTCTGTAGATGTTTAAACAAAATGAGAGGTTTTTTTAGGTACTTTGATTTGAAATTTTGCATTTTATATTCCCCATGTTCATCCCTTGGCAAGTATTTGTGTACATCTAGTTGGTCTGAGTATATATGGCTTTCCACCCCCTTGTTGATCTGGCCTCGTTGGTATGGGGGTTAACCGGAAAAGGAAGACATCTTACATCAGGGTTTTGCCAGGTTTTAGTTTGTGTAAGAAAGGAAATTGGGATTAAGGAATTTAGAATCTAAGGTCATCGAAAGCTTGCTTAAAGATCTGATATTTTGTTAAATATGTTTTTTTTGTTGTTGGGACTGAGAAGTGCCTTTGATTGTTCTGCAGTGTAATTACAGTTACTGTTTGATTCATTTAAAATCATTAATAAGAGGGTTTGGGATCAGGGCAATGCTTTTTCATAAAATTTGTATGAATCTTGTTTGAATTTAAATATAAAACAAAGTAAATAGCCCTTTAAATAAAAAATAGCACCTGGGTTATTTTTTAAAAAATGAAAAAAAGAGCTAAGGGGCTAATACAAATAAAGTGATGTCAATAGTGGACTTGGGAAATGAATAGGGAGTACATAAAGTAATTTTTTAAAATTAGAATTTTAGTATAAAAAAATAATATAAAAGGGACTAATAGGTTTTGGTACCAATAAAGTGGTAATCAAAAAAATGACTTTTGGGAAAAATGGCAAAATTTGAAATATTTACTTTAAACACCTAAGAATACACCTTGATTATTTTAAACAATTGTGAATATATAAACTAGGGAATTTTTATAAAGCTAAAATAAAGGAGAAAACAATAAGGGACTAAAATAAAATAAGGAACAAAGTTAAATGGGCAGATGGGAGGAATTAAAAATTTAAATTATAATATAAAATACAATTTGAAATGGAACTGTTTCAAACAGATCTGGTATAGGTTGTTGACAAGATCAAGATTAACCTAGATTTAAATTGCAAAAAAAAATTTCCAATTAAAGTACCAAAAAAATAAATAAAAAAAACAATGTAATGCTTTATTATAATATAAGAAGAGGGTAGACAGGTACACAGGGACAAGGATAATATAAAGGGTTTGGGGTTAATATAAAAACTTTAAAATTTGGCTACAAAATGTTATGAAAGTAAAAATAAATTTTTAAAACAAAATTAAAAATTTACGGGAGTAAATATGGTGTTTAATAAAATTTTTTGTAAGCAATAAAGTTACAAAAAAATGAAAAAATAAAAAGTTTATTTCATTCAATATTTCACGGTAGTTTACTTGAGGGTTTAAACAAAACAAGTAATTAATGTAATCTAGGATAGTAAATGTGTATTTTAAAAAAGGTAAAGGTAATTAGACAATAATGGTTTTATTAAATGTCAAAATGTTAAGAGTAAATTGAAATTTTATAAAAATATATTTTTTAATTTATAATAAATCAATTGAATATTTTAAAAAAAAATAGGGTATAAATGGACAGAGAAAGTATCAATTCACTATGTTTAAGCAACAAAAATAAATAACAAAAACACATAAGTGACTTTTGCTTACTATAAAACACAAAAGAGGGAGTTATTATTTAAATTTTAAGAGATTTAAATAAATTTAACAATAATGGAGCAAAACGACACTACCACAGGCTTTTTAGTTGGCATTGTTTAGTTATTTTCTTAAGATTGGGATCCCTGGGAAAACGTATAGATCATTCTCGTTCGGGATTGTTAAAAGTTGCCTACATTTTTTTTTCCAACTAAAATTTTCCCATCCCGTGGAACATTGTGTTTGTGTCATTATTTTCCCCGCTTAAATTTTTGACTTATACAGGGGGTTTTGACGTTTTTTTTTAAGACACCGTTTATAAATACCTCTTTCTTTCTTAATAATGCAATAATTTAAGTCTTTTTTTTTGTCATGGTGAGTGGAATCTAAGCATAAAACTTTTTCTACCATGGGATCCTAGTAACCTGGCTTCTTTTATTTCTGACTCGGTACAATAACACTTGTTTTTGGGCCTTTTTGATCTTTAAGTAATTTCTTTACTGTTTGTTTGGTTCTTATCACGGGAAAAAGTGACGTTAAAATTACTGCGTCCATATTTTTTTTTTTCGTTTTACTTCTTGAGAGCAAAGAGCACTGCCCCGTTTTTCTAAGTTCTCTTTTCCCCTTCTTTTCTGTCTTCAACCTTTGTATTTAAAAGAATTATTTGTTGGGGATGGCTACATGACTGTCTGGAGGTCTGCACAGTTATCGTTCCTGGGTTTAAAACTTTTGTTCAAGACTGAGGATTTTGTTTTCGATTTTGTCATCCTGGGGTCTTTTTTCTAGCGTCTCTCGAAGATTCATATTTTCAAAAACTAATTGAGATGCATGACTTTAGGGTATCGGGTCGTTTTGGGCATACCTAGAGATATTTTTATTGATCCGGGGGGAAAGAGGGGAGGATGGGCTGGTGGCAGCCAGTTGTTGTTTTTGTTGTGGTTTGGGCCTTTCGGTGGTGAGTGGGGGTTGCTGGGCCGGCCCCCTCCTACTACACTTGTTTTAATATTGTTTTTTTGGGGTTTTCTTTCGGCCTTGGTGCTGTTTCCTCTTAATTGCGCCTCATAATACTACAGGGAATTTTTGAGTTAAAAAAGTTTTAGTATACAAAAATTAGGGGTTTCGTTTTTCGGCTGCACGGGGGGTGCTTTTTTTAGTTTTCAGTCTTCCCTTTTATCTCTATTTTTTTCGATTTGTGGTTTTTACTTTGGTAACTTTGGGCATTCTGGGGCTACGTTTTTGGGTTTTTTTTTTATTTTTTTTTTGGGTTGGAAAAAAGAGCGGAATGTGCGCCCTGGCCCCCCAAAGACAATTGTTTTCAATAAAAAAAAAGGAAATCTGCTGGAATGAAAAAACAAAAAAAAAAAAAAGGGGCTACAAAGAAAATTTCCCACTTGGAATTTAAAAACAAATCCACTAAACCAGAAGTGGAGGACGGGTATAATAGGCAGGGAAAGGAAGAGAAGGGGGAAGAGGAAGAGGAAAAAGGAAGAGGAAGAGGAAGGGGGAGGAGGGGGAGGGGGGGGGGGGGGGGGGGGGGGGGGGGGGGGGAGGAGGGGGCGGGGGGGGGGGGGCGGGGGGGGGGGGGGGGGGGCGGCGGGGGCGGCGGCACGGGGGCGCGGCGGCGGCGACCGGCGGCGGGCGGGGGGCGGCGACGGCGGCGGCGGGGGCGGCGGCGGCGGCGGGGGCGCAGCGGCAGCAGGGGCAGCAGGGCAGCAGGGGCGGCACACAGCAGCACACAGTATAGAAAAGTATTGGGAAATTTAAAGGGGGACCATTCAAATACAAGAAAGGGGAGCCCTGCAAGGAGCTAGGGCCCACAAGGGAGAGCAAGTGCCCAAGGGGGGGGGAAGGGGGAAGTGAGAATAAATAAATAAAGGAAACAAAACACGCGTGTTTCTGTTTTTTCAATGCTCCCTAAATCTCCCTTTCTTTTATTTGACTGGCTCCTCCTCCTTAACCCTTTCGGGGCCCGTCCCGTTGATCTACGGGTTTACTTTATGTCCAAAAAAAGATCTAAAGCCAAAATTCTATGCCGCAAATTTAGCACAAAACGCTCTAGGCTACATTGAAGAACGGTCTGCGTGTGGGGGTTGCACCATAAACAAAAAAAATAGGGGCCCGCAAGCATTTGGGGAAACCCCCTCGTTTTCCCTTGTTTACCAGCCCCGTCGCAAGTAGCCTCACTCCCCGAAAATTGAGACCTCCTCTTCCTTCTATATTCTGACACTGATGGAATGGAAATGAGGCGAATTCACGGGTTTTTATCAGTTAATGACCCAAAGGGAAAAACCAGGATACGAAAAAATCAAAAACCCCGACGATCCTCAAACCCCCCCTTGGGGGGGCACTCGGACTCACTCGGGTTGTGCCCAAAAACAAGAAAAACTAATATTTTCGTGTGGCCAGGGCCCCTGACTTTAGTAATGTGATATTGGCGGATGCATTTTTTTGCGCCGCACATTTAGATGATAGTGAGGAATCATATTCACCAGTGAAGCGTCGGTATGTTCGCTGCCGCATGCCCTCGGGTAGTACAGTGGACCCCCGGTTAATGATAGTTTTTCATTCCAGAAGTATGTTCAGGTGCCAGTACTGACTGAATTTGTTCCCATAAGGAATATTGTGAAGTAGATTAGTCCATTTCAGACCCCCAAACATACACGTACAAATGCACTTACATAAATACACTTACATAATTGGTCGCATTGGAAGGTGATCGTTATGCGGGGGTCCACTGTATACCCTATGCTGTGCCCAGGGGACGGAGTACATCCCGGAGTACATCCCGTGGCCCTACACTAGTTTTAGGTAGTGATAGTGAGGATGATGTGGCTACACTTGGCATGGATAGACCACAGGCATCAGTGGATGGTGGCAGTGGTGATGGTAGTGGCACCGCCATGCGTGACTCACCAGCCCACGCCGGAACCCACGCTGCTGACTCGTCAGTTCAAGGACAAAGCGGAGCGTCAGCCACCAGCCCACCACAACCACAACCACCTGCACAACCAGCCTATGATGTCCAGTATCCACCTGCAAACCGTATGTGGGATTGGCAGTAAAATCCCAATTTTGTTCCCAAGCCTCACCACTTTGATGACTCTCAAAGTGGAATTCTACCTACTTGTCCCCTTGGAACCACGGCCAATGAACTGGAATTCTTTGAATTATTCTTTGACCAGCCATTGATGCAAACTATTGTCAGGGAAAGTAATAAGTATTTTGAGTACACCATGGCAAATACGATCATATCACCACAGTCAAGACTACACAGGTGGAAAGAGATGACTGTTGCAGAAATGTATTTGGTTTTTGCAACAATAATGCTTAGGCCTCATGTCTATAAGCATAATATAAAAGCATACTGGTCCACAGATCGGTTAATTTCTAACCCAGTCTTCAGTGAAATCATCACAGTGAACAGGTTTATCTTACTCTTACGTATGTTGCACTTCTCTGACAAAACCAGGCCTGACAGAAGTGACAGGTTATATAAGATTAGAAATGTTTTCATGTATCTCAAACGAAAGTTCAGCATATACTTTTATCCATTCAAGAATGTTGTAATTGACGAGTCTTTGATTTTGTTCAAAGGTAGACTGTCATTCAAGCAGTATATACCGAGCAAGAGGAAACGCTTTGGTATAAAACTGTTTGTACTCTGTGACTGTGACAGTGCCCTGGTGTTGGATATTGTTGTATACACAGGAAGTAAAACACTGAAAGATACCAAGATGTTATTGGGTATCTCAGGTGACGTAGTGAGAAACATGATGGCACCTTATCTTGGTAAGGGGCATACATTATATACAGATAACTGGTACACAAGCCCATTACTCAGTGATTTCATGTGAGTGAACAAGACAGATGTGTGTGGCACAGTGCATTCTAATCGTAAACATATGCCCAGGCTCAACGCAGGTGCTCGTGGTGATGACGTGCAGGTGGTTACTGCCAATGACATCATGGCATTACGGTGGCATGACAAACGAGATGTCACATTGTTGACAACCATTCACCGTAATGAAATGCAAGACAGTGGCAAAGTTGATCGAGTGATTAATGATTGTATTCGAAAACCAGTGACAGTGATTGATTATACACAAAACATGCGCTTGGTTGACAAATGTGACATGTAGATTGGTTTTGTTGACTGTGTTCGTAAGAGTTACAAGTGGTACATGAAACTTTTCTTCAATCTCATGGACATTTCAATGCTCAATGTATATAATATGTACCAAATAAAGACTGGCAACAGACCACCGTATGGTGAATTTTGTTTGTCTGTTGTCAGACAACTCATAATGAAGTACCAGGTAAGAACACCTGCTATACAACAAGGTCCTCGAATTACTCAGGATATAACTAAGCGTTTGAGGAGGGAAGGTGATCATTTCATAATACAGCTTCCTTCAGCTCAGAAGAAATTTGCTCAGAAGAGATGCATCGTCTGTGCACAAACAAAACGACAGCAACAAGGACGCAAAGACACTCGGTTTATGTGTGAGGAATGTAAGGTGCCTCTGTGCATGGTGCCTTGTTTCAAGGAGTTCCACAAGCTCCAGCAGTTCTAAAACCATGTCCAGTGATTGTATATATGTAAATATATGATAGAACGTTAGTATTATACAAGATTTGTGCATGTTTATTGTAATAAACAACAGTGGTAAACAATAATATGATAATAACTTTAGTGCAGTTATTGTGTTCAATACAGTGAGTTTATATATATACATTATATACAGTATTGGTCCCTCAGGCCCCAAATGTTTGTAGGAAAAGAAAAAAATTGGAAAAGAAAAGAAAAAACTATAAAAACCGCTAAATAATGTAATGCGTGTATGTGGAATTCGTCGATGTTGCCGCCACCACATCATTTTGGACAAACTTCTTGCACTGTATCTCGGTAAGTACTGATCAGAATTTTTTTTTTGTCTTATTACCTTCACAAAAATATGCTCTTTAATTCTGTAAGAAAAAATAATTTTTTTTTTTTCAAAATTTCTTGGACACTGGAGCACCACTTCAGATTTTGGCCTTGGACCCTGAAGGGGTTAATTCCCCACTACTACCACTACCACTAATACTACCACTACTACTACTACTAAACCCCCACCACTACCTCTTTCCTGCCTCTACACCTACCATCCGACTTATGACCGAGTTCGGTTTCCGAGAAACCGGTCCGTAAGTCGAAATGGTCTTAAGTCAAACTTTACTACTGAATATCAACAAAACATTTTTATGACTTTATTTTACTGTTTTATTTTGGTATTTCATGTTTACTTACTTTTTATGCTGTTATACTGTATTTATACTGTAAGGTTTAGATAAACACTGTGTACAACACAAATAGTTGTTTATTTCCAAGAAATTTGGCATAAAAAACACGGTCGTAAGTCGAGTGGTCGTAAGTCAGCAGGTCATAAGTCGGATGGTAGGTGTATATAGCCGTCCTGCTCCACTTCTGGTTAGTGTGACTTTGTAAATGGTCCAAGTCGGACCGAAACGTCGTCGTAAGCTTCTATCTTTTATGTGCGGGTTATTTGTGCATAATTGTTCAAGTTGGGAGCCGTTTGAAACTTAGGGCACCACTGTATTTTTAAATGTTATATATAGTAGTGTACTGTACACGTAATAAACAGCACAGAGGAAATCAGCTCTAAGATACATTATTTAGGTATGCATACTGGTCAGAGAGCCCATCATAAGTCTGAGTTGTCGGTAAACGAGTACAGTGGTCCCTCGCTTCTCGTAGTTCTCGGGAATCATAGATTTCGGAAATCATAGGGATATTTTTGTATAAACATGGGCTTACTAATCATAGGTTGACTCACGAATAGTAGTTCGTCCGGGACGCGTATGCATGGTGTGAGCTGGGGCAGCCTCCTTACCAAGCAAGTCTGGCATTGTTTACCAATGAGTGAAGGTCCCCTCATGTGCTCCTACGAAATATTTCATAATATTCCACTCATTTTAGTGCTTGCAAGTACTAAATAAGCTACCATGGCTCCAAAGAAAGCTCCTAGTGCCAAGCCTATGGTAAAGAAGGTGAGAAATACGATTGAATTTAAGAAAAACATCATTGAACTGTGCTTGACTGTGACCACAGACACTCACTTGACCCTAAGGGAATTTTGGAGAGAACAGTTCAGCATCCTCCATTGCATAACCCTTATAGGTATGGCTTGGGAGGGAGTGACTACCAGGACTTTGAACTCTGCTTGGAGAAAATTGTGGCCAGATTGTGCTGACAACAGGGATTTTGAAGAGTTTGGGACTGACCTTGATGAGCCTATGTCTGTTGTTAAATCAATTGTGGCACTGGGGAGTTCCATGGGGTTGGATGTGAGTTTGGAGGATGTGGAAGAGTTGGTGGAAGACCACAATAAAGAGCTCACCACTGAGGAGCTGCAAGAGCTTCAGCAGGAACAGCAACACATTGCAGCTCAGAATCTTGCTGCAGAGGAGGAGCAAGAGAGATGGAAGAAGGTGCCTTCTTCAGAAATTAAAGAGATTTTTTGCTAGTGGGGTAAGATGGAAAGCTTTATGGAGAAACATCACCCTGACAAGGTTGTTGCAAGCCATATGGCAACATGTACAGTGACAAAGTCTTGGGCCATTTTAGGGAAGTGTTAAAGAGACACCAGAAACAGAGCTCTCCTCCACAGTTATTTTGTGAGACAGGACTCCATGACTCTCAAGGTGGTCCTAGTGGCATAAGAAACAGAGAAGAGAAGCAACCCCAGAAAAGCAATTGGTACCTGAAGTGTTGCTGGAAGGGGATTCCCCTTCCAAACTGTAAACAAATCCAATCTCTCTCCTCCTCCAGTCTCCCATACACTAAGAAGAATCTCCAATAAAGGTAAGTGTTATGCTGCTAATGTTTCATTCATCATTTCCCATTTTATTGTTTATGTATTACACTATATTTTATG
>NC_069463.1:265817-285132 GCF_026875155.1 Cherax quadricarinatus
CCATGCCCCGGGGAAATCGGGACGGAGACTTGTTTTCCATTATTGGGGGAAAACATGTAATTAAAATGATATTTGTGTCCTTTCCCCAAGCTCACATTAACCTCAAATTTAATTAGCATTTCTCTGCTGGCAAGAACCAAAACAAGGGGGTTTTTTCTCTAGTTGGTTCTGTCACAAACGTTTTAAAAAACAATCCTGAATCGTATCAAGAAAGTCACTTGACTCTAAATTTCCTGTAAAATTGCTCCAGTCAGTCTGTCTATAGTTGAAATCTCCCATTAGCACAACATTATCGTATGTACGTGCCTTACGAATTTTATCCCACAGAAGTTTACCACACTCCCTATCAAGATTTGGGGCCCTGTAAATCACACCCCAAAATTAGTTTTCTCGCCCTCGAGAAGCTGTAACTGTGGAAAATATTTTAATCTTCCGAAGCTATAGTGCCTAATAGATGTTTAATGTGTCGACATGGGTCAAAAAATGCATTTGAAAATGGAATAGAACCAAGAGGGAAGCTCTGTGCCTGCGCTGATGGGCAGGGGAGAGGTCAAGATGGGGCATGAGGGAGCAGGAGTGTTTTGAATAGAGTTAAGAGGCTGTGAAAACATGGGACCAGGAAACTGGCGTTCATGGCGGCCTAAGGATTAACATAGGCCTCACTTCATAATAGTAACTGTCCCTGATGAAGAGTGAGAGAATGTAATAAAGTGGCAAAATTAGTGAATAATGGTAGGACCGGTGGTAACTGGCACATCGCCATGGAGTGTGTCCCGGGGAAAAATACCCGTGATTTTATCATCACTCATCGGTCTCAGATCTTAATGGAGTGGCCTCCAATGTGTATAATAATTATGAGACATTAAACCGTATGGTGGGCTAAGAAGTAATCAGTGATAACACCAAGTTAAGAGAATGTGTGAAGTGAAATGAGTCGCTGTTCTCAGAGTGAGCATCTGTTTACCTCATGGTTCCTGTCCCAAGGATAGTGAAGTTTTATGGAGTCACGACTTCTAAACTGGGACAAACCAACGGATAACCTCGTCCTGCTGGAATAAGAACCATGTCGGTGTAGCAGGACATCGAAATGAGATGGTGAATGGAGGAAATAAGGAGCATCAATCACCCACAGTTAAGTAACCCTTCTAGTTATAGCAGACTGATACTGGCCAGTTAGGTATGTTGTAATTGGGTAGGTTGTGGGCGATCCAGCTACATCAGATGACCACCAGAGAATATCTGGTAAGTGGTGGGATTATATACAAGTGTTTTTCCTTGATGGATATATCCATGTGTAACCTACCCTCCCCTTCATTCAGTTAAACTATATAATCTGTACAGTCCACAAATTAATTAGTAGCACCATACTTGAGGGTGCTATCCAATTTATACTGGTCTCAGATAGATATTGATAAGATTGTGAGGTCGAAGGGACCACCTGCAGTGACCAGGGGTGGTTAAGTTTTCTCACATGTCTACACGGGGTGACTGCGGTAAACAATATGGTTGTTGTCTCCCAATGAGATTACTCGTATGCATGTAATGTTGAGGTACATACAGGTAACCCCCTATAAAATTTTCCATAGTACCCAAACAGATTCAGTGGATGATGCTTCTAATTATATATCTTGTCTAACAAAACAATTTATATTGTTTCTGACATACATCGCTACTCCACCACCCTTCCTGTTGACCCTGTCAGTGTAGAATAATTTATAGCCTTGTATGTGACATTCAGAAGGCATCTCTCTATCTTTCAGATTGAGCCAGGTCTCTGTTATAGCAGTGATATCTATGTTTCCTGCATTTGCAATTAATCTTAGCTCATCTATCTTATTTCTTACACTCCTGCTATTAATTTAGTAGACCTTAGGGGAGCTAGTCTTTTGCTGCCCTCTGCTGTCTCCTTTTGTTTGCTGCCTGATCTTTTGTCTTTATTTATAACTTCATGATGAATGTCTTTTATACATTTACTGTTTTCAACCCTAGTGTTGCAACCTGACACACACACCCATCCCTCTATCTTCTATCAGTTCAAAATCCTAGGCATTTCAACAATGGTTCTCTTGATTGAGTTTGCAAGTGCCACCACCCCTGCCCCAGAGAGATGAACCCATCCCTTGCATACATATCATTTTGCCATAAAAGTTGTCCAGTTTTCAATGAATGGGATTGCAAGTTCCTTGCAGTATCTGTCTAGCCTGCAATTTACACCAATTGCCCTAGACAACCATTCATTGCCCACTCCCCTTCTAGGCAAGATGCTACATATGATTGGGACCCCTCCCTTAGACTTAACTAAATCTATAGCTGACCTGTACTTATCTAGCAGCTCTTCTCTTCTAAACCCTTCCATTATCATTTCCACCAGCACTGAGACAGATAATAGGCTTGTTTCCATTACCTGACATGATATTATTCAACCTGTTGACTAAGTCACTAACACCAGCTCCAGGGAAGCACACTCTATCTCTTACCTTCTTATTCCTATTACAGAAAGCACAGTCCATATATCTTATCTGTGAGTCACCAACCACAAGGATGCACTTACCTCTATTGGCAGGGAAAGTAGTATCTTTACCTTCACTAGCCACTGAAGTACACTCATCCTGAAGAACAGAGAAGCGATTTCCTACCTTCAATCTTCTCTCTTAACCTTCCTTATTTTGATGCTCTTCCCATTACTGGGAACCACTTGCCACTTGGTAACAGGTGCTGGACTGCATCTCACTGCTGATAGCCATTGCTACCTCCCCACCTACAGCGTCCTTGCAGCGAGAGAAGACTGCACCACTCTGCTGGTAGCCTCATTTCCCTCCACCATTCCAGCCGCCTCACACTTCCTCCCAAACCTACTGAGGTGAACCTTCAGCCTCCTAATTTCTTCCTGGAGAAGCAAGACTTCCTCCTTCAACTTTCCAACCTCAATTTTTAAAACACTGCAAAACCAAGCCATGGCTTGTAACCACCACACTAATCCCGAAGCAGCTCAGGGCCTGTGACCTCACGTGACGACTGACCACCGACCACTGCCCCTTTGACTCTATCCCATCCGTCATGTCAATTCATATTTATAGAAAGAGCACAGGACCTAGGACTGACCCTTGTTGTACCCCACTCGATACATGGACCCACTCTGACACTTCGTCTCGTACTGACACATGTTGTTTCCTTCATATCAGGTATTTCTAATCAATTGCAGTAATTTCTCTCCTGTTCCCGGCTGTTCCTCTAGCTTTTCAACTAGTTTCTTTGTGGTACTGTGTCGAAAGCCTTCTTACAGTCCATCTATCTCTCTCTCTCCTGTCCTACTTCTGTTACTTTGTCATAGAATTCCAATAGGTTTGTGATGCAGGATATCCCTTCCCTAAAGCCGGCTGTCCATTTCTTTCTAGGTGCTTCACTACTCTTTTCCTGATGATCTCCATGACTTAACATACACCTCAGGCAGTTGTCCTGTTTCAATAGATTTATTGAAGATTATTGTTAGTGGCACACATAGTGCATCTGTTCCCTCTCTCAGGACCAAAGGAAAGATATTATCTAGGCCCACTGCCGTCGAGATATCTACTTCCCCTTGTAGTTTCTTCATCTCCTCCTCAGTGGTGTGCAGTGTTTCCAGCATTTGCTGGTACAACCCTACCACCTCAGTTTGCTGGAAGCCTCTCTGTCTCCACTGTGATTACCTTCCTGAATCGCAAACTGAGCACTTCACATACTTCCTTTTGTTCCTTGTAAATTCCCCCCCTTTCCCTTCCTCACCTATTACCGGGCCCTTGACTGTTGTTTTCCCCCCTGATGTGGCAAATTTAAAATTTTGGGTCAAATTTGGTTTTTTATTCTGTCTTTCATATTGCAGGTTTCCCTTTCTTATCTACGCATATTCTTTTTGGCTCTTCTGCTCATCTCCCCTGTTTTTTGGGTCCTTTGTTTTCTATACTTTTTACAAACTTAGTATTTTTTTTTTGGGCCCTCCCACATTTGGGAAATCATGGGTTCAGTTGGTCTTCCCATTTTTTCTTTTCCCCCCTTGGACAAATTTTCCCCACTGCCCCCCCTCACTTTGTAGTAAGGTTCCATCATTTCATTTACTTTTCCTTTAGCTCGTTACTATGCACCTCATTGGAATTGCCACGGGGGGGATCCTCCCAAGAACAATTTTACGTGCCGCAAGCTGCCTTCTCACACTATCCCATTCACCTTTTCCATCCTCACCTTGCTATTTGTGCTTGGAGTTTACCTGGGTTTACCTGGAGAGATTCCGGGGGTAACGCCCCCGCGGCCCGGTCTGTGACCGGCCTCCGGGGGATCAGAGCTATAAACCAGGTGTTACTTTTGGCTGCACGAAAACCCAACTACGAGCCACACCCGGCTGGTCAGGAACCGACTTTGGGTGCTTTCCGTGCCAGTTTAAGGACGCCGGGGGTCGTTGGAAATCCCCCTTATGTTGCTGGGGGGCGTTTGAACATTTGGGGCCCTGCACTTTTTGTATGGTCTCTTAACGGCTATTTGACCCCCTCTTTTCTTTGGGGGGGATGTTGCATCGCTCCCAATTTCTTTTGCTTTCGTAGTGAGTGATTTTCGTTTGGCAAGTTCGGTATTTTGTCCCTCTGGGTTTTTTCCCAAGCGTTAAAATCATGTTTCTTCCCGCCTGCGTTCCAGGGAATAAAGGGTTTAGGAAATACAAACGTCCCCCTAATTTAGGTGTTTTATTCCGTTTGCGCGCCGTGAAGGTTCTCTGTACATTTTCTAGGTCACCAATTTCACCTCCCCTTTAAAGGGGCTTTTGTGGCAGCAAAATTCCGCCTAAATAAAAAAGTGACCTGAAGATGTCATCATGGGCTTGGCCTCCCTAGTTTGAAGGTTCTCTTATCCCTCTGTCATTTTTTAGCAGATGCGTTGTACAATGTTCGGTCCTGAGGTGAGATCCTCCCCTGATCACTCCCCGGTCTTTGACGTTGGTGTTTTGCTCTATTTTGTGGCCAGTATTTGTTTTTTACTCGATGAAAATTTTTTTTCCCCGTGTTTGCCATACAGTAAATTTTAAATTTTTCCCTCGTTTAAAAATTTATATTGATTTCGCCCACTGAAAGATTTAGTTGCCCCCTGGGGGCCCTTTCGAGTCGCAATGGAAGACACTGTCATGCAATTCGGGGTATCTGCAAAGGGGACACGGGCTGTGGGTGACATCCTGTCTATGCAGATTGAGGGTGAGGAACAAGAGGGGCATACTGTGCCTTGTGGAACAGAGCTTTTTTACCGTAGCTGCCTGGGACTTTACTCGTTGACTACTACTTCTGTTTTCGTTGGGAGGAAATTATAATCCATTGAGGGGTTTTTTCCCCCTTTATTTTTTTAGCACCATTTTGTGTGCAATTACGCCATGGTCACCCCTTGTCGAAGGCTTTTGCAAAGTCTGTTATATTACATCTGCTTCTTTGTCTTCTAGTGCATCTAGGACCTTGTCGTAGTGATCCAATAGTTGAGACGACAGGAGCGACCTGTTCAAAAACCCCATGTTGCCCTGGGTTGTGTAATTGATGGGTTTCTAGAGGGGTGGTGATCTTGCTTCTTAGGACCCTTTCAAAGATTTTTATGATAATGGGATGTTAGTGCTATCGGTCTGTAGTTCTTTGCTGTTGCTTTACTGCCCCCTTTGTGGAGTGGGGCTATGTCTGTTTTTTTTTAGTAACTGTGGGACGACCCCTTTGTCCATGCTCCCTCTCCATAGGATGGTAAAAGCTCGTGATAGGGGCTTCTTGCAGTTCTTGATGAACACGGAGTTCCATGAGTCTGGCCCTGGGGCAGAGTGCATGGGCATGTCATTTATCGCCTGTTCGAAGTCATTTGGCGTCAGGATAACATCAGATAGGCTTGTGTTAACGAAATTCGTGGCTCTCTCATAAAAAATTCATTTTGATCTTCGACTCTCAGTCTGGTTAGCGGCTTGCTAAAAACTGAGTCATATTGGGCTTGAGTAGCTCACTCATTTCCTTGCTGTCATCTGTGTAGGACCCATCTTGTTTAAGTAGGGCCCAATACTGGACGTTGTTCTCTACTTTGATTTGGCATAGGAGGAGAAATACTTTGGGTTTCTTTCGATTTCATTTATGGCTTTTAGTTCTTCCCGCAATTCCTGACTCCTATAAGATTCCTTTAGCTTAAGTTCGATGCTTGCTATTTCTCTGACCAGTGTCTCCCTACGCCTTTCAGATACATTGACCTCTTTTAGCCGCTCTGTTATTCTTTTCCGTCGCCTGTAAAGGGAGCGCCTGTCCCTTTCTATTTTACATCTACTCCTCCTTTTTCTTAGAGGAATAAGCCTTGTGCATACATCGAGCATACATGCAGCAACACATCTAAAGCCAATAATAACCCAGCAAAAAGCCGCAGTAAGAATATTCACTGAATCCCATCCCTGGCAACACCCCCCCCCCCCCCCACTCTTCATAGATCTAAACTTACTCCCTGTTCAGAACATCCACACTTACTATTGTGCAATCTACATCTACAGGACCTTAAATTCCAATATTAACCTTGACCTAAAACGCTTTCTTGATAGTTGTGACAGGACCCACAGGCATAACACCAGACACAAACATCTCTATGACATTCCCCCGTGTTCGACAAAACCCTTTAAAAAAATTAATTGTATTTCAAAGGACCAAAAAATCGGGAAAACACCCTACCTGAGAACTCTAGAACTGCAGACCATTCATCACTTTCAAAACTACAGTTAGAAAACATATTATCTCCCTGATACACCCCGACAACTAACTACATGATAACAACCTGGTGGTTCACAATTACACTCACTCATCCACTGACTATAAACCCAGAAATACTAATCTTAATCTTAAAATAATAAATCCTAACTAGTCATAAGTTTGCCTATGATACTCCAATATAGACACTTTGTATTGTGCCAAAACAAAAACATTCACATTGCTAAACTCACAAATTATGATGTAGTCACTTAGCCTTAATACCATAATCTGTAAGGATTTAATGTTAAGATTTTTTTTTTTTTAATTTACATTAACAAGATCCGTCCACATCATAAACAAACAGCAATCATTGTACTGAGTGCCTAGCCTTACAGAAAGAAAAAACCGTAAACCCTCACCATATATATTAATTTTTTTAATTTATTCAATGATTTACTTCTGATACAATTCATTAACTAATTTAAATATTTTTATAAAATTGACGATCATTTTAAATCGTCAGCAATTTCCATCCATTCTATATGTGTTGAGTCTTGATACTTATGAACTACGTTTGAAACACAAACAACAATCACAATATTGCGAAATTTTTTATAGGAAAATTCGGTAACGACTATTGTAATGGACTCGTGTTATATCCCTTAATACTTTGGTGACTCAGACTAGACTAAAACAGTAACAGGGAAGTAAAACATGCATATATAAATATGCGAGTTTGTATCCCCAAATATCTGGACCTCCATAACACAATCAATAACAAAACTAAGAAAACTAGTGACTCAAGAATATAACAAGGTCTTTACACAAAGGAAGCATCCAAAAAACATAACAAATAATAAAGGCACCCCAGCATTTTTGTACACAAAAGGTACAATAAGTAACCCAAACCCCCTGAATCTACAACCACACATCCATAACAACTAAAAAACATCCATTCCCCAAACTCATATTCACGCAACTCCCCCCCCTTTCCCCCCCCAAAGGGAGACGAGGCAGCTATTGCCCACTGACCTACACGACAACTTATTCGCATGCCCGATATTTTATTCACAGTTTTCACAAGGGCTTCAATAGTGAGCCTTTTATAACCATCCAAAAAAACCCTTATCCCCCCCCTCCTCCCATACAATTTCCCTATTCCTACACATTGTACGATAAAAACATTATTGCAAGAAAACGCCTTTCACCTCACTTACCCCTTTCCCCCTCATTACCCAGGGAAATATAAATGTAATCCACGATAATAAAATCTAAACCCCGT
The DNA here is from genome assembly GCF_026875155.1 of Cherax quadricarinatus. Taxonomy (NCBI): domain Eukaryota; kingdom Metazoa; phylum Arthropoda; class Malacostraca; order Decapoda; family Parastacidae; genus Cherax; species Cherax quadricarinatus. The sequence goes on from NC_069463.1 coordinate 273,807, forward strand.
TCAACGTCCTGTAATCCACCGTGTTGAGACTTAAAACGCACGCAGGACCTGCACCCCTCTCCCTCCCACCCTCTGTACCACCCTACCCAACCCAAACTCCTGACATCTTCTAAACCTTCGCAAAAATGGACAACATGAAAAGCCGTGTCTTCCCCCCACAAAACCCAAAACCCGCCTCCCTCCACGACTCTTCTGGATCGTAGTATGGCAATATACCATGTAAAAAAACGAACCATGACTTCACGCACCCAAAAAGCCGTAATTTCAACTTACTAAATCGGAGCCATATTTTCCCACGAGTACTGGGGGAACAAACCTTCTACTGGAGTTTGCGCACGTACCCCAGTACTACTTAAAACTCTTTATGCAAATGTTCCTCCTTTCCCTTTTTACCAAATCAACAAAAGCTCCTAGTACAATTCTCACATTCCCTTAACTCCATTCCCCTATACCACTTTTTCATCCTCGTATATACTTGGTCCATTTTTCCCGCCATCACACCCACACGCCAAACCTCCCACTTTAGAAAAACACATTTCACCCTACGCTTTAAGTCCAACAATCCCAAACCTCGACGTACAGGTAACATAACAACCTCACATTTTAACCAATCACACCTCGATCCCCACAGAAAGGTAAATACCCTTCTCAATATTCCATTGATCGCTGTTCCTGTAATCGGGAATACAGCCGCAACGTGCCACACCTTACTATACAATAAAACGTTAACAATGATCACACATTGGGCCAGAGTGAGATGTTGGGGCCTCAAAACACCCACACGACCAATGACCTTTTCCAACGTCCTTACTGAATTTTCCTCCCGCGCCCAACCAAATCGTCTCTATAAAATAATACCGCAAATCTTTTTAAAGACATCGCAGTTGTGTTAACCTGTTACAGCTCACCATTCCACCCCCTTTCCAGGTACCCAACCCCATGATCATCGACTTTTCACTATTTACCGTCATACCTGTGGCACGTTTTAAACACACGCACAACATCTTCCAACCCTTTCATAGACATATGTTTACACACCAAAAACAGTCCCTAATCATCCACATAACCTATTAATGCCGGCCAACAATCCCCTTCCCCTACCCCACCCCCACCCCGGGAACTTACTGTGCTCTCAACCATCCTGTAAAAGGGATCCTGAAAACGCAAATAAGATCTGTGACATAGGGCACCCTTGTCCTTTAAAACCTCTACCCATCTCAAAATCCGTCCCCATACACCCATTATTTGTTTCCATCATCTTTGCCCCCCTTTTACAGCGTGTTTACCCACCCAACTATTTCTTCTCCATAACCCTGTCTCCGAAGAATACTCTGCAGTGCACCCCTTTCCACTCTATCTTTGGCGGCCCGTCGGTCCAAGGCCGTAAAGCCCCCCCCTTCTCTTCCCCCTTTGACTCCACAAAACTTCTTAAAAGCCCGTGACCTTCTAACATCGACCTGCCCCGGGAAACCTATACTGCGATGCGAAACGACCCCCCCCACCACACATTTTCCCTATTACCCAAAATTTTTGCGAAAACCTTATAGTCTGCACATAGCAACGATATCGCCCTATACTTCCCCAAAGGGTTTTGGGTGCCCTTTGCCTTTTGGGACCAACCCCACAACTGCCGTATTCTGCTTATCCCCTAGCGTACCCCTTTTCCTTCATACAATTTAATAATCTTACCATGAACTTCCCAATCAACTCCAATGCTGCAAATAAAATTCCACCGGTAAACCGTCAATACCCGGGGCCTTGCCCTTCCTCATTCCGTGTAAAGCAATTTCAATTTCCTCCTCAAAGCCTTCCTATCACTGTGACCCAAAATGCACTTAGCATACGTGCACACCTTATTTAATTCCACTTCATCCACGCCACTACTAGTCCAGTATTTTTTATACCATGTATCCGCATATGCACTCATAGCTTTTGAGTTTCTTATCACTTGACCTGCTCTATGGATTCCCATCGTCTCATTTACCTCCAAGCTCGGGACTGCCGTCAGCGCCTGCTTTTGCTTTTGCTGCCGCAACACACACACAGATGGCCTGTCTCCCCACAAAACTTCTTCTAATCCTGCTTGCACCCGCCCACTTGAAACCGCTCATTATGCAATGTTTGCTAGCTCTCTTTTATGTCTACAATCTCGTCCATGGGGTAAACACCACCAACCGATCCCTGCCCATAGCAACTTCGTAATCGATCCTCTAAATAATTCACTAGCCCATATTTTAAAGTGTTTATACGCCTACCCTCCCTCACGTAAAAGGATTTTATCCTTTCCTTTGCCACCGAGTCCCACCCCGTTACAATGTCTTCCACCTCCTGAGCTTCCCTTGAAAGCTCATTCCATAGCATAGAAACCCTCTAACCCTTCCTCATCACTTAACACACTAATATTTAATTTCCAATAATTCTTATAAATTTCCGCCATTCGCTCCCACCCTACCTCCACTACAACTGCCCTGTGATCTGACAAGACCGTCTCCACCGTATTAAAAGACTTTACAACTACTCCCTGAGAAATATACACTCTGTCCAACCTTGCAGCATATCCCCTTGTGATAAAAGTATGTTCTGTTTCCCACACCCCTCCCCCAAACACATCTCTTAACTTAACATCCCTCAACAAATCTCTGAGAGGTGCAGACATATGCCCAGCCCCTTTGGGTTCGACGTCAGCCGCCCTTATGACACAGTTCCAGTCACCCCCCACTATCGCCACTTCCGGAAGAGCACGCAAAAAATGAACGAGGTCCTCACACACAAAATCCGTTCGAACCTTCGTGTCATTCTCCGCAGGGGCGTACACACTAAAGATACACGCTTTCCCATCCAAGTTCCATCCACTCTCAACACCCTCCCCCACCCCCCTCACATCTCTGCAACACCCTCCCCCCACCCCCCCTCACATCTCTGCAACACCCTCCCCTCACCCCCTCACATCTCTGCAACACAAACGGGCTTGTCTCTTTTATTAAAAGACCCACACCACCTTTCAAACGGATAGTTGGCAGGGTCAGTACTTTATAACCTGCAACACTTCCCCCTCTTTGAAATTGCGTTCTTGAAGGAACATAACATCAACTCTATGTTTGCTAAGAAAATTGTTTAACCAATTTCTCTTTAGTCTAGTACATAAACCATTAACATTAGCAGTCATACACCTAAGGCCTGTTATATTTTCCACCCTTTCCTCTTCTCCTCCCGTGGTTCACCACTTGATTTGTTATGTCTATGTGTCTTCTTTACAGTACCTTCCCATTCACCTCCCTTCTTGCGATAGCGTCCCTCATGACAACCCCCCCCCCCTCCCCTCTCCTCCCCTCACCCATCCTCTCAGTTTTTTTTCCAGTCCTCTGTGCCGGCGTCAGTACGTCATCCGAATCTGACGTAGCTGCTCGTTTCCTCGTAACGTTCTTATCCTCCATGTCAAGATCCGAGGAAGCCTCACGGTGTACCTCAACATCCACCTCACAATGAGGCATGAAGTCTCCCGACGTCCCAGTCTCGTCGTCCATCTGCTGAGTCTCATATTGTTGACAATCCAGACTCAGAAAGTCTCCAGCTACGTCTTCTGGAGACGGAGCTTCCACCACTTGCGGTGACAAGGTCCTTAAAACTTCGTCCAAATCCTCACCTATACTCAACACGTCATGCCAGGGTACCAATCCAGCAGATGGTATCAGCAACGACTCAGGTGCAGGGAGCTGAGGGGAGGACTCACTCTCATTTCAAAAAGCCTGTTCCACCATCTCACTCCACAAACGACCACGCCCTTCCTCTGACGAACGATGCCCACCTTCATCACGTGTGACTGGGGCTACCTCTTCTTGCACAGGTTTGGTCACGCATCTGTTCTTTTCGCATGCAGCCGCTATGTGGTCATACTCTCCACAAATGCGACACGTATGCCGCTGTCCAGGACATAAAACCATTACCTGTGTCCTAAAATCTTGAAGATACACATATGACGATATGGGTTGACGCAACGTCATCTTAAGGCTGAATGTACCTTCCAGCATACCTGCGTAGGCACCCATTATCCACTTACCCTGCTGGGCAGAATACACAGTTCCATATTTCTCAAATACGTTTCTGATGTCAGCTTCATTTGCCTCAAAGGGGACATTCCGCAACTTTATCCAGGTATAATATCGAGACACGTCCACAAGTCTCACATGCACAGCAGGCGTAACGTCAAAACACACATCTTGAAAGCGCGTAACCACCGATTCATAAACTGTCGCAGCAAGCAGTTTCACAAATATTCTATGCGCTCCATTCAGCGCTACCCCATACAATTCACCATCTTGTATGCCGTATGTCTCCCTGATTATCTTGGGTAAGAGTATTTGAGCTGAACTAGGTATAATCGCACCTTGATGCAGTTCAATACCAATAGTATTAATGCGTCAGCGATGACAAACCGCCATCTTAACACCAGTAATTTCCCAGCGGGAACATTCTCTGCTCATCTGTTGGTGTGAGCAGATGTACGCCTGCTGCCCTCTCTCGGCGATTGGAAGACTTTCTGTTTTTTCCAATATGGCGCAGAGTGTAAGGAGGAGGGTAAATACTGTGGGTATCCAGCTGGTTCGCGGGGCAATTTCACCGCAAGCTGCTCCTGTGCTGTTGCCATGGAAGATGGAGATACGGCGATTGACCGAGGAAAACAAGAGGATTCGTAGTAGTCCTCCTGTTTCGAGTCCTCAGGTCAAGAAGGGATCGTGGTCAGCAGGGGACGACGAAGTTGACGATCAAGAAGACGAATGGAAAGCCAGAAACGATGAAGAAGAAAGAGACTGCTGTGGAAACTCCCGTGGAAACCTCCAACACATTCTCGGTGCTACCCGACGAATGTGAGTCTACTACTGGGATCGTCACGACGAACGACAACAAGGAAGGTAAGAATATTGTTGTTGTTGGGGATAGCCAGGTTAGATACATGGATGGGGCATTCTGCTTGAAGGACAGGAGTAGGAGAAAAGGGTATGCTTTCCTGGGGCTGGGATGGGGGGACATTGTTAGCCGGCTTGACATCATGAACGGTAAGGGGATCAATCCTATTATTTGCCTCAGTGCTGGAGGCAATGATGAAAGGAAAGCGTAGAAGTGGGATTTAGTTAAAAAGTTCAGGACAGTATAGACATGATTAGGAAGAAGGGGGGGCTCCCTGTTATATGGGTCATTTTGCCAAGAAGAGGTGTTGGTAATGAATGGTTGGTCCAGAGCAATTGGTATTAATTGTTGGCTGGATAAACACTGTAAGGATAATGCAGTACCATTCATTGACAACTGGGACAACTTCTATGGCCGAAAGGGACATGTATGCCAGGGATGGGGTTCACTTATCCAGGGCAGGTGTGGGTTTTCTTGCTAACTCAGTTGAGGGGGTTGTTAGGACTTTAAACTAGGATTAGTTAGAGGTATGGGTTTAGAAAGGGATTAATAATGAGTATGGATATATTGACTTATGCTCTGATATTAAGAATCTTATAGTAACTGTCATGGAGTAACTCTGGGTAATGATAATTTCAGAAATTGTGTAAAAACAAAGATGAATAGGAAAAATGTGCAGAAGAAAAACATATGATGGTATTTTATGCTAACAGTCGAAGTGAAAGAAATAAAATAATGAACTACGTTTGGTAGCATGTGCTGGGAACTTTGATATCATTGCATTAACTGAACGTGGTATGATTTAAAGAGTCGGGATATGACTGTTGAGTGTAATATTCAGGGATTTAAGTTATTCATGTGGATATTTGTAATGGGAAGGGGGGAGGATTTGCTTTGGGTATGTTCGAGAAAATATTAATTGTTGCATAAAAACAGGTATAAAAATAGATGGAGCAGTAACAGAGTCTGTTTGGGTAGAGTTCGGGGAAAGGGTCAAGAAAAACAAAATCTGGGTGTAATATACCGACCTCCAGGTTTGGATCACGATAGAGGGAGACTTCTTTGGGACGAAATTGTTAGGGCTTCTGTTACACAATACGTAGTCATAGTAGGGGACTTTAATTTTTGGCCAAAATTTGACTGGAATTCTTTGACAGGTAATCTAGAGTCCAGTGACTTCATGGAAACAGTTCAGGACTGTTTTCTGAAACAGAGTGTAACTGAACCTACCGGGGTAATAATTTGCTAGACCTAGTCTTGTCAAATAAGGAAACACTCGTGAAAAAATCTGGAGATCACTGAAGAGCTTGGCGCAAGTGATCACAAATCCATCCCTTTAGCTTTAAATTTGGGGAATGCAAGAATAATGATAATACATTTTAAAAATCCCGATTTTCGTTCTGCCGATTTTTAATGGACTTGGGGGAACATCTGTCTAATCTTGATTGGGGTTATCAGCTAATGATTTTATTGACGATAATCATACTTATGAATATGAAGGGATCTGCTTTTATGATTGTTTTCTTAATAATGTACACATTTGCCCAGAGTATATTACATTCCCAGAGAGAAATTAGGTCTAATATAACGATCCAAATGGGTTAACAGGAGGCTAAAGCATCTATATAGGGGAGAAAAGGGGAATTTTAGGCGCATCAGAAGAGGAGAGGTTAACCTTACTGACAATATGTTCAGCTTAAAAGAGAAGTAAAAAAGCGATTGAAAGGCTAAAACGTGATATGAAATTAGAGTTGCTAATGAATCAAAGGATAATCCAAAGGGGTTCTTTCAAGTGTATAGGACGAAGGTAAAGGGAAAAAACTAGGACCTCTGAAATCGGGGAATTTGGACAGCTGGACGGATTAATGAACTGGAAATGTGTTCCTTATTTAATGACTATTTTTTGTCAGTTTTTTACACAGGAAGATGTAAATGAGATTCCAGTAATTAACAATTATTTAGTTCCTGATGAATTCAAGTAAACTAATATTACTGTCACGAGGGGCATGGTTATTAAACAGATAGACAAACTGAAACAAAATAAGTCCCGGGACCCATTTAGTTGTTTTCAGGGGTACTTAAGGATACAAGATGACTAAGTCAGCCATTAACGAGTGTATTCAATGCGTCCATCCTTACCAGTGTTGTGCCAGAGATGTGAAGATGGCTAATGTGGTTCCTTTTTTCAAATCAGGGGATAAGTCCACTCCTTCAAATTACCGTCCAATAAGCCTGACATCTATAGTGGGCAAGTTATTAGAATCAATTATAGCTGACATTATCAGAAGTCACCTTGAAGAGCATAACTTGATAAAATGAATTCTCAGCAGGATTCACTAGAGGACGTTCTTCAATAGACATTTGAGGATTGACAGTGAAGGAATATGATATTGTTAATTGGATTTAGTACAGGGCCCTTGACAAAAGTACCCCACAAGAGACTTTAAGAAAAATGGGCTCATGGGTATGGGGGAAAGTTTAGCATGGATTAGGCAGGCTTACAATAGAAAGCAGAGGAGTTTTCCCTTAATGGAGTGAAATCTGAATGGGGATTATCACTAGTGGCGTTCCAAAAGGATCAGTTTTAGGCCTTCCCTTTTTCATAATTACTTAATGACCCTTTATGAAGGGATTACTAGTGCAGAGAATTTGCTGATGAAAAAGATTGGCCGTATAATTCATCGAGGAGGGTTCAATGAATCCAGGACGATTTGAACAATTAATGCTTGGTCTGAAAAAATGGCAATGAAGTTTAATGTGGATAAGTGTAAGGTACTTTGCCCTTTGGGAAAGAAAATAACCCTCGAAGCTATAATCTAGGTGAAGTAGAGCTTGGTCATCAGAATGTAAAAAGACTTGGGAGTCATGGTAAGGGAGAAAATCTAAGCCAAGGGCAGCAGTCCTCAGTGTGCACAAAAAGGCCAACAGATTCTTGGATTTATCTCGAAGTATAAGTAACAGAAGTCCCAAAAGGTATATTACAGCTCTATAAAATCCTAGTGAGGCCTATTTAGATTAGCTGTCAGTTTTGGGCCCCTTACAAAAGGATGGACTAGACTCATTAGGAAATACAGAGAAAATGACTAAAATGGATTACCCGTGTAAAGGGAAACCCCCGTATGAAGATAGACTTTTAAACCTTAAATCTCCACCCTTTTGAGAGGTTTAAAAGAGGGAGATATTTATTGAAGTGTATAATGGATGACGGGTAAACAAGGGAGACATTAATAAAGTTACTGGGGTGCGAACCGTAAGAACCAGAATAAGGATTTAAGTTTGGGTAAATTTAGATTAAAAGGACTGGTAGTACTGGTTTCTAACAGAGTTTTTAAAATGCGTGGAACGTCTTCCCAGGGGGATAGAGGCTAGACCTTGGGAGCTTTAAGAAGGACCTGACAAATAGAGGGAAGGGCTGGTTTATGTGTTGGGGGGCGGGAGTTTTTTTTCTTGTAGTAGCTTTAGGTAGATGTCGTTTTGATAAGGACCTGCCTCGTATGGGCCAGTAGGCCTTCTGCAGTGTTCCTACATTCTTATGTTCTTATGTTCTTATGTATGGTATTCAGGATGAAGAACTGTATGGTGTAGCACTTAATGGTGCATACAGGGTGTTTGTTAAGTTGTTAAACACCGGCGTCTACGAGCGGCTGGTAGAGAAATACCAGGATGTTCGAGTGGACGTCAATTCTATGGTGAGTGTCCGCCTTCATGACGTCTCCAGGCACTATACATGGGTTAGAGTGCGAAATGTACCGTTTGAGGCTGATGAAACGGACATACGCAATGTTTTTAAGGACTACGGTACCGTTCACCTGGCACAGCCCGGCAAGTGGGTGGAAGGTGCATATGTGGGATACCCAGAGGGCACGTTTTCACTGAAAATGACGATACGGCACCCCATACCGTCATATGTTATATTGGAGGCCTTCAGGACTCAGCTCATGGTGTCCAATGCTGGACAACGCAAGACATGCAGGCGTTGTGGTGGTTATGATCACATTGCTGCATATTGTGAACAACAGACTCGACTCCATGGTGTTGAATGTACTGCCGCAGGGGAATCTGGGCAAGTTGGACGTGCTCTAGAGATACAGGAAGGACGTGGGCCTGGTCGTCTGTGGAGTGAGGAGGTGGAGGAGGCAGAGGCAGTGGCGGGTGCAGACCTGACGGCCCCTGTGGTTGGGGGCCCTGTGGGACCCTTTTTGCCTGATGGTGGGGGACAGCATGGTTCAGCGGAGGAAGCCATTGACGAGGTCCTGGAGAATGTGCTCACCTCGCTGTTTCCCCAGTCCGATGGGGAGGGCGAGTTGGGGACGAGGGCTGATGTGAGGAATGCTGCAGACCTGTGTGGACAGCAAACTGAGCCCATCGACTTGGTGGTGTCTCACGGGGCACTGTGCCCAGAGGGTGGGAAGGTCAGACATGTGGTGGAGGTGGAGGTTCACCGTGAGGTGTCACAGGATGTGAGGATGGGAACAGGTGGAGTCGCGTGCAAGCGTGAGGCTGTGACATCGGATTCAGATGATGTCCTGACTCCAGCACAGAGGACTGGCAAGGTGGTGGTGGTGGAGGAGGAGAGTGATGGTCCCTCAGGGACTTTGGACCCGGAGCTGGACCGGGGAGGGGTTAGGGCTGCCAGTAGGGACGTGCATAAAGGAGGTCCGAAAGGGCATGGTGGTGTTGTGAGGAAAGTGACAAAGCACAGGGGGAAGAAACCACCGCTGGCCTAAGGTGTATGACAGTTAACATTAATGGTTTGTGCCAGGATGTGAAGCATGCGTGGTTTGCAAGTTTCTTGTGCCGGCATAGAGTGGATGTTGTATTTGTGCAAGAGCACAATATCAAGGTGGGGCGTGTATTGGAGGTGAATGGTTATAGGGCTTTTGTGATGCAGACGGGTCGCTTGAAGGGAGGGGTGGGAGTCCTATTCCGGGAGGCGAGCCCATTTGTGGTTAGTAGAAGTGAAGGGGTGGCGAGGGGCGTATTATCAGAGTGGATGGATGGTGGATGGGTGAGCGAGTGGCGTTAGTGTGTGTGTACGCACCTGCAGAGAGTGATGCACGTCTGAAAGCGGATTTTGTGAGGGATGATCTCGTTTATTTTTTCCGTTCTTTACCACCTGTCCCTATTGTGGGAGGGGATTGGAATTGTGTTATTCGCAGGGCAGACGTCGAGCCGTGTGGGGCAGGGCATTTTTCCACTATCCTAGGTGATCTTCTGAGAGATGTGTGTCTACGTGACGTATTTGGGGGTGGGGCTTGGGAGGTGGAGCACACTTTTGTTAGATGAGGATATGCAGCGAGGCTAGATCGGGTGTACATCACAAAGCGGGTTCGAGTGGAGTCCTTGCGTACGGTGGAGGTGGAATATTCAGATCACAGGGCGGTCGTGGTAGACCTGGGGTGGGATGGGCTGGCCAGGAGGTGGAAGAGTTATTGGAAACTAAACACGAGGATTCTGAGTGATGAGGAGGGGCAGGGAGGATTTGAGACGTTGTGGGCAGAGCTCAGTGAGGAACGGTGGGGCATAGAGGATTTACTGGGGTGGTGGGACGGGGTAGCTAAGGCACGAATATGCAAGTTTTATGTGAGGGAGGGGAAACGCATGATGCAACAATCGTATGGGCTCCTTCAGTACCTAGAGGGTAGGTTGAGGGATAGCTATGGAGAGGTGGACACGGGGGAGTATATCCTGTAGAGGAGATAGAAACGTTGAAGGGAAGGATTCATGAGCTGCAAAATGAACGGTTTAATGCGGTGCGTGTGCAGGGGGGGTTGAGGAGGTGTTTTTGGGGCGATCGACCATCGGCATGTGTTTTTTCGAGGTCAGCAGCGACGACGGACGGCCAAGAGGTTGGTAGGTTAATCATTCACTCTGAAGTGGGGGATTATCATGAGGGGCAAGTGTTGAGGACGACTGAGGGAATGAGTGGTTATGCGGATGCATGGTGTGAGCAGTATTTGGGACATAGTGCAGTGGGAGGTGCAGCATTGCATAGTGTCTGTGAGCTAGTGCCATGTTCATTGGGGCGTAGTGATCGAGTAGCGCTGGGTGGGAAGATAGATGAGGGCGAGGTTTGGCGGGCATTAGTGAGTATGAGTACGGGAAAGGCTCAGGAAATGATGGATTACCCTGTGAATTTTACCCGCAGAACTGGAAGTTAATGTGTGGATTCCTGGTTGGAGTTGATGAATATCATGAAGGAGAAGGGGGTGTTGGGGGAGTTGCAAGCCACAGCAGTGGTTGTTCTGGTCCCAAAGGGAGAGGTCCAGAATACCCTCAAGGATTATCGGGTGATATCTTTACTTTGTGTGGATTACAAATTGTTTGGAAAATACTGGGAATCACCCCGAAATGGTCGTGGGGCGTGTGTTCTGGAGGGCAATATGGGTTTCCTGGCAGATCTATGGTCGGGGGGGAAAAA
>NC_069463.1:285632-288132 GCF_026875155.1 Cherax quadricarinatus
ATGTCACTCAGCAGGACAAAGCATGGCCCGGGACATTTGTTGATCAGGCCTGGCAACACAGGGCTTAGATATCTCCGGGTTTTGATGATCCATACGGCTGGAAACCTCCGTCCTATGATTATACGGTTTGGTAACCCCCGTAGCTTGCTCATTCATGGAAATTCATATGGTTTTATCCAACCCCACATAACTCTGGGGGCTTGACCCCACATGCCGGGAACTCGCTGGTTTTGATCCACACGTGGCTTCTTGATCCAAGGGCTTGATCAACGCACCTCGATGCCTTGGCCCCCGGGAAACACGCTATGGCAAGGAATTCACACAGATTAAAAGTGAAGCAGTTAGGGGGGAGAGTAGCAGTAGGGTGGCGTAAGCGGGGAAAGTTTCTGCCATCTCTCCTCACTCACCACAAAAGTGGCATCGCAAAACTAACCTCCTCGGCTAAAAAACGCTTGCTGATGAAACAACACACAACATACATGATGCTGAACCCTGATTTAGAAACACCCCCTTATTGCTATGGGACCCACCCGCACCGCTAAGATTTCCCGAAAAAAAAAAGCGTATTTGGGCTTGAACCTGCTTGTACGGTGTCTGGTTGATAAGGGCTGCTATCATGTGAACTTGTTGAGGGACGGATGCGCTTGTACACATAGATGAAGGAGGCAGTGACTTTATGACTTCATCTCCTTCCCTCCCTAATGGTAAAACCAACTCCACGGTGAATAATATTTTTTTTTCCCGCGTGGCGTGGGTTTTATTGGTTCTTGATACAGGCTTTGTCTGGCCCGGGTAAGGGGGGCCAAGACCCTGCCCTGGCAGGGAGAAAGAAAGAGAGAGAGAGAGGGGGCACTTGTTTCGGTCTGCTTCTGTGGTAGTGAAACAACTCGGGTGTTAGGGATGAGCTAAAGGTGGCCCTAAGACACCAGGTGGCAACACATTATGGGCACGTTTTCCCTCCGTACCCCTTGGAAACAAGCATGAGGTAATTATACCCAGCTAAATGGGGGCGGTGGTGGGGGGTAGGGTGTGGTATATCGGCAGGGGTGGTGGTATGGGGGTGGTGGTTGGGCTGGTGTTTTTGGGAAAAGGTGGGGAAGTGGTGGTGATGGAGATGGTGGTGTTGGTGGTCTTGGGGTGGGGGGCGGGGTTTAACCTAAGTCTAGGGGGGTACCCCGGGGGATCAACCTCCCGCCCCCATTTCACGACCAGGCCCCCCCGGGGGATAAGGGCCTGATCAACCCGGCTGTCACTAAGACCCCCGTAGTCCATCATACGAACCACAACCCAGCAATCCCCGGGACAAGTAGCCACAAACGGCCACAGCCCCGTTGATCCGGCACCGCTTTAAGTACTGTCCCGCCCGCTTAAGGCACCAGGGGCTTATTGCATTCCCCTTATCCTGGTGGGAGGGTTGAACAGCTTGGGCTCCGGACACTTATTGTTTTTTCCTCAGTTAAAAATGCGCCCCACTTTTCATTGGGGTATTTTGCACCGCTTCCCTCTTTTGCTTTTGTAGAAAGATTTCTGTGTGAGTTAGGGGAACATTTTTTCTAGGGTATTCCAAATTTTAAATTTGACGTATCTCCCGCCGCCCTCCAGCGAGTACAAGTATTGGTGGTGATAGTGGTGGTAGTGGTGATCTTAGGGGAGGGGAGGGTGATGGCAATGGTAGTGATATTGGTGGTGGTGGTGGTGGTGGTTGTGGTGGTGGTAGTGGTGGTGGTTGTGGTGGTAGTGGTGGTGGTAGTGATGGTGGTGGGGGTAGAAGTAGTGGTGGTGGTGGTAGTGGTAGTGGTGGTGACGGTAATGGTAGTGGTTTGGTGATGGTCTCAGTGGTGGGGATGGTGGTAGTGGTGATGGTGGTTGTCTTAGTGGTGGGGATGGTGGTGTGGGGTGGTAGTGGTGTTTTTGGTGGTGGTGGTGGTGTTGGTGGTGTTGATGGTAGTGGTGGTGGTGGTGGCTTTGTTGGTGGGGGTGGTGGTGGTGGTTTTGGTGGTGGGGGTGGTAGGGGTGGTTTTGGTGGTGGGGGTGGTAGGGGTGGTTTTGGTGGTGGTGGTGGGGGTGGAAGTGGTGATTTTAGGGTGGTGGTGATGATGGAGGTAGTGGTGACGGTGGTGGCGACGGTGGTGAGGATGGTGGTGGTGGTATTTTTGGTGGTGGTGATGGTGGTGGCGATGGTGGTGGTGGTGGCGGAGGTGGTCTTGGTGGTGTAGTGGGAAATTACCTGCAGGAGGTATACAGTATATTATCTGAATTATTTCCTGCAAGTAATCTGAGTGAGGTAAGTGGGAATTAGCCACAGTTGGTCGGCGAACTGTCACTCCCTCGATGCCCACTCCCTACCACTCTCACAAGAAAGCTTGACCAAACGTTAAATTAATAATTGCAATATTAAACATTAATACCAATAAAGGTAAATAATAAAACAATGTGGACTGTATATAGTTTTATGACCTGACTGTTGGGAATGATTAATGGGAATATTTTTACAGAGACT
>NC_069463.1:290632-302825 GCF_026875155.1 Cherax quadricarinatus
GCTTAGGGTGAAGCTTGTAGCAGGAACATTGTGTAGCTTGCTGTTTCGCTTCGCTTTACAAATTTTGCGTGTCAGTTGCTTATGATCAGCTTGCTATTGGGTGATCGTTCAACAGCTCGCTACTAGCTTTTTCCCAGTGTGCTCGCTTCGCTAACGGTCAATCTTGTGTACAGTCGGCTTTTGCTTGTATGCGTATTCTGCAATCGTACTGTGCATAGCTAAGCGTGTTCTGCAAATTAACGTGTTACGTTGGGGTATTCGTACTGTGCATAGCGAATAACTTATGCCACCTAGACGAGTCAGACGCCTGGTGTCGGCATATACTTTGCATAACCTACCAAAAATTGTCCCTACAGCGTTGTTGGCAAATTGCTCGTTCCATTGGCATTCCCTATAAACGTACTCTCACAGCTGCGCAACTGCGTTCACTTATTGCTGACATACTTATTGAAGAAGAGATGGCACATCAAACTCCTCCCTCTACGGGAGCTGGGGAAAAAACTCTTATGTTCTCGCATGAGGAAGATGATACACCTACGGAGCAAAATGGTCAGTATGGTGCAGCTGGGTTGTCTCGAGGTGAATCAGCGTCGTTGGCACTTGAGCTGGCAAAAATCACGCTGGAGCAAACTAGGGAACAGAGAGCATTCGCAAGGAAGAATTTGATAGGGAAAGAGAAAGAGGCAGTTTTCGCATTCTGTAAACGATTTCAGTTTACAAAAAGCAGTACAGCTTGTTCCCCGCTTCAATGAGGCCGAACCAGAGCAATTTTTCGAAGCTTCGAAAATCAGGCTCGAGCCTTGAGGTGGCCGGAACAGCACTGGGCAGCTTTGGGTTTTCATACAGCATTATTGGGTAAGGCACAGGAATTTACGTCGGTATTAACTGACGCTGAATTCTCTGATTTTCAAGTAGTGAAGACCACAGTGTTGGGAGCATATACATGTATCCCAGCTAAATATCGTTAGACCTTCAAATTGAACAGGCGGCAGCTTGGTCAATCCCTGGTGGAAATTTGTGAGACAGCAAACCAAAGCTTTTACCAGCTGGTATAAAGCGAGTGGTGTCTCTAACTTTGAGGAGCTGGTGCAGCTTATTCTGATTGATAACCTGCTGGAGTCTGTGGGACCAGAGGTTCGGTCTTTCTGCAGGATCGTGACTTAACCACTGCATTGGAGGCGGCCAGGTTGGCTGATACCTTCGAAACGAACCGCTCCTTGTCCGAGCGGTCCCGTCTCTCTTTTCAACAGTCTGGCGTGAGCAGAGATCGACAACATTGGAGAATGAAGTGCCAGCCGGAGGGAGAGCGTCTACGTCATCCAACCAAGTCACCTGGTGAGCCACGCTTCTCAACATATGGTCCCCCTGCGGAGAGGCAAACTACTTATGGAGCATCTCGACAACAATATCCAGGAGTCGCTGCCTGACCTCGGTGGAGTGCGGTTGTGCACGGCACCCCTCAGCTGATATCAGTCATAGACCTTAGAACGCGATACGGAGGTTTTGGAGTGTTCAGAGTGGATCGCTCAGTGTTCAGAGTGACTCCTTCTCGCCGACCTGTGTTAGTTTACGCACGGTTCGCGCCTTCGTGCGTGGACCACGCATTCGTGGGAGCACTCACGAATGCTGGGATGTTCCCTGTGAGGTCCATGTTAGTTTACGCATGGTTTCTCACAGGAAATTTCGTGACTAAGTGCTTTTCTTTCAAGACATTCTGCAGTGAGTCTGGCGTGTTCTGTGTTAGTTTACGCACAGCCACGCCAGCATACGTGTGCTACCGTGGCAACATTTTTCGGGCTTCCGGGGGCGTTCGTGCTGCGCGCCGCGCCCCCGTTACGACAGGACTTTCGTATTAATCCTGTTCTTTCAAGACTTTCGCAGTGAGTCTGGGTGTTCTGTTTATTTTTACCACACCCGCCATCAAAACGTGTGCTACCGGGGCAACATAATTCGGGGCGTTCGTCTGTTTGCCCCCGCGCCACGCTACGCAGGGGGAACGTTCGTGACAAGTGCTTTCTTTCAAGCATTCGCAGTGAGTTTTGGTTAGTTTACGCACAATTGCGAATCTGTCTGCATTCTGGATTCGTACGTGTGCTTGGCGTGGCGCGACCAGCCTTGTGCTTCGTGCACTGGTAAAATCCCCAGTGCCTGGGCTGTTTTATTTACCATACACCTATTGCCCTCGCCATTCGTGAAATTGTAGTAATTTGTGTGCTCATGCTCGGGGAAAATATCCTTTTGTAACCTGGGGTCTTCACAAAACGAACCGTGAGTGACTGATACTCGCTTTGAACCACTTAACCCGCTGCGTTTTTAAAGGGTCTGGAACTGTGCACACACACGACCTCGTTGGGGGGGCTGACGGCCATGTCACTCAGAACCAAGAGGCAAACGGCCCATGTCATCATGCGACGACGACTGTCAGGGCGACGGGGAGGAAGTGGAAGGGCCACGAAGAAACCCAAGACAACCTCATTGCGGGGGCGAGCCACAGAACGCCTCAGCTGACCAGCTGCTTCCCCAGATGGCCGGGGGACGATGAGGCAGCCAAAAGGCCAACCCAACCCCGGGCCCCAGCAGTGGAAACCCCCCCCAAATAGGGGGCCATGGAATGCCCCGGGCCCCTCCTCCTCACGAGGGCACCAGAAAACCAACCCAGACGAAGCCACACGGGCAACAGGGGAGAACGGATGGAACGGGGGCGCTCGACCAAAACCGTGCGCAAGAAACCCAAACTGGGGCCCTTCAAAAATTCATTACCCTCACTACGACAGTGAAGAACCTGGGGCGACCATGTTTTCCTCAGCTCAGCTGCACATCACCTCAGGGGAGAGATCGGGCGAAGCCGCGCGACGAGGACACATACATCGACTGAAGGCAAGGGCTGCAAGAATCCAGGAAAAGGGACCCTTTCAAGAAAAGATCACAAGGGGGTTGTGCTCCACTCCCTTTAAACCCAACCAGCAAGCGTTCCTCGAGAAACCAACTTGCAAGGCAGAGAGGCTGACCCCCGGGGACCAAAAAGATTCCAACAGAATTTTTTTCCACCACCGGGGGGCCCCACCACCCACGTCGCACGGGGGGTGTGGGGGGGTTCAAGTTTCGCCATATGAGGGGGCCCACTACAATGCTACAACTGCCGGGTTTTTAAAAACCATACGGGGCTACCTGCCAACGGGGAAGAATGTGGACTCAGCAACAGCACGACTCCAAGGGTTGCATTGCATTGCTAAACAGCCTGCCCCCGAGACCCCACGCCCCAAACCCCAAGGGGGCCCAACTGCGGCAAGAAACACCACGCAGGGAACCGGGCTGCCTGTCAGGGACAGCGGGGGCAACAGGTCACAGCGGGGCCCCCTGGGGCACAGCCCACCCAACTGGGGAAAAACACCCAAACAACAGGGGGGGACTCGACCAATGCCCCCCCCACGCCCCAACCCCATGGAACTACATCACCGGCCCAAATCGGGCAGCCAGTACAGGCCCTCTGGGGCGGCCAACCCTAAGCAAAGTTCCCAGCACTGGGGGAGAAACAGAGGAACCTTGCACCGCAAGGGGAAAAACGGCAGGGGAAAAGCTCGAACCTCACAAAACGGAACAAAGGAACAAAAACAAGCCCGGCCGGGGACGCTGCTAAGGGCGCGGCTACTCAGCACCAACAGGACACCAGAAGGACTTCCCGTCCGAGTCATCCCCCCCCCCGAGTGCAGCGGGAACGGCCGCGGCCCCGTCAGTGGCACAGAAACCACGGAGACCCGCGACCTGGGGCAGCAGCAGCAACAACGGGGGAGGGGGGGCCAAAAAACCACCCGCACCAAAGGGAAGCCCTGCCCCCCCAGAGGGAGGGCCCCCTCGCAGGTTCACATTGTCACCGAATCAAGCTTGGGTAGGTGCAAACCATGCTACTCCCAAAATGAAGACAGGCGGGTCTGCAAGGACTCCTGACTACCGGTACAGCATGGCTCCCTGGAGAGGGTCGACTCAGCAGCCCGAAAGATCACCTCCCCCGGGGCTTCACGCCCAGGAAATGAGAACACGCAGGGAGTTCCGGAGGCCCAAGGGCCCAAAAACGGGGGAGATGGATCCGAGGGGCCCCGGGCAGTCCCAAAAAATTCTCCATGGAACACGGGTCGAGCAGAAACTCCACCTAGCATCCGGGGGCAGCCCGGGGATGAGATAAAGTGTTTCTTTTCCAAGAAACCCTTGTCAAGCCCCCACCCCCCCACACCACGCACCCGGGGTTCTCTGCTACCCACGTGGTGGGCCCCCCCCGCCAGGGCACCGAAAATCTTGTGCGGAATTGCATCCCCCACTCATCGTCCGACCCAATCAACTGGGGTAAAGGGGGGAGGTGCAAGCTGTCACGCTGCAACGCCATCTGGACCACTACTTTTTACAATGGTACCGGGAGCGCACTTTTTACTCCGACCTCTCGGATTTTCAGCCTGTCCATATCCGCCTCGGGGGCGTGCCGGGGCGGGACAAAACGCCCATCATGAGCTTCCCCACTCTGCCCCCATACCAATAGACGGGCAGGCCTTTGGGCGGCATTTCGATGATGTTCCTGACGTCCCTCCTAAACAATGGGACCGACACACCACGGCGGCAACCGACTGGATTCCCTCTCCTCTCTCGGAGACTGCAGCCTGGAGTGAGGTGGAACTCCCCCCACTTCCTCACCACGACCATTTCGCGTCGTCACCCCACCTGGCGCTCACCCACACATCCCATACACACCGCCCCCACGGGGGAAATTTTTCAAGAAGGCGGACGGGCTGCTTCCAGATGTCAACACAAGGGTGGGAAAACGACCTCCCCTCTGCAATCCTATGCGGCTGCCCAAACCTCCAAGCGCCGTCCCATGCGGGTAGGTGGCCACCCACTTACCAAGGGTGGAGGTACCCTCAAGCGGGGCTGGGGGTTCTAAAGAAGACAGTCAAGGGGCAGAACCACCGTGTCAACTGTGCCCGCAGCCCAAGACGCAACCCTACTGCTGACACCCTTCGCACTGAAGAGGTGGGGCGGCACGCTCGCCACACCCCACAGATCCCCGGCAAATGGTTCGAATGGTGGCCCCTTCGGCCATGCCACTACCCTGTCTGAACTGGGGGAAAAAAGGTATAGCTACCGGAAAAGCAGAGGGAAAAGCGCGGCTCACCATACCCGGCGGGGAAGCAGAGAGGGTGGTCGACCTCTTCACTTCCCGGGGAGCAACAGCACGCCCCTTTCCACAAGATTGCAGAACTCCAGGGGTGTCCCCCCCCGACAGATGCCCGGCTACAGCTGCATGCGCAACACACGAACCGATTGACTTCAGCGACCGGAGCTGAAGGGAGCCCTCAGGAACAACACCCACACCACCCCTGGGCCAGATGGGATCACCTACAGTAGATCGCAAGGGGGGCCCCCCTTGGGCATGATGCACTCTTGGAGGGCACAAATGCTCCTGGGGGGCGGAAACCCCCACTGCGTGGGAAAGGGGGCCATCTCCGCCCCTCCCCCCAGCCCAGGGGGGGGGGCCCCGGGAAAACATGAGGGCCCCCTCTCTCTACCAGCTGTCTGTCCAAGACGGGGGAGGATGAAACCTTGACGACACGGGGGAAGCTTGGCCCGAACACCTCACATATACGGGTTCACACGAGGAGTGGGCACAGCAAGAGCACACCACCCCCCTTTTCGGCATTGGGTCAAACAAGAGACCCAAAAAATTTTTGTCTTCCTGACCTCGGAAAGCCCTTTTACTTGCCAGCGCACCCGCCAAACCTTTACCCCACGGCAGGGGGGTGAAGGGAAGGCTCCTTGCCTGATCTCTTCAACCTGCAGGGGGGTGTGCACGAGTCGTTTTCCCGGACAATGCCCCCCTCAGGGGCCCTTTAAAACGGCACCCCGCAGGGGGGGGTCCTCAGCCCCGCCTCTTCAATGTCCTATGCATGACTGGGGCGCCCATTCTCTTTAGGCACCCACTGCTCAGCTACGCGATGATCTTGCCCTCATCATCACCGAGAATTGGTTTTTTATGCATAGAGCCCAACGTGACCTTAAACCCCCCTCCACCGCCTCCGTCGTCCGGCCTCAAGGTCTAGCAGAAAAATCCCAAGGGGATGTCCTGCATCCAATGTCCGGAGGGGGGACTGCAATTTTAGAGTCAATCCGACTGGGTTATAGCTACCTGTACCGGGGTGCACTCGACAATCGCTCTCCTTTTGGAAACAGGGGGATACCAGAGACGGACCTGCAAGGTCACCGCCATGCGGGGCCCTCGCCAGCCCTAGCAGGGGGGGCCCCCTGACATTCCCGATTATTTTATGTGCAGGCGGGGCCTCTCTCATCGATTATGGGGCCTTACCCTTTTCCATGCCCGCCCAACCACCTTTGAAGACCAACGTCGTCCAAAAATACTGCCTCGGATCTGTTTTGGGGGGGGGGGTGGGGGCGAACACGTGCCCCTGAATCATGAGGGCCCAATTCAGCCCCCACGCGACAGAATCCCCTTTTGGCAGCCAGGAGGGGGCCAATAGTACAACTCCCCGTGGGAGGGGGTGCCAACACCTCCTTTAAGGCAAAGGGGGACCTCAGGGGGTCTTCTGCCGCTGTGGTGTGGTCAGCGGGTGATGTAGCAACAAACTCCTCCCCATGGGGCTTATAGTCACAAGAGCTGTGACCGGGCCCGTGGGGGGTATCTGTCTCCCCCTGGCACCAAACAGTTGTGATCCCCACCAAGACCTCCCAGTTGGCAAGCGCACTGTCCACAACACGGCGCGCAATGGGCTGCAGTGGTATTGCACACAGAGCACCCTGGTGCGCCCTTATTACACCCAGGTCCCGGGGCCAGAGGCGGCCCACGGTCCCGGGGGGCACCATGCCACTCTGAAAGGGTGGATGGCGTCCCAAGACACGCACAATTCCCAGGGAGAACTCCATGCCATCCAGGGGCCCTCAACACACACCCCTGGATCATCGGCGACCCCCAGTCATTCATGTGGGGTCCAGAGCGGCGACCAGGCCGTCATGCCAGGGAGCCCGGGGCAACACCGGGTAATACGCCATCAGGAAGGCCTCAAAACTTAAGGAGCAGGGACAGCAAACAAAAATCAACTGGATACCGACCACATCACCTCGCGGAATGATGCGGCAGACAGCGGGGGAAGTCGGGAACCCTTGAGGCCCCCCAGTGACCACCATTGCTATCACCAAAGGGAGGTGGATCGTGGGGACTGAAGCAGCCAGGCACCCCTCCAGGGGGGGCCCAAAAAGGGGGCCGGGTCTGGTATGACAGGGGGGACCCGGGGGGGCCCCCCCCGAGAATGCGGGGCTAGACAGGGAAATTTTCGGTTGGGGTCCACCGGCGCGACTTGGCTACCCTACGCCAAAGACTCATTGACCGCGGGGAGAGAGCGCTGCTGCCCTTGCAACCAATGGGCCCAGGGCCCTAGTGCACACCTCCTCGACTGCCACGACGGGGTCACTCCGACAAGGGACTTCCCAATGGCGCCTGGGGACCCCAACCGAAAGACACCGCAGCCCGGCTGGTGTACCTCCCCACCCAAGACCTGGGAACCCATCCCCATCCTGGGGTGCCCACCCACCACTCGATGACGCCCCACATACAACTACGAGTCCCACACCCCATCTATCACCTCCCTACTCTTTTTCCCTCTTTACTCCCTACCCCTCCTCCCCCCCCCCCTTTAAAAAAAAAAAAAAAAAAAAAAAAAAAAAAAAAAAAAAAAAAAAAACCAATGGACCCTGTCCCGTTTAGGAAAAAAGTTAAACCCCTCCCCAAAGGGCACACTACCAACTTTTGTGGGGTCCCAAGTGTGAAGCCCCCCTTTGCGATCCCTGCCGAGAGAAAGAAAGGGCCCACTCCCCACTTGGGGACCCTTGCAAGAGAAAAAAAAGAAGTTACCCCCCAAACCGGAGGGCCCAAAAAGGGGAAAGATAAAGAATGAAAAATACGATCGACCCCCCCCCCGGGGGCCCCCCGGGTCACCATTTTTGGAGAAGCCCCGGGCCGGGGGAAGTCCCGGCCCAAACCCTTTATGAATGAATAAATGAAAAATACCCAGAGAGGCACCAGCCGGGAACGACCCCACTTAAAAACGTCACCCAGGGAGAAAAGGGGGCAACCCTGTGCCCTGCTTCGGGGGCAATAAAGGGTCACTTTCAGTTCCAATCCCCCCCAAAAACCCTAAACCCTGGGGAAAAATTTCACTTCCCCTTTTAACATGCCCCCTAAGAAGGTAGAAAAGGGTAGGGCCCCTTATTATTCGAAAGTCTTTTTTCCCCTTCCCGGAAAACTCAAAAACCAACAAAAGTAAATACCTTTAGAGATACTGGAGCATATTGCTCATTGTCAGAAAAGGGAAAAATTTTCCCCTTTTTAAAGGAATACTTCCTTAAATTCCTCTTTTTTTTGGGAAACCCATGGAGGGGGCTATTATTCAGTTCCTTTGCATAAAATTTATGTACAGTGCAAATATTACACTGGGTACTTGACTGTAGGTATCTCAAAAGGATTTCCCATGAAAAATGCCATGTTATTACTGGGTAATAACATTACTACTGTTACTTCGTGTCCTGAACCTATAATGATTAATGCTTCTCCAGTGTTGGCCATAACTCGGGCAACATCCCAAGGGTTGTCTGGGGAGAATGTTGACTATCCTTGGACGACTCGATCTCGGAATAGCCACGTTGTTTTATGAGACACACCGGCCGGAGTCTCGTAAATCAAGTGAACAGACCCCGATCAAGCCTTCCTATTCCCAGGTTGCAGGATTGCCAGATGTCTCTGTTTCCATGCCGAGGGACTGTCCTTCCGGGAGGAACAACGAAAGGACCCTTCTTTAAAATTCGCTTTTCAGGCAGCCATGGGTAAATCCTCTTGGGGTCATCCAGTCAAGTATGAAGTTAAAAATGATTATTTGGTTTGCACTGAGACTGGTAAGGAGAAAGAGGGCCGGCAATTATACGACAGGTTAGTGGTTCCAACCAAGTATAGACCTCAGATATTAAATATAGCTCATAATACGTCATCAGGAGGTCACTTAGGAATTACAAAAACCTTGTATAGAATCACAAAAGAATTTTATTGGCCAAAATTAAAGAAAGATGTGAAGAATCATATTAGGTGTTGCCGAGAATGTCAGCAAGTTGGAAAACCTGGACATTCCATTAAACCTGCACCTCTCCAACCATACCTGCTGATGGAGAACCTTTTTGCAGATTTAATTATAGATTGTGTAGGTCCACTACCTAAGTCAAAGTCTGGAAATCAAGTATTTATTTACAATTATGGATAAAGTAACCAGATATCCTGAAGCGATCCCATGCGTAGTATCAATACTAAAGCTATTCTCAAAGCTTTAACAAAATTCATTTCTTGTTTTGGCATTCCTAAAACTATACAAAGTGATCAAGGTACTAACTTCACTGCCAAAGCATTTAGGGAAGTATTAACTAGGTTAGGGATAATTCACAACTTATCCACTGCCTATCACCCTCAGTCCCAAGGCGCCTGGAAAGATTCCACCAAACATTACAAAACAATGATGAGAGTTTTTGCATGCACTTTCCGACAGATTGGGATGAATCTTACCGTTGTTGCTGTTCTCAGTACGAGAGACGGTGCAAGAGTCTACAGGGTAATAGTCCGTTTGAGCTGATCTTTGGGCACAATGTACGAGGTCCTCTTCGGGTGCTCAAAGAAGGATGGATGGGAGAAGACGTAAGCTCAGCACTCTACAACCCGTCTTCAGGTTGCAGGTGGCACGTGAGTTAGCCACGGCTAACCTAAAGATTAGCTCAAAGTAAGATGAAACAGAGGTAATGACAAAAGTGCACATTCCGCTCCTTCCATCCAGGAGACAGGTGTTGGTGCAGGAACCTATACCTGGCCACACCTTGAAAGCTAGATTACGGGACCTATGCAGATTGTAAGTAGATTATCCGATTTAAATTATGTGGTAGCTCCCATTGATAAGACCTCAAAAACAAAAACTTACCACATTAATCAAATCAAGGCCTTTCATACACCAGATAAAGTCCCAGTATGACTCTGTCCTCTACTCTGAGGACGACTCTGACTCTTGCACTCTATCTCTGAAATTAATACTAAACTTTCAAATTCTGTCCTCCTCAAGGATCCTAGCCCGTTAATGGATGGATTATCTGAAATACAAGCAACCAATTTAACTGAGCTTCTACAGTCACTATCCTAATATTTTTTCGGATGTGCCGAAAAAAATGTACGTTAGGTTACCATGATGTAGATGTGGGAAAATCTAAACCAATTAAACCTCTCCCCCTACAGAGCTAATCCTGAAAAGCAAAGGCTACTTCAGCATGGAATAGACTTCTTGTTAGAACATGTCTTAGTGGAGGAGTCATCTAGTCCATGGGCCTTCACCGTGCATCCTAGTAAAAAAGGCTGATGGAGGGTTTCGTATGTGCACAGACTACCGTAAAGTGAACGAGGTCACAATCACAGATGCTTACCCTCTTCTCGTCTGGATGACGTAATTGACTTTGTGGGTACAGGCTACTTTTGTGTCCAAATTAGATCTCCTTAAAGGTTACTATCAGGTACCTTTGAAAGATAAGGCGAAGGAAATCTCTGCCTTCGTGATTCCAGGAGGTCATTATCAGTATACAGTTACCCCCCTTCGGAATGAAAAATTCCCCTCTTCATTCCAGAAACTCATCCATCAGGCTATTAAAGGGACTTGAAGGCACGGCCAGCATACTAGATGATATTGTTGTGGTGTCTGATACTTGGGATCAACACCTACTTAGACTTAAAGCTCTGTTGAGACTTTAGAATTCCAATTAACAGTTAATTTATCTAAATCTTCTTTGGCCAGGCCACTATCACTTTCTAGGCCATGAAGTAGGTAGTGGTAATGTTGCACCTAAACTTGCTAAAGTTCTTTCGATTAAAGATTATCCAGTTCCTCATGATAGGAAATCTCTTCAACGTTTCCTAGGCATGATAGATTTTACAGAAGATTCTGTAAGAATTTCTCAGATATTGTAGCCCTCTTACCTCTATTACCAGTCATAAAGTTCCCTTTAATTGGACGTCAGATTGTAACACTGCTTTTAATAAAGCAAAAAGATTATTGTGCTCTGCACCCATTCTCCTGTCTCCAGACTTCTCCAAACCTTTTTCATTACAGGTTGATGCTTGTGAGTCTGGGGTTGGGGCGGTACTATTACAAATCGGGAACAAGGAGCTGCAGCCAATCGCATACTTTTCAGCTAAGTTCCAGCCACATCAGAGAGCTTACTCTACCATTGAAAAAGAAGCCCTCGCGCTGGTAATGGCTTTGGAACATTTCGATGTTTATGTGGGCCAGACATCGCAGGTGGTCACAGTCTACAGTGATCACAACCCGTTAGTCTATCTCCAAGCCATGAAGAATCACAACACAAGGCTTATGCGTTGGACGCTCAGGCTGCAGCCCTACAACCTAAAAATAAATTATATTGCCGGCAAAGAAAATGTGTTGGCAGACTCTTTGTCAAGAGTCTAGTTTAATATTTTATTTAGGTTAGGATGTATTTGTGGTAACCCCCTTTCAAGCTCTTTTTTTTATCCCCTGATGTGGGGTTTTTTTTTAGTGAGGGGATACGGGCTACCGTCCGCTTGTATCTTGGACTCTATGTTGGCCTATCTGACTGCTGTCTCACTCTGAGTTTAGGGTTTGGCTTTTGGTCACTAGGAAAGCTGAGCTCTATCTAAGAGTTGGGATGGTGGAGAGGATAGGCGGTCCCATTATTTGGTGCCATGGCGGCACGGTTACCACTGGGAGGTGGCAGCCTAATCCTGAGCCTTCTCGGGGGGTGGGGGTGTGGCATGCAAAGAGTACGTAACTTTATTCGGCGCATGGGACACACCCTCATTTACAGGCTACTCTCCCCAACCAGCGAACCAGGTTGCTAAGAGTTGATGATGGGGCCCCATCGTTCAACTAGTGACCAGGTTCTAGCCAATAAGAAGGTGGGATTGACAATCGCAGAGGTTATGTGGATACGCTCTCCTGTCTGCCCTTGTCATTCCCATTCTAGAGCTGGTTGAAGCACGGTCTGCTATCTTGTGGCTTCTATTTCTGCCTTGCTTACCGTGAGTGCACTATATTTATCACTGTACATAGTGTAATTTGCGTTTAATTGGTGAAGGAATTATTAAAAT
>NC_069463.1:303325-325991 GCF_026875155.1 Cherax quadricarinatus
ATGCCCCCAAAATTCCCCCCAAACTATTTTCCCCCACCCCAGCACACTTGACACACACCCCCCAAATGAAATGGCACTAGCTCACAGACATATGCAATGCTGCACCTCCCCACGCACTACATCCAAATACTGCTCATACCATGCATCCGCATAACCATTTCATTCCCTCAGCCCCCCCCCTCCTCAACACTTGCCCCTCACGATAACCCCCACTTCAGATGAACGATTAACCTACCAACCTCTGTGGCCGTCCGACGTCGCTGCTGACCTCGTAAAACACACGCCGATGGTCGATCGCCCCATAACACCTCCTCGACCCCCCCTGCACACGCACCGCATTAAACCGTTCATTTTGCAGCTCACGAATCCTTCCCTTCAATGTTTCTATCTCCTCTACAGGATATACTCCCCCGTGTCCACCTCTCCCATAGCAATCCCTCAACCTACCCTCTAGGTACTGAAGGAGCCCATACAATTGTTGCATCATGCGTTTTCCCCTCCCTACATAAAACTTACGTATTCGTGCCTTAGCTACCCCATCCCACCACCCCAGTAAATCCTCTATGCCCCGCCGTTCCTCACTGAGCTCAGCCCACCACGTCTCAAATCCTCCCTGCCCCTCCTCATCACTCAGAATCCTCGTGTTAGTTTCCAATAACTTTTCCACCTCCTGGCCAGCCCATCCCACCCCAGGTCTACCACGACTGCCCTGTGATCTGAATATTCCACCTCCACCGTATGAAAGGGACTCCACTCTAACCCGCTTTGTGATGTACACCCGATCTACCTGGGCCGCATACCTCGTCTAACGAAAGTGTGCTCCACCTCCCAAGCCCCACCCCCAAATACGTCACGTAGACACACATCTCTCAGAAGATCCCTAGGATAGGGAAAAATTCCCTGCCCCACGCGGCTCGCGTCTGCCCTGCGAATAACACAATTCCCAAAATCCCCCCACAATAGCAACAGGTGGTAAAGAATGGAAAAATAAACGAGCTCATCCCTCACAAAATCCGCCCTTTTAAAACGTGCATCACTCTCTGCGGTTGTGTACACAACACACTAACGCCACTCACCTCGCCCTTCCACCACCATCCACTCTGATAATACGCCCCTCCCCTCCCCTTCACTTCTACTAACCACAAATGGCTCCCTCCCGGAGTAGGACTCCCACCCCTCCCTTCAAGCGTCCCGTCTGCAAAAACAAAAGCCCTATAACCATTCACCTCCAATACACGCCCCACCTTGATATTGTGCTTTTGCACAAATACAACACCCCCACTCTATCCCGGGCACAAAAAACTAGAAACCAGGGCACGCTTCACATCCGGGGCCAAAAACCCTTTTTTTAAACTGTCATACCCCTTAGGCCAGGGGTTTGGTTTTTTTCCCCCCTTTTTGGCCCACCTTCCTCACAACGCCCCATGTCCTTTCGGCCCCTCCTTTATGCTTTTGTCCCTACCGAGCCCCTCCCCCCCCTCCCGGGTCCATCCCCGGGCCCAAAACCCCCGGGGGGAAAACCCCCAAACCCCCACCTTGCCATCCTCTGGCTGGAGTCGGGGACATCACCCTGAACCCGATTTTTCACACCCCCCTAAACCGCTTGCGCGCGACTCCCCCTGTTCCCATCCTAAACCTCCTGGGGACACCTCATGGTGAACCTCCCCTCCCCCACATGTCTGCCTTCCCCACCCTTGGGCACAGTCCCCCAAAGGGAACACCCCCAAAGTCGAGGGGGCCCATTTGTTTGTCCACACAGGTCTGCAGCTTTCCGCACATCAGCCCTCGTCACCAACTCCCCCTCCCCAAGGGACTGGGGAAACGGGAGGTGAGCACTTTCCCCCCGGGGCCCTTTCGTCAATGGCTTCCTCCGCGGAACCCCATCCCGGGCCCCCCCCCCCAAAGGCAAAAAGGGTCCCCCCGGGGCCTTTCGGGTTTCTGCACCCCCCAAAATTCCCTTCTCCCCTCCTCCCCCTCCTCACTTCCACAGCCCGACCGGCCCCAAACGCCCTTTCCCTTGTTTCTTTTGGGGGGCCGTCCAACTTCCCCGGGTTTCCCCTGCACCCGGAAACTTTTCAACGCCAGGGAAAGTCGAGTCTGTTTTTTTTCCACAGTATGCAGCAAGTGATCATAACCACCAAAAACCCCCGGGCATGCCCTGCGTTGCCCAGCATAGGAAACCATGGGGTTGACCCTGAAGGCCTCCAATATAACATAGGGACGGAAAGGGGGTTTCCCCTATCGTCATTTTTTAAGTGAAACTTTGGCCCTTTCGGGGTTTATCCCACTATCCCCCCACCTTCCCCCCACTTCCCCGGACTGTGCCGGGTTGAACTTTTCCCGAACCCAAAAAAAACCCTTGGCGTATGTCTGTTTCTTTCAGCCTAAAACGGAAACATTTAAACACTCTAACCCATGTTTAGTGCCTGGGGCTCATAAGGCGGACCCTCCCCAATGGGAATTGACGTCCACTCAACTTCCGGGTTTTTCTCTACCGCCGCTCGTAGACCCCGGGTTTTTAAACAACTTTAAACCCCTGAATGCACCTTTAAAGTGTTTACACCAACTTTTTCTTCATCCAAAATTCCATACTATCCCGGATGTTTAATGGAAACAGCAAGGAGCAGTTGCGTAAAATTCCCCCCGCGAACCAGCTGGATACCCAAAGTATTTACCCTCCTCCTTACACTCTAAAGCCATTTTGGGAAAAAAAAAACAGGAATTTTTCCAATCGCCGAAAAAGAGGGCAGCAGGCTTTACGTTGCTACCCCAACGCGAACAGGAAGCAACACGGGGCCAAACACTAAACGAAAAATCGAAAGGCTCCTTAATGACCCTCGTGAGTAGTTTGATTTTAAAAAACCCCTTAACCAACCAACCAGCCCCTTAAGGCCCCTCGTGGTAGACAGGTTTCAAATTTTTAATATTACAGGTGGCTGAAAGGGGTTTTTAAAAAGGGTTTTAAGGAGCATGTCCCCGGTACACCCCCAGTCAAGAATATTTTAAATTTGACATTAGCAAGCTTTTCCATGACGCTTGGTTTTTCAGCGTGAGGGGGGCGGGGGGAATACCTTTGGTTTTACGCTTTTTCCCGGGGGCGATTCCCGCCTGAGAAGAAAAAGTTTTGCCCAAAGGAAAAACCCGGGTGCCCCACTTTTTGGTACTGCGGAAAAGGGATTGTACGGTGGGGGTTTTTAAAAGGGAAATTTCCCGGATATTTTTTAAAACTACTTTTCAGCCAGTGAAATAGCACGGGTTTGAGCAATTCCAAGACCCTTGGAAGATGTTTTTCCCCGACGTGCTTGTGCGTAATGGTGGAGGGGCTCTGGGACAATATACTGGGTGAAACTGCGAATGTGCCCTTCGGGGGCCGATGAAACCGGATCTCCGCAGGGGTTTTCAGAAGAAAGGGAAAGTGATACACAGGGCTAAAAAAGGGCCCTTTCGGGGGGCCCGGGGGGCTTTATTTTTGGTCTCCCAAACGGTTCTTTTTAACCTTAAGAGTCTAAACGCCCCCAACCCATGAATGTGTACCTTGATGATTTCCCGGGCACACGGGTCATGGTTTTTCTTATGCGGTCAACGACGGACGTGTCACCCTCTGCGGTGAATTTTGATCTTTATGGCACCCAGAGTGGGGGCCCGCGCAGGCGGGGCCCCAGAAGGGCCAGCCGGGGCTAAACCCAAAAAATGACGATGGGCAGGGGGGCCCCCCATAGTGGAGGGAAAAGGAGGGGGTTGGCCAGGGGTCGGCTTTGGATGGAAGGAGATTGAGGAGCCAGGGGGTGGTGTCCCAATCTGGAGCTTTCGTCTCTCGAGTCACCTGCATCCCCGGGTTTGAAACAGCGGGGCTTCGGGGGAAAAGACCAGGTGACGGTGGAATTGGAGGATTTAGATGCGACAAAAAGCTTTCTGTTTTGCTACCATGTTCCCCATCAACATGTGGTCCCCCGGGCTGTGCGACAGCCAGTGGGGGGGAGATCGGTTTGGGCAGTCGAGCAGCACGGAGGGGGTTTGTTGGTGCGGTGGGGCTGGCGGGGACGTGGTGCCCCCTCGTCGGGAAGGCAGAGAGAAGGTGGTGGTGGAGGTAAAACCCGTGTGGACAAATCCGGTCCCAAACATGGAGGAGGACGCGGGGAAAGGGGAGGAAGAGGGCTGCAGCAATGTCGGATTTCTGACGACGTCCTGAGGGCCGGCTAAACGAAGGGGGAAGAAAGCAGGGGTAGATGGGGGGGGGGGGGGTTTTGTGCTAGTGGAGGGAGCAGGGGGACACCCAGGGGGGGGCCGGGGTGGCACGGGTGCCCGTGCTTTGGAGAGCATGGAAACGGGGCCCCCGGGGCCCAAGTGGGCATGCAAAAGTACAAGTGGGGCAGGGGGGAGGAAACCTTACCCAGGTGTGGGGGGGGGTTTAAAACAGGGGGGGGAAAAATTTCGTGGAAGGGGGGATGAGGTCTGCTGCGGGAATGGCGCAAAGGGTTTTAATGGCGGTGTGTCTGGGGGAAACCAAAAAGGTGCCCCTTGAAGGGGGCATGTCCCCAGTGTTGGGAAAGAAAGGGGCTTGATTTTGGCTGTTCAGATGTGTTGCAAATTGTGGAATGTGAGTAGTTTTTGGGTTCGGGTTTAAGAGGTGTTGTTTGCCTGCCCCTTTGGTGGCGCCTAAGGTTCCCGCGGGTTTGGGGGTTGAGGGGGGTATGCTGCGGGCTGTGTTTTTAATTTTTGGACATATTTTGGGGATAAATAGTGGGGGGGGTTCTTTTTGGGGTGGAGGTTGAGGGGATTTTTTAGTTCTATGTCAAGTATGGGTATTTTTTTAAACCTATGCATACACAATGTTTTAAAAACCTGGAATTTGTTTACTTTTGCGGCCCTTTGCTGTTTTTTGGGGCCCTTTGGAAACCCACAAGATTACTTGTTACAAGTTTACTTTTATGCCCTAATTACTTGAGGTATCTGGGGAATTTGGGTTGTGTATATAATGTTACTGTATCAATGTTTTTACGATTTTGGGTTTCTTTTTCTTTTTTGTAAAATTTTGTATTTTGGGGTTGTAAATAGGTTTGGGTGGGACATGAAAGGGGGGGGGGCATGAAAAGGGGGGGGTTTTGAGGCTTCAAACACGTTTTTGTTGGGATAATTTTTTGGTAGGTTTTCTTTCCCCGTAGGAAAAACTTATGTGTTCTACTGCCCCTTTTTTGTTGTAGCAATGTAATTTTTTGTTGTGATATTATCTAAACCATGACTCTTGGGTTTTTAACTGTTAAGGGCCCGTCTTTTTGGTCGTTTAAAAAACACTTTTTGGAAAAAGCATGACAACTGTTATATTAAAAGTATTTTGTCAATATGTCCGTGGGGCTGTGGTAAACCCCGTTGGGTTTAGAATAGGGGGGGGAAAAAAGGGGGGGGGTGTTTGGGAAACCCCAAAAGGAGTTTGGGGGTGGGTTCATTAGGCGAGGGGAAAGGGTTTTCACATTTATTGCCCGGGTAGGTCCCTTTATTTTATTTTAAAAAACTGTTCTGACTTTTTTTTAAATGAAATCTTGCTTTTAAAATAGGGGCATTGGGAAAATTTAAAGCTTTGGGGGGTGAGGGAAAAGTTTTTGTCAGTACTAAGTTAAAAAGTCGGGGTGCTTTTTCAAAAAGGGAAATTTTTTAAATTTTGTGTAAAAAATTTAAACTGTTTTTTCTTTTAATTTTATTTTAAAGTATTGTTTTGTTTGAAATTAAAAAAATAAAAAAAAAAAAACCAAATGTATATACACTGAGGGAAATTTTGGGCTACACGGCAAAAATTTCAAACCCTCGCTGCATATACATTTTTGTGAAAAATATTAATAATAATTCTTGGCTGGTTTGGGTTTTTTTATACAAAAAGGATTCCCTGGAATTTTTTTAAAAAAAAATGGAAATTTGGAAAAGTGTTTAAAAAGTTTTAGAAAACTCTAAAATATGGGGAAATTTTAAGGGGAAACCCCTTTGTGTATATACAAACCCATAAATTATAGTGTCCCCTCACTGTATATCACAGAGAAAACAAACCCTTTGGTGAAAATTTCAATGAGAGATTCCCTAAATTCTCAGTGCCCCTAAAAAGAGAGACACACACCTTCTCTTTTTAAAAAACGACCGTGTTAAATCGTTATGGGTTTAAAAGGGTTCCCCAGAAGGTGGTAGCGACCAGGAAAAGTGGGGCCCGGGCTATGACTCGACCCCCCGCAAAACCCCAACTAGGGGAGTACCAAGTTTATTCTTTGGAGTTGGGTGGCCCAGGGCGGGTGTTCGGACCCTGTATCGTTCCCCCAAAAACCCCGGAAAACCATCAACCTGGGCCCCTGTTTAAAAAGGGTCCCTTCCTTTGTGGTGTTCGCCCCTGAGGGCTCGTTGGGAAATTTTTCCACGGGAAGAAAAGGGGGTTCTTTGCCACCAACTTGGGGGCTCTGAATTTTGTGAAAAAAATTGGTTTACAGTGAATTTTAGAAAATAGAGAGGATGGAATTTAAATTTAGAATTTTGTTTTCAGGGAGTTGTAAGGGGTTGAAAATAAATAATTTAAAAACACGTTTATATTCCATCCCGTTTTAAAAAACCCGGGGGTTTACTTTTGTGCTTTTTTTAGATATTAAAGAATTTCCCGACCTGGTGGAAAACAGGGGTACAAAGTATTCAAAAAGACCCTCACGTAAAATTGATAATTTTAACTTTAAAAAAAACCCAAATAACCCCGTTAAAGGGCGTTGTAGGAGATAATTTTAAACCCATTAATCCACCTCGGTAGTATAAATGAAATCCTTTTTGGGGTTGACGGGAAATGTATTTCGGGATTAACTTTGCAGTCAGGACGGGGGTAAAACAGTCTTGGGCTCCCCTATGGAAATAACCCGGAAAGGTTTTTCTACCCGGAAATTTTTCCCCCTTTTGGGGCTTGTTTAACATATGAATTGGGGGGGGGGGGGGGCTGTGGGGGGGCCTTTTGGTCCCACACTAAGCAGGGTTTTTTTTTGACCCAACCCTTCTTCGTCGTTTGTTTTAAAACCAAACCTTGAAGCCGGGGGGGCGAACAAATATTTGGATGTTCCAATTTGTCTAAAACTGAAGTTTTTAAATTTTTTCCCTTTCCCTTCCCGACCTTGAAATTTATTTCCAAATTTAAAATTTGCTTATTTTTTCTTAGTTAAAAAAAACTCGCACTATATTTGTTTTGCCTTTTGCCCCTTTTTTGCTGTGCTTCTGCCTTGTTTGCTGTGCTTTTGCCTTGTTTTTCTGTGCCCTTTTTTGCCTTTTTTTGCAGTGCCTCTGCCCTTTTTTTCAGTGCCCCCTGGCCCCCGTTTGGCCAGTGCCTCGGGCCCTTTTTTGCAGTGGGCCCCGCCTTTTTTTGCATGCCTTTGCCTTGTTTGTTTGCCTTTTGCCTTTTTTTGTAGTGCTTCTGCCTTTTTTGTAGTGCTTTTTGCCTTGTTTGTAGTGTTCTGCCTTTTTTTGTAGTGCCCCCCTGCCGTTTGCAGTGCTTTTCATAATTTTTAACCCCCCTACCTGGAGTGTACAAAAAAACTTTTAGGCACACATAAGTACGATAAAGGCCCCTTTAAATTTTGGGGGAAAGGTTTTTAAGTCCCTCGATTTGTATTTCCCCGGAAAAAGCAGGCGAAAAAAGATCATGAAAAAATACACTTGGAAAAATTCCCCAGAGGGATTAGTACCAAAAATTTTCCCCACTAAAATCACTCCCCCCTGAAAAACAAAATTTCTCGGCGGGTATGGGAACATTCCCCCAATGGAAAGCAGGGGGTCCCCCGAGTAACTGACAAACAATAAGTGTCCCGGGGGCCCCAACACTGTTCAACCCCCGCCTCCCCCCTACTAAGGGGGGTTCCAAAGACCCCTGATGTTTCAAGAAGGCAAATGGACCCGGGACCTAAAGTCAGTACCTGAAAAACCCCCGGGGTGTGCTTCGTAAGTCATTTTTCGTGCGGCCAGCAGTAAAGCCTGGTTTTAAACAGACCCGATTTCCCCCACCCGGGCCCGGTTTTTAGGGCCCCGGGGGGATTTGGCCCCCCCCAAAAACCCTTTTCCAGGGATACCCCAGGGATTGGTTTAAAATTTTCATATCTCCCCTTCTTCTGTCCCAGTGGGCCCCCCCTTTAACAAAAGTCTATTTCCTCTGTAAGCATTAAAGTATTTCCATTCCCAAGTATGGAGACCAGAACTGTGAATAATCTCGCCTTTTTGGGCTCTCGTTACTTTTAATTCCGATATACGTAAAAGCTATCAGTCTTCAGCCTTATTTTGGGGTGGCCCTTTGGGGACTGCTTTTCCCCGGCTTTTCCCACTTCCGCTGGGCCAAAAAACCCCGAAAAATTTTCCTCGGGAATTAATTTTTTAAAATTCTGGGTTTTTTTCATTCCCGGGGTAGTTTTTTTTTGACTTCCCATGGGGGGTTTTTTTTTCAAATTTTTGGCAATGTTTACAAGGGCGAAACGTCTGCTGGAAAATTTTTCCCTTCACAAAATAACCCGATTTTAGGAGACTGAAAAAAATTTTTCCACGTTTCGATCCGATTTTTCCCCATTTTAAAAAGTCAGTGTTTAAATTTGTTTTAAAGTCCAAAATCGGAGGGGAAAAAGTCACAAACCTTTGTCTTTCCCCCCCCGCGGGTTAAATTTTTGTAGTGTTCCAGCCGGGTAAATTTTCTTACTGCTAACCACAATCGGGCTACTTTGACATGGGATTACCTCGTTTAAAAACTCCCGGGGTGTATCATAACAAGTGGGTGTTTTTGCTTAAAATCCCCAGCATTTCCCAAAAACCCCCCGTGTGAGATGGGACCATCCCTTTTGGGGATAATTCCCACGTGTAGCTATCCAAATGGCGATATTCCCCCCCAAGGGTTTTTTTATCCAAATTGGTTTTTAAAAAAGTTGTAATTTACTGGTTTAATATCTAAAAATTTACTTTATTAAATTAAGTCTCCCCCTTATTTTTTTTTGGGGTGTACTTCCTTAGATTTGAACTTTGGTTTCTCCCGATTTTCCCCCCCAAAAAATGGGGGGGTTTTCCTTTCCCCCCTTTTTGGGGTCAAACCTGATTCCTTCCTTTTCCAGGGGTTTCCATGGGTTTTCCCCCCCTTTATTTTTCTTATAAATGGATGCAGTTTCAGGTTGTTTTTTTTTCTGGTGGGGATGTTAATTTTTGTCCTTTCCCGGTGGTGTGGCGGGCAGGTTCAAGAAGCTGTGAGGATCGGGACGGGGAACATTTGGAGAGGCTTGGCTCGTTCCAGCACGGGGTTTGGCAAAAGTAATCACTGGGGGGTTAGAGGGGGGCAAACGATCAAAAATACTCAAAGTCTTCTGCTTTTCCATCCGGGACTCTAACATTTAGATAATGTACGAGAGTCCTTAATAGGAGTAAACAAGTACTCAACAGTCTGGTGACTTCATAGTAGACTCTCCCAGGTATTACAAATTTGGGCCTATTTAATGTTTTTAACCTCTGGGTATTGGGGTAGGCAGCGCACTGGGCTCGCACATTAACGTCCGTGATTCGATCCCCTATTCAATGCAAACCTCAGGCATGTTTCTTGAAGACAAAATTAACCTAACTTGCAAGAAATGGTCCATAACCAGGGACTTTCTATTAGAAATCTTTTGATGTCAACTATGGTTGTATAAGTTGTTCATTATTTTGTGAAAATGGAGATTATTAAAAGGGTTTGCATCTGGTAACATGATCTCCACAAGACCGTATATTTAAAAGCCACCACGGGAATATTATCAAACTTAAGTTTTTTAATTTAGTGTCATAATTAATGAGCTGGCCTTGTGCATGGAGTTTAAACCCTAAGTTCAACAACTTAGTGAACAATGTTGTTAATTTTAGCCTAAAATTATATCTCAATACCATTAAACCTACACGAAAACGGTTTATAAAAACGGAGTTGGGCGGGTTTTATCTGTTATTAAAACCCCTATTTTAAAAACCTTCACTAAATTCTTTCTTTCTCTTGGGCTATATAATTTTTTTAATTATTTTATTTTTGGGAATCAAAAAACGATTTTGGGTTTTTTAAAACTTTCGTTTTTAAAAGTTTTTTTTTATTTTTTAAATTTAGTTATTTTGTTAATTTTTTTATAAGTACAAATGTTTGTGTGTGTTTTGGTGTGTGTTTTTGGTGTGGTGTGTGTGTGTGTGGGTTTGTACTCCCCTTTTGTCCCCTATTTGTGGTTGCAGAGGTCGAGTCACAGCTCCGGCCCCGCCTCTTCGCTGTGAAAAGGTTTGTGTAAGGTTGGTGAAAAGAGGAACATATTGTTCACCATCTTTTCACCATCTTGTTCCCCATCTTTTAGTATTTATAATTTCCTACTAAGACTGGGAAATCTAATAGCTATTCAAACATAACAGAAGGGATGGGTTTGAACTCGCGGCAAGTAGTTCTACAATTCAGACCAGGGGTTTAACCACTTTACCATGTGGCTCTTCAGGTTCATCCGATATTTCTATCGCCAGGATAGGTTTTGCATGGGCCAAAGCTAAACCCTGGTCAACACTGCCTGTAGATTTAAGCTCTCCCGCCACCCAAAAGCCTGGTGACCGGAACACCAAACACCTTGGCCCATGGCCCGGGGTCCGGGAGTAGGAAAAATCTGAACTCGTCAAAGGGATATTAAAGGATGGGTTTGAATCCCCTACGTTATGTGAATGATCAGTTAGTGATGCTTTTTAATTGGGGTTTACTTGCTCTCGTTAATATCGGAAATTAACAAGATTTACAGTTTCAACTACCAGGTTCAACGTAATAACGTTTGAGAGAAAACCCGAATTGTTAAATGTTTTTGAAAAGGGTTTTTTTAAATACCAGATTTTAAAGTGGGGAGGGGGAAACCATGGAAGGCCTCAGTCAAAGACCAGAACCCCAATGACGGGCGTATATTCTAAGCCTGCATCAGGAAACGCTTTTTTTTTCCGTTTTTTTGCGAACCTTCCTAACCCAAGAAAATTTTAAAAAGTCGTTGGGGTTTAAATTTTTTTATAGGAAAGTATGTTAATTTGATTTTCTATTTTAAAAAGGACCATTCTTAGTAAGTTTATTTAGTCACAGTAACACAAAAAAGATTTGTACAAAATTACCCGGGTTAACCCAAAAAAAGTGACTTCCATTGGACTTTTTTTTTTTTTTTTCAGTGCCTCCAAATCTAAATAACACTGGTTGTAATGCTTTACTCTCAAACCCCAAAAAATTTTTAAAATTAAGCTCTAAACCCCGAGGGCCAGCAGCGCTGCGGGGTAGGGCATAAAAAGGTTTATCAAACCCCCACAAACGTAGTTTTAAAAGGGAAAGACGGGCATGTGCCCCTTCTCAGGTATTGATAAAGGAGGTGCGTGGGGGGAGATTCAATGAGGAACTGGAGGGGGACGAGGCTGAAGCGCCCATCCTGGCCGAGAAAATACCAGCATCATCCCCCTACAAGGGTATTATGAGGGGAACCCGGCCACCATGTGTTGGGGATGGGGGTACCTGATGGAGGTGAGGGAGGGCAGCCGAGCTACCAAGCTACTCCACAACACTTTTTCCTATTGGCGTCGTTTCGGGGGCAAAACCCCCCCCGGCCCGTCCAAAAACCCCCTTCGGTGGGTCAGGGCCGTCGCCAGGGTGTTTAAACGACATGAGCCACCAGGGAACTAGCAAGGTTGGGAAAAGGGAAAGTCCTTACCTTAAACTAGCATCCCGTCCTGGACAGTGAAAAATCAAGAGCTTAGTCACCCCCGTAACATCTTTATGGAAAATTTTTTTAGGGTGTTTTTTCCTGTATGTACCTCAAACATTTTAAAACATACCAGTAATCTCATTGGGAAACAACCATATGTTTTTTTCCGTGTCACCCCCCGGTAGACATGTAGAAAAATTAACCACCTCGGTCACTACAGGTGGCCCCTTCGACCACAATCTTTCCTAAAATATCCGGGGCCAGTTGGATTGATAGCACCCCCAAGTCGGTGCGACCTAAATTTAAAGTGGACGTATTAATTTTATTAGTTTGCTGAAAGAAGGGGGGGGGGGTAGGGGTCCATGGATACTCCTCAAAGGGAAAAAAAATTTTACATAATCCCCCCCACTTTTCCAGATTTTCCCGGGGGTCACTTGATGTGCTGGATCACTCATAACCACCCCAAATTTAAAAATAACCTAACTGGGCCAGCATGAGTCTGTAAACAAAGGGTTCTTAACTGTGGGTGATTGATACCCCTTTTTTTCCCCTTCCCCATCTCATTTCGATGTCCGCTACCCGACAGGGTTTTTTTTTCCGGCGGGAAGGTACCCGTCGGTTTGCCCCGGGTTTAGAAGTCGTGATTCCTAATCTTCATTATCCCCGGTACGGGGACACACGTTCACTCGGAGCAGGGCGCTCTATTCACACCCCCCATTTTCTTAACCAATGTTATTTTCACTGATTTAATTTCCTTCACAAAAACGATTTAACGTCTCTAATATTATACAAATTAGAGGTCACTCCCTTAAAATTGACCGATGAGTGATGATTAAACCAAGGGTATTTTCCCCGGGCAAGCCTAGGGATGCGCCATTTACCCGGTCCCACCCTTTTTCACTCATTTTCCCCTTTTTTACGGGGGCCCGTAAACATTTCCCTCACCTCCACCAGGAACATTTTTGACCTTCCCTTTTGAAAATGAGGCCTTTAAAAAAAAACCTTGGCCCCCGTGAAGCCAATTTCGGGTTCCAGCTTTCCCGCCTCCTCACCACATTCAAAAAAATCCCGCCCCCCATGGGCCCCAGTCCACCAAACCCCCCGCACATCCCCCCATGCGCAAAGGGAACTTTGGGTTTTACTCTATTTTCAAATACATTTTTTTACCCCCATAGGCAATAAACACCTATTGGCACTAAAAATTTTTGGAAAAATTTAAAAAAATTTTCCCCAAACTTTAAGCATTTATAAAAATCTTTCTAGGTTTTAAATTTTTTAAATTTAAAAAACCTATCCGATCGCTTCAAATTTCAATGTTTGTGAGCTGTAACCCAGGGGGAAAATTAGATAAAAAAAAAATTTTTGGCATTTGGGGAGGGGGCCCCCTGGTCTATTTAAAAATACATTTTTTTTTCAGCTGTGATTTAGAGACAAACACGAGCTGGTGGGCCTGTTGGTTCAAACCCCCCCCCCTTCCCGTGGTTTTTTCTGTACAATAGAGAGTTTTTTTTATACTAAAGGCGAGTGGTATTTGTTGCGGGACTTGTCACTGCTGGGAAGGGGGGCCAAAGAAGGGGAGAAGTGCTGCCTGAACGCCCATCTTGAACTGTTGTGCAGGTCATCATCGCTGCCAGTACCTCCCATAAAACATCCTCACAAGGTATGCACTTTTAAATTCTTTGATGTGTCAAAAAAAATTCTGGTCATACCGAGCCTAGGGGAAAGAGGGGGATCAATTTCAACAAAGAAATTAAAGGGGGAACCCCCTTCTTTGATCAAGACTTTACAACTAAGGGAAAATTTTTTGTGTGCCTTAAGACATAGGAACCGTAGTGAAGAACGTTATTCTTGATTAAAATTTTTAAATTTTAAAAGTCAGCCTATTTATTATATGCAAAAAAAGCCCTTAAAATGGGAAACCCAGGATTTCAATTCTTTCTCATCTTCAAAAAGGATACGAAGATGTGTGTAAAAAACCATGAAAATCAAGTTTCATTTGCATTTTCACTGGTTTTTTTTCATCTATCCGTCATTTTTATTGTGATTTTTTTCCATTATTACACAAAAGAAAGTACAGGTCTTCCCGTCCCAAAGTTGAACCCAAATCCTTTTGATTAAACCCAAGTACACTGCCACTTAGTCACGAAAAATTTACTTAATTTAAAAGCGGCTTCAAAATATTTAGTTCAAATCCCCTTGCATTAGAATTTCATTACAGACCGAAGACTCAGAATTATTCCTGACGAAAACTAATGTGGTAAATTTTTGGTGACTTGGGCATCTCCGGGTTTGAAGATAAACAGGACTTAGCAACCACTGAATTTACCCCTTACACCTGTCTCCTGAGATTTCCAGCGGTGGGGGGCGGGAGAAGGGCCTTCTGGTAAGGGAACTCCTTTTCCCAAGGTTTTGGAGCTCCCTTCCCCCCCCTTCAAGGACCAAACGCAATATGTTTTCAAAATTCAAATTTTTAATAAGGGAAAATGTAAAAGGTTTTAGGTAAAGTTTCAAAGTACTTTTCAAAATTTGAAAATTTTTGTAAGAGGTTTAGCGGGTAAAGGGCCAAATAGGTTTAAAGTATAAAGTGCATGTACAGGCGGCCCACACAGAAGCAGACATGTGGGGTGTGGGCTGCGTCTTTTACGAGTTTTTGTGCCCTGGGCGCCCCTTTCCCGGCAAACTGCTTTGAGAACTCCTAATCAACATTCTCAGCGGGGGTCTCAAGCCTTACCCCCGTGAAATAGTGACCCCTACCTCATAGTATGTGCGACCCATACCTGGCTTTACTAAGTTTGAAACAAACAATGTTTGGGAAAGCAGATAATCCAGGGAAAATCAGGT
The DNA here is from genome assembly GCF_026875155.1 of Cherax quadricarinatus. Lineage (NCBI taxonomy): Eukaryota > Metazoa > Arthropoda > Malacostraca > Decapoda > Parastacidae > Cherax > Cherax quadricarinatus. The sequence continues at coordinate 317,860 of NC_069463.1, forward strand.
TACGTGTCCCCTGGTTTTCCCCCTCCCAGGACATGACCCCCAATGTCTGCGGCTCCATACTTCTTACCCCTAGTTATCAAACCCATTATGTTGCGGGAGAAAGGAGCACATGCGGGGTCCACGAGCTCTATTTTGTTAGCAAAGAATAGAATAAATGTGAATATGAGTAAGTTTTAGGTACACATAAACATAACTATCAGCCTAGAACGTGTGTAAATTATCTAGGATAACCGGAAAAGTCAAAAACTTGTTTCCATTAGGGGACGTAACTTATTATTAAAACCTAGCTGTAAGATACAGAAATTTTCAGTTTTTATTATTAGTTATAGTTAAACCTTTAAAAAAACAAACAAACAAAAAAAAAAAAAAAAAAAAAAAAAGGAAAACTAAACTGTGTGAATCATTTATTGAAAAAAGGTCAAAAGGAATATGGGAATTAATTTAGTACTTTAAAATTTAAAAACCGAGGTCCTTAGTTAATGGGTAGCGAAATGTTAAACTATGAAAAAAAAATCCCATCCCCCTTAAAATTTTTTTTTAAATTTTTAAAATTTGGTTCTTAGAATGAAAATACTGTTCATATAGCTTAGTGTACACCCACACTCTGGGTATTCCCCACAGTGTATTAAATAAATAGATAGTCGCACATAGCTGTTTTCTATATAGTTTGTTAAAGTACCCCCCTTCACGCTTCTTAGTGACGTTTCTTTAGTTTCTGCTTAATTTCTGTTTTCTTTTTCTGTTTGCATGTTACGTTTTCTTCTATGGGAGTCATAGCTCATGGCGAGTTTAGCTCAAACTATTTTTTTATTGAAAAGACTGTACAAGGTTCAGACAAGCTGAATATGACATACACTATATAGAAACCCCTTTGTTAGCTGACTTTCCCGCAAATTAGCCTTTTAAAAGGGGGGGGCTCCTTGGCGTGGGAAGAGGCTTTTGGGTCTGAAAAATTAGCCCTGCGGTCTTCTTCCTCGACCAAACCCAAATTCCCCCCCATTCCCCCCTCCCTACCCATCCTCCCCATCCCCCCCTTTTTTCCATTCCCCCCCTCCCCTACCCCCCTTTTCCCTTCCTCTTTTTAGCCTTCGGATTTCCCCCACAGGCGCGCATTTCCCTTTGGTAGGGGGAAAGGACACCGGGTCCATCCCATTCCGTTGGGTTTTTTTTGGGGGGTGGCGTTTTCCGTGGAATCTGGATTGCCTAGGGATGCCCCGTCCCTCTCCTTTTCCCCGGGAGTGGCTTTGGGGTGCTTTTGGGCGAGGGGTTTTACTCTGGAACCCCCTTTCGAATCCGGGGGGGGTGGCGAAGGAGGTATCTTTGTGGCGGATACCGCCGCCCCCCTTTTTTGTCCACCGAGGTAGCTCGGCAAGTAGTTGCTATCCCAATTGCGGGTTTTACTGGCATAAGGGGTGGGTAGGCAGGGGTTCCTGCGCATCTGCGTACTAGCGGGCGAGTCCTTTTGGGGCCGGGGGGGGATTTCCGGGCCCCTTTCATTCCTCCGGGGAATATTTCCCCCCGCTCCCCCTTTTTTTTTTCTTTTTTTTTTTTTTATTTTCTTTTTTTCTTTTTTTTTTTTTCTTAAAAAAAAAAAAGCAAAGGAGTAACCTCCCCCCATGGCCCCCAGCCATGAAACCACACCCCGGGCCCCTTCTTGATACCGCACCCCATTCTGCCCTGCCTTGTGTTTAAACCACTCTTGGACACTCCTGATGCCCCTGTACTCTTGTGCTTTTCCTCACCCGCTTCAGGTCCCGGGGGCTTCGACTGACTCCTTCGATTTGTCTGAACTCCCTCTCCTTTGACTATGCTTCCGGGCTTTCCCTCTAGGTACGGCAATTTTCGATCGCCCACCCTTTTCCCTGCGGCCCAAACTCCGGCCCACTCCAAAACCCCAAACGTCAATCTCCTGATGAGCCCGCGTTCCCTTCCCCATTCTACTCAAACGCCCGACCCCTCAAGCACTCCCTCTCCACGCTCGTTTCGGCCCAAAACCCAATGGACTAAATTCTTTACTTTAAGCCCAAACTTCTTCTTCTCCCTACCTTCTGACCATAGTATTGCCAAAGCGCTCCTGCGTCTTTTGGCGGTTTTTTTCTTTTTCACCTCTCAAGAGCGGTACACCATCGTCACTGTCCAAAAAGCACCCAAGCTCAGATCTTCTCTCCTTTCAATATCGAAATACTCCCATAAATTTTGAAAAACACTTTCTCTCAATTCTGTAGTGGTATGTCATTCTGCCCCATCCATAGTCCAAACAGAATTTCCAGTCAGGGGGGGGGCAATGTTTTTTTGAACGCGGGAACTCCAGGATCCCCCAAACCCTCAAAGAATTTATGTCCTTCCTGCCCGGGGGCGGAGACTTCCCCTTGCAATGGGGCTCGTTTAATTTTTGACACCGAGAACCCCCCGTCCCTGTATTGTCGGGGACATCGTTCCGTTCGAAAGGTGAACCTACACCGAACAATGTAAAAAATGCTGGCTTTTTTGGCCCCCGGGCGAAAATATTGCAGATTATGGCCAAAAATGCCCGTCTGTGGGCCGACAACCTTTCTAATACTCTTCATCACCTCCTCTTCCCTTTAATTTGTAATGAAGCTCACCCTTTGTACCCCCCCGGTTGCCGGGTCTACTTAAATGAACGGAAATCCGTTCCCTCAAAGAGGCAAAAGGTCTCCCTTATGCTTTTGCAGTTACCATCTCCGCCCCAAAGGGGAGACCCCCCGTGTTTTTTTTTTCTCTTTTTTTCCCAAACGCCCCCCCCCACTTCGGGGGTCCCATCTTCTGAAACCTCCTCTTTTGTTCCCCCTTTTCCCATAGCCACTACAGCATCTAATCCTTTTGCTGCCCTTGGCCTGACGCCCGACTCAACCAGCTGTTTAAATTTTCGCGCCCTTCCTCACAAGCCCAGATCGAAAAGACCTCGTACACCCTTAATACCAATCGCCCCCTACTCAGAAGCCCAAAAAAATCCCATTGCTCAAATCTTTTTTGCCCCCCTTCCTTCCCTTCTTCCACCCCCACACGTTACCTTCCACTCTGTACCTATTCTTCCCCTCTCTCTGGCTCATTAAAAGTGTGGGATTCACCCTCCTCCTCGTACATGCCTTCCCCCCCCCGTCCCCTCCCAAGTTTCCCCCCCTTTTCTGTCACCCCCGGTTTCTACCTCTTCTTTTCCCCCCCCCACTTCATCCCACCCCTTACACTTTTCCCCCCCCCCTCTTTTTTGTACAGTCCATTACTTCCAATCTTTTCCACCCTCCCCTCCTATCCCAATATGGTTTCCCATCACTTTGAATTCAGAAACACTTGAACCTTTCAGAATTATTGCAGAAAAAAAAACCCTTAAATGGACACTGATTCATTCCTGTTCCTTCTCTTCCCTCCTCCTCCATTTTTCAAACCCCCATTCTTCGCAACGCTCCGTTCCTTCGCACTTAAACCCCTTTCCCAAATTCCCACCACAGTTGTTTTTTCTAACCCCTCGTCCGTGGTGCCTTTCCCTACAATTCCGATTTTTTCTTCATCGCCAATCAGGCCTTTTTTACGGGAATATCCGGGGCCTCAGGGGTAATCGGGTGAGCTTCAGGTTGCTTTCCATTTTTCCCCCCTTTTGGTCCTTGCTTACAAAACCCAAAAATTACACTCGGTGTTTTCCAACCATCTCGGGCTAAATTTATTTATTCTTCGGATCCTTCTCAAGGGGCCTTTAATAAAAGTGCCCTTCTTCAGCAATGATTTTCCCGTCTGTCAATATTTGTCCTACCTGCGGATTACACCACCAAATCCACTTGAATAAGTTTTTTTTAAATATTTTTCTTTATATCTCTCCCTTCCAGCTTTTTTCTATCCAACTTTCCCTTTTCTTGTTTCATCCTTCCACCACCACTTCTGTTCTTGGTGTTTTAAATGCCCACCTTTTCCCTCTGGGGGGGGGTCCATTGTGACTACGTGGCATTCAGTTGGGAGGTTTTTCTTGCCTCTACCCCCTCCATTTTTTTAAAATAGGGGGATTCCCCCCCATTTTGATCCTCTACTCAACTCTCTCTTGCTCGATCTATCTCTGCTCTTCCTCCACGCACTAGACTTCACCTGGGCTGTTTCCCAATTTCATGACAGCGTCATTTTCCGATCATTTTACTTCTCCTTCCTATTCACCACCTTTTCCCAAAACCCGGGCAATTTTATCGGGCAAATTGGATCTTTACCACCCTCACTGCTTTTAGTGAGGTTCCTTTTTTATCCTCCATTGATAGTCCTAACACTTCTCGAATCAGTTTATACCGCAAACTTTATTCTAACCCCAAACCTCAGGGAGGCATTTCAGAAGTGCGTGCCTTGGGGGTCTTGCTTGTGCTCGGCGACGTTTGAAACGGGCTGCAGGGGAGGTACCGGGACAATAAAACCGTGAGAGACTTGTTGATTTTAAAACAGAACGTGGATCGTCGCCGTTCCCGTGAAACTAAACGCAATTTTTGGCGAGACTGTTTCCACCCCCCTCTTCTCTTCTTTTGGGGCATCTGGAAAAATGGGAAAAAGGTGGGGAAATACTCCCGACCCGGCTCCTGTTCTACGGGTCCTGGGGTTGATACAAACCCCCGACGTTGCCATTGAACTTGGGCCCCATCTGGTCCCATTTCCCGAGGGGCCTCCCTATGCCCCCCGTTTCTTTCCTCAAAGCTGCCAAGGTTAGACCCTTTGGACCCCTTTTCTTCTCTCGAGAAGAACATTAAAAAGTGCCTTTTACACTTCAAGAAAAGGAGGGAAAGCCTCACTTGCCGATCTCGCAGTGGGCCTGATGACATTCATATTTGTATGTTACAACATTTAACATCGGTCGCCCTTTAGTCCCTTACACCCCCTCAATCTTATTTGGCACAAGGGTTCTTCCCCAGCTGTGGAAAATTGCCATTGTTCTCCCTTTTCCGCAAACCGGGGGACTACAGACATGATGCCTCCCCCCTATCGCCCCCTCGTCTTTCAAGTGCATTGCAAGTGTGGAACGCCTCGTAAATCACTTTAAGGGGTATTTAGAGACTCACAACAGTCTCTCCACACAAAATGGCTTTCGTAAGGGTCGTTCTACCCTAGACCCCCATCGCTTTGGAAACGTATTTGAATGCCTTTGCGAAAAATCACTCGGTTTTTGCCCTATTTTTTGACCTTGGGAAGGCATATGACACAAATTGGGGGTATAAATTTTTGGGCCCAGGCCCATTTTTTAGGCCTCCGAGCAATCTACCATCCTTTCCTTAAGAACTTTTTAATGACAGACATTTCCGTGTTTTTGAGTCAATAATGTTTTTTCCCCGGACTTTGTCCAAGGGAAAGGGGTCCCTCAGGGGTGTGTCTAAGCACAACATTTTCCCCCCTTGCAAAAAGTTTGGCCTCTTTCTTCCACCCCAAAAATTTTTGGTCATCACTCTATTTGATGACTTGCTATTGCTTGTCAGGCGCGATGTCACCTTATTGCGTTTCTTTCCGCATGGGTCGACCCGGGGTTTCCACTTGGGCCACCACACATGGGTTTTTTAAATTTTAAAAATACCAAAATCACCAAATTTCTTTCACTAACCTCTGTTATCTCCGATTTATCTTTGTACTCTTGGCCCCCTATCCCGAACGGAACAGTCAGGTTTCTAGGCCTTTTCTTTGACCGCGGTTAACCTGGAAAACCCCAATTACCTCCTGAAGGCAACTTTCACAGCCGGCTAAACCTTCTTAAAACCCCTTTCTCATCTTTCCTGGGGGGGGATCGTCGAACTCGCTTTGCCTACATTCGCCCTCTTTTATGGGAAAATCGATTTTGGTACCAGATTTATTCCGGGCCTCCCTGCTACTCTCTTGCCTTTAACCCCATCCATCACCAAGGCTTCGTTTGTGCTTGGGGCTTTTCGCTCTTCCCCCGTTAGAGCCCTATCAAAGCAAATGTTCCTCCTTTTCTGATCGCCGTGTGCCCATGCCTTCGTTTATGACCGCCAAAGATCTACACAATCCTTCCCTTTTTAGAATGGTCACCGATATTAGAAACATTTTTTTATTTTTTCGCCCCCCGTTTGCTCCTCCCTTTTCTTTCGCCTACATTCCTTTGTCTTCCCTTCAGTTACCCCCCTTATATGTTCATGTAGCATCTCCTTTTCCCCGCCCCCCTGGGGAAATTTCCAGCTGTTGGTCTGTTCTTTTCCTCCCTTGCTCGAAAGCTCAATCCCGGGGGCTTTCCCCCTTCTTTTTCTTGATCACTTCCACTCCCATTCTCATGCCACCGCTGTGTCACAGTGGCTCTAATTTTCAGACGGCGTCGGATTCGCGCATATTTCCGGACAGCGTCGTAGAGGGCTTTTTCTTCTTCAGCTACATTTTTACTGCTGAACTTATGCCCTTTTTGCGACTTTTTTATTGCTCTATGCCGTGTCACATTTGAGAAACTCAGACTCCCCCAGGCTCCCCAGGGATACGAAATTTGAAACATTCTCCCCTAGTTTTTCCCTATCCAAATTTGGCTACGCCGTATCCTACCAAACATAAAGTATTTTTTTTTGTGGTCCCTGGGCATGTCGACGTACAGGGGAATGAACGGCAACACTGCTGCGCGGGGGCAGCAGTATTACCTACCAATTTTTTATCGAGGGTTCCCTTTTGGACTTTTTGCGCAATAGTACCCACCTTTGCACCCGTTGGGAACAACGTTTGGGAACTCTGTCGGGAACAAACTTTTTCTTTAAAAACCCAGCTGGTTTTCTGGGCCCTCTTCTTTCATCAGTGCCGAAGTTGGGGGACCACTCTCTCCCCCGCCCTTTGCTTGGGCCCCAACTCTCTTCTCATGGGTTCTCATGGAAGGGACCCGTTCCCCTCTGTGAGCATGTCAATTCCCGTATCGATTTGCCACTTCTGTTAGACTGCCCTCTCTATCAAGAGCACGCAGAAATTTTCCTCCAACTCGTCTTCGTTCTACTACTCTCTCTTTTTCCTTCCTTCTTGCTGATGGACCCTCCTTTAAACCGACCTCTCATTGACTTTTTGACAACGACCCATTTACTCCACAAACTCTGATGATTTTTCGCACTCCCCTCAGCCCTTTCTGGTTCATCTCTTGCTGCCCCCTTTTCCCCTTTTACCCCCTGCCCCCCCTTTTTTCCTTAAACCTGTTGCTCATCCTCTCCCCTTTTCCACCCGATCCTCACTTCCTTTGCCCTGCAGGCGCGAAAGTCCTTGTGGGTTGCGCTTTTTTTTGATTAAAAAATAATAATTCCCCCCAAATTAGGTTAGTTTTGTCCCAGGAGCGACCCACACCCTCAACTAACACCCCGGGCCTATTTTACTGATTGAAGATGGAATCGAACCCCCGGGCACTCCCCCGGAAAAGGGGACTTTAACCACTGAGGGTCGAGCCCTAGTACTGAGTCGGCTGAGAAAACCCCACAGGTTTACCCCTTTTACAATAATCTTTCCAGTGCAGTCTTTGTATTTACACTTGTTCAAAGCAATTTTTTTTTTCCCCCGCTGCTGCTACTTTTTTGGGGACTACTGCGTTGGGGGCGTTCGCTACCAAAACTGCTGTTTCTACGGTTGGGGGCTGCTGTGTGAGGCAGGAAAACGTTTTTCTCCTGCAGGGGCTCACGAAGGTGTTGCTTAGGACGAAGCCTGGCGACGCCCCCCAGCGACGCTCTCCCCTCCTCCAGCCCCCCAGCCTTATGTTTAGATTTATCTCATTTAAAGGAGACTCCACCCACTGTTTGGCTCCAACACAAGGAGTTCCAGAGATGGGGCCAGAAATAAGGGGGCACAATTGGAAACTGAAGACTGATGAGTCAAAGGGATGTTAAAAGTATTTCTTCAGCCCCAGAGTTTTTAGGGAGTGGAAAGTCTGGCAAGCGATGTATGGGGCAGGAAACCCCAAATTTTTTAAAACGAGGTATGATAAAGCTCATGGGGCGGGAGGGGAGGGCCCGGTAGCGGTCAGTGAAGGGCGGGGCCAGGACCAGTCTCTACCCCCGCAACCACAATTAGGGGAGTATACCTATTAGGACGCACTCGCTCTCACTCACTCACCACTCATCACTCACTCACTTCCCCCTCACCCCTCTCACTCTCTCAGGAAGTATTTTTCAGTCATGAGTAGTCAGGCCCTGGAA
>NC_069463.1:326491-344145 GCF_026875155.1 Cherax quadricarinatus
TAATTTTTTAAGCTTCCATGTAATCTGCATCACCCATATTGCGAAGAGAGAGAAGGAACAAAAGGTTCCCGGGTTTTGCATCGATCTTGTTTTTTGTTATTAAAGGGCCCCACTGAGAGTTTGTGCAGTACTGTGTCCTGCTGCGCCCCCGCGGAGCAGTATCAGTAAACCCTGTGTAGGCAGTGATCACAATGTACCAATGGTAAGCAAATTTCTTCCGTAATCTTTTATTCACCAGCCAACAATGGTGAAAAAAATAGCATTTGATGTGGTCAAGATGAAAACAATCTAGAAAAGCTAAAAACAGTGATATCAGTGCCCAAAAACCTCAGGCTGTAATAAAAAAAAAACAAGGGGGCAGAGGTACAGGTTCTTCGTCTGGTTGGAGCTCCCAGAAGTCACCGGTTTCTTCATCAGGCAAGTTATGCTTTTTGTATCAAACTGAACACATATTACTCTGTTAAATTACCGACCTGATTCGTTAAAAATAAGCGATCCACTGACTGAATTCGTCTCGATTCTTGAACCCATGACCGGATTCAAAGCTGACAGTTTCTAGGCGCCCTTGAAAACCCAACCGGATTGAAGAAAAAGGTATCCTCTGACCAGATTCACAAGCTGATGGTTTTTTTTTTAAGGTGCCTATAAAAACCAAATACCCAAAACAGTTACTTTTAGCAGCAGTAAGATTGTTCCATATCAAACTACAGTATTAATATAAAATATATATATATATATATATATATATAATATATTATATATATATATAATATTATATGTCGTGCCGAATAGGCAGAACTTGCCATCTTGGCTTAATAGCAAGGCTTATCTTGCCATATAGGACAAGCGAAAATTTGTGTATGCAATAATTTCGCCCAAATCATCTGAACCTAACGAAAAAAATATATTTCACTGTGTTTGTTTATTATTAAATTTATTGTAAGCAATCTAAAATATGTTTTGTTGGGTTAGGCTAAAATAAATTTGTTCTTGTTATAAAAAGGGTTAGGTAAGTTTTCTAAGATTCTTTTGGAGCAAAATTAAATTTTTTTACATTAACATTAATGAAAAAATGTATCTTTAAACGTATAAAGAAAAATTTTAGAAAGGACTTAATTTTAAATGAGTTCTTGCTAATTGACCAGTTTTACATATTCGGCACGACATATATATTATATATATTATATATATATATATATATAAAATATATATATATATATATATATATATATATATATATATTAATATATATGTGTGTGTGTGTGTGTGTGTGTGTGTGGTGTGTGTGTTTTGTGTGTGTGTGTGTGCAATAAGATCACGGAAAAACAGGTGATTTCAGAATATTGCAAAACAACCACTCTGAAAGAATAGAGAATAGTGAGGTGCTGGCCAGACCCCTTCCCTGGAGGTTACCTGGAGGTTATTCCGGGGATTAACGCCCCCGCGGCCCGGTCCACGACCAGGCCTCCGATGGATCGGGGCCCTGATCAACTAGGCTGTTACTGCTGGCCGCACGCAGTCCGACGTACGAGCCACAGCCCGGCTGATCCGGCACCGACTTTAGGTATCTGTCCAGCTCTCTTTGAAGGCAGCCAGGGGCTTATTGGCAATTCCCCTAATGCTTGATGGGAGGCTGTTGAACAGTTTTGGGCCCCGGCACTTATGGTGTTTTCTCTTAGTGTACCAATGGCGCCCCTACTTTTTATGGCACATTTTGTATCGCCTGCCCAGTCTTTTACTTTGTAGGGAGTGATTCTGTGTGCAGGATTTGGGACCATTCCTTCCAAGATTTTCCAAGTGTAGATTATGATATATCTCTCCCTCCTGCGTTTCCAACGAGTACAAGTCAAGTGCTTCCAAGCGTTCCCAGTAGTTAAGGTGCTTGACAGAACTTATACGTGCAGTAAAGGATCTCTGTACACTCTCTAGATCTGCGATTTCACCTGCTTTGTATGGAGTGTTAATGTACAGCAGTTTTCCAGCCTAGAGAGATACAAGTGATTTGAAAAGGATCATCATGGGCTTGGCATCTCTCGTTTTGAAAGTTCTCATTATCCATCCTATCATTTTCTTTGCACGTGCGATCGTGGCACTGTTGTAAATCCTTGAAAGTGAGATCCTCAGACTTTTACTACCTCCCAGGTCCCTTACATTATTTTTCCGCTCTATTGTATGGCCGGAGTCAGTAGTATACTGTTCTAGTTATTATCTCCTCCAGTTTTCCATAAGGGAGTAGTTGTAATTTGTCCTCATTGAACATCATATTGTTAACCGTTCCCCACTGGAAAACTTTGTTTATATCTTCTTGGAGGTTAACGCGTCCTCAGCAGATGACAGCCTCATGCAGATCCTAGTATCATCCGCAAAGGATGATACGGTGCGTGGTGTATATCTCTGTCTATGTCTGATATGAGGATAAGGAATAAGATGGGGGCGAGTTCTGTGCCTTGTGGAACAAAAGCTCTTCACTATGGCAGCCTCCGATTTAACTTGTTGACCACTACTCTTTGTGTTCGATTTGTTAGGAAGTTGAAGATCCATCCCCCCACTTTCCCAGTTTTCCTTTAGCACGTATTTTATGGGCTATTACGCCCATGATCGCATTTGTCAAATGCTTTTGCAAAGTCTGTATATTACATCTGCATTCTGATTTTCTTCCAGTGCATCCAAGGCCATGTCATAGTGATCCAGTAGTTGTGAGGGGGCAGGAGCGACCTGCCTGAACCATGTTGCCCTGGATTGTGCAGATTTTGGGAATTTCCAGGTGATTTGCAATCCTGCTTCTTAGCACTCTTTCAAAGATTTTTATGATGGGGGTGTCAGAGCTATTGGTCTATAGTTCTTAGCTAATTTGCTTTGCTGCCACCTTTAGGGAAAGGGGGGCCCTATATCCGTTGTTTTAAGTGACTGTGGAATTTAAACCCATGTCCAAGCTCCCCCTCCATAGTGTACTTAGGGCACGCGAGAGGGGTTTCTTGCAGTTCTTAAGGGAAAAACAGAGTTCCACGAGTCTGGGCCCGGGGCTGAGTGCATAGGCATGTTGTCAATGGCTTTTTCGAAATTTTTGGAGTTAGGGTAATGTCGGAAATCTGGCATACATTTATGGAGTTTTGAGGCTCATTCATGAAGAAATCATTTGGGTCGTCGATCCTCAGACCGATTAGTGGTTCACTAAACACAGAGTCGTACGGGGATTTCAATATTTCACTCATTTCCTTGTTGTCGTCTGTGTAAGTCCCATCCTGTCTGAGAAAGGGGCCCCGATACTAGATGTGGTATTTGCCTTGTTTTTGGCATATGAAAAGAAATATTTTGAATTTTTTCAATTTCACTAATAGCTTTAAGCTCCTCCTGCCTTCCTGGTTCCTATAAGAGTCATTTAGCTTAAGTTCGATAGTTTCCACTTCCTGGTCAGCCCTCCCTTCGTGTATCAGATATTCTAGCACTCCTGAGGAGCTAAAGTGACTCTTCGTCGCTTCTGTAGAGGGTGCGTCTTTTTCTCTCCAGTTTACTCCTGCTCTTCTTCTTTCTTAGGGGAATATGCCTAGAACATGCTTCGGCTACCGGGCACTTGATCCTTTCAAGGCACTGGTTTGGGTCAATGTCATTTAAGACATCTTCCCAACATGTTTCGTTTAGGACATGGTTTACCTGGCCCAGTTGATGTTCTTGTTGTTGAAATTGTATTTTGTGAAGACACTTCACAGGTACATGCATTCTGTTGTTCAGGCCCCCTATGCATGTACATCTGGACTTCGATTAGATTGTGATCGGAATTAGTTGTTTTGATATTCTTATTCTCTTATCAGGTCCTCATTTTTTGTGAAGATAAGGTCAAGTGTGTTTTCTAGTCTTGTTGGCTCCACTATCTGCTGGCTTAAGGTGTGTTTTTCGCAGAGACTTAGTAGCTCATGTGTGTGTGACCTTTATCGCGCAAACCTCCGGGGATTTTTTTCAGCTTAACATTATTTGCTACATTCTTCCTTTTGTATGCCTTGGGTTGAAATCACCAAGCAGTAAGATTTTTGGGGGATGGAGTGGAAGGTTTTTCCAAACAGTAATCGATCTTCAGTAGCTGTTCCTTGAACTGTTGGGAGGTTGCATCTGGTGGGTTGTATAAACCACAATGACTAGGTTTTGGTTCTCGATCTTTATTGATAGAACTTCAACTACCTCATTTTTTGGTGTTCGCAACTCTGTGCAGATAAGGGACTCTTTGACATATAGGCCAACCCTCCCTTGTTGCCTGTTTTTTTCTGTCGCATCTAAAAAGGTTGTAACCACTTATCCATATTTCACTGTCAAAGTGATCTTTTGTGTGAGTCTCTGTGAAGGCTGCACTAGAAGTCCACTGATAAAAGGTATTTTGTTGTTGGTGGATGGCTTAAGGCCCTGTATATTAGCAATATGAACGGGTTGTTATTCTGTGTTTGTTGGGGGGGTTTTGTTATTTTAGCTTTCTTGGATGCTTTACTTTCATAGTTCCATGATAATGTGAGTAGTCACGAAAGCGATTGGAAATTTCTCTATTCTTTCAGAGTGGTTGTTTTGCATATATATATTTTTATATATAAAAATATATATATATATTATATATATATAATATCTATATATATATATATATATATATATATATATATAAATATATATTATATAGGATGTACCACCTCTAGAAAATTTCCCCGGGGACCCTCATCTCAATAACAACACTGTGACTAAGCGAGGATTCGAACCTCGTCGTTTTGGCCCTGCCTCATGGTGAGCGAAAATCACTGATGCTCTTAACTCACGGACCACACAATCCTACAAGAATCCATGCCCCCCCAGCCAAGCTAAGTGTTTACCCTTGGTCCAAGGAATACGGTGGTGTGGGTGCCTCTGAGCTAATTTCATTCTTATCCCTGTTTTGTGTACTATCCTCCACAATCAGTATATATATTATTGTGACCACGAAAAGAGTGGTCACAAGATATATATAATATATTTTATTTTATATTATATATATTATATATATATATATATATATATATATATATATATATATATTTTAGGAAATTAATCAAATAGAAATGACCCAAAATGGAAAGAATAATAGGCTGAAATATCTACTAGGGCATAAGAAAGGAATTTATAGGCGTATCAAAAGAGGCGAGGGTCATCTTATGAATCAGCAATTGACATTAAGAGGACATTAAAAGGGGATAAGAAAAGCTAAAAGGGACTATGAAATTTAAAGTTGCTAGAGATTCTAAAACTAACCCAAAAAGTTTTTTCCAGGTATATAGAACAAAAGTCAGAGATAAGATAGGTCCCCTTAAAAATAACTTTTGGGCATCTTACTGACAAAGAGAATGAAATGTGCTCGATTTTAAATAATTATTTTCTCTCGGTTTTTACACAGGAAGACACTAATAATATTCCGGTAATTAATTTTTTTTAGTGGATCAGAAGAAAGATAAATTATGTAACATCACAGTCATAGTGAAAAGGTTGTGAAGCAGATAGACCGACTGAAGCAAAATAAGTCACCGGGTCCTGATGAGGTTTTTTCAAGGGTTCTTAAGGAATGCAAAAATGGAAGTCTGTGAACCATTAACTAATTTTTTTTAATTTATCTCTTCAAACAGGTGTAGTGTCTGATATGTGGAAGATGGCTAATGTAATTCCTATTTTAAAACAGGGGACAAGTCGTTACCGTCAAATTACCGCCCATAAGCCTGACCTCAATTGTAGGCAAGTTGTAGAGTCAGTTATAGCTGAGGTTATAAGAAGCCATCTCGATAAGCATAGCTTGATTAATGATACTCAACCCTGGATTCTCAAGAGGGCCGGTCTTGTATAACTAATTTATTAACTTTCTTCAGTAAAGCTTTTGAGGCTGTGACCACGATAAAGAATTTGATATTGTTTTCTTAGATTTTAGTAAGGCATTTGATAGAGTTCCGCACCAAAGGGCTGTTGAAGAAAGTAGCAGCCATGGCGTTGGGGAAGAGTGCTCTCGTGGATCGAATCATGGCTCACAGACAGGAAGCAGAGAGTGTCCATAAATGGGGGTTTAAAACCGAGTGGGGATCAGTAACAAGTGGCGTTCCACAGGGATCAGTCTTGGGCCCGTTGTTGTTTATAATATATATCAAAGATCTTGATGAAGGAATTGCTAGTTGATATGAGCAAATTCGCCGATGACACGAAAATAGGTAGGTAATTGATTCAACGTAGTGTTAGGGAACTTCAGGAGGATTTAGACAAACTCTACTCTTGGTCAGAAAAGTGGCAGATGCAGTTCAATGTAGATAAATGCAAGGTTCTGAAGCTCGGAGTGTCCATAACCCTAGCACTTATAAGTTAAATAATGTAGAACTTAGCCATACAGATTGCGAAAAGGATTGGGGGTTATGGTAAACAGCAACCTTAAACCAAGACAGCAATGCCCAAGCGTACGTAATAAGGCAAATAGATTACTGGGATTTATATCAAGAAGTGTAAGCAACAGAAGTCCAGAGGTCATACTGCAGCTTTATACATTTATTTTTGTAAGGCCTCACCTAGATTATGCGCTCAAATTTTGGTCTCCATACTACAGAATGGACATAAATTCCTTAGAAAACATTCAGCGTAGGATGACTAAAAATTATACATAGCATTAGAAATCTTCCTTATGAAGAAAGATTGAAGACTCTTAAGTTACATTCACTTGTTAGACGAAGAATGAGGGGAGACCTGATCGAAGTGTATAAGTGGAAGGTAGGTATTAATAAAGGGGATATTAACAAGGTCTTGAGGATATTCTCTCCAAGAGAGAACCGCAGTAATGGATTTTTAAAATTTGATAAGTTTGATTTAGAAAGGACATAGGGGAAAGTATTTGTTTTTGGGAAAAAGGGTAGTTGATGAGTGGAACCCGTCTACCTAGTTGGGTTATTGAGGCTAGGACATTGGGTTGTTTCAAATTTAGGTTGGATAAGTACATGAGTGGGAGGGTTTGGGATTTGAGAGGGACTTGCACATCGGAGCTTGTTTCTTTGGGTGGCATTTAAAATTGGGTTGGTCAAATGTTTGTTAGTGGGATGAATTGTAAAGGACCTGCCTAGTATGGGCCAACAGGCCTCCTGCATGTTTTCCCCCTTTCTTATGTTCTTATATATAATATATTATATAATATTTTATATTATTTATATTATTATATTTATATATAATAAATATATATATATATTTATATATATATTATATTATATATAGGGAGGTACCCCCTCTAGAACTGGGCATAGGGCCCCCATCCTCAGAGAAAGATAAACTTGCTTCAGGGATTACTCAAGGTTCTCCTGAAGCTGTTTTTAGAATTTTCTCCCACCACCCCTATATTCAAGAGTTATTTTATTATTTATATATAATATATTTTTATATATATATATTTATATATATTATATATATTATATATTATATATATATATATTATATTATATATATATATTATATATATATATATATATATATATATGCAAAACAACCACTCTGAAAGATTGAGAAATTCCAGGCGCTTCGGACTACTCTCATTATCAAGGAACTATGAAAGTAAAGCAATCCAAGGAGCTATATAAGGGGTCTGGCCAGCACCTCACTATCAGATCCCACAAGGTTAAACACTGACGCGCCGCCGACCCAACTTGGATAGGTCTTTGGGACCAACTCACCCAAAAATATTTCCCCAAAAAAATAAGAAATTTTAAAGATTTTTGTCCAGTGTATTATTAAATTTTTCCCCAAATTCTTTTAATTAAATTTTTAAATTGTTTTTGCATATTCTAAAATCACCGTTTACTGGATCTTTGCATATAATATATATATAATATATATTATATATATATAAAATTATTATATTATATATATATTATATATATAAAATATATTATATTATATATTATATGCAAAAAAACCACTCGAAAGAAAAGAAAAATTCCAAGCGTTTTCGGATTCACATTATCAAGGAACTATGAAAGTAAAAGCTCCAAGGAGCATATAAGGGGTCGGCCACACCTCACTATAGATCCCAAAAACGGTTAAACACGTGACGCGCGGCGACCCAAATTGGACAGGTCCTTTGCAAAATCCCCCCCCAAGTATTTATTTGCCCAGTGTTTTATTAAATTTTCCCAAATTCATTATTTAAAAAGGATTAATTAATAAAACCAAAGGAAATTTCATATTATTGTAAAAAACTGCTTTTTATGAAACAAGATTTTAATTTTATTCCTATCGACCATGGACTTGCTTATACTATTTTTCAAATTTTTTTAAAAATTTATAAAACTTTTAAAGTTCTAGGGAAAACTTTTTTAATCCAAAAAAAGGGGGAAAACCCGCCCTTTTTCAACTAAAAAAATGTTGGGTTTCCCTTACCCTGAAAACGGTTGATATCCTTCTTTCTTAAGACTTTTAAAATTAAAGTTGATTCAAAAATCTTGTACAGTAAAAAAAATTTTTTATTAAGAATTCCCGCAAAATGCTGATGGTGTGTCTATAAGATTCCTTGTAAAATTTTCGATAAAGTTTTTACGGTCAAATGGTAAAATCCGAACTAAGATTAAAACAAAATAAAATAGCATTAGAACGGCAAAATTCCAATGCTTATTTATTTGTAAGAGATTTTAACCATCCAATTTTATTTTCAAAAAGTTGAGAAAATTTGTATCAAGCAATCCATGGGCGATAGGAAAATTTAATTTAATCTTGTTTTATAAAAAGCGTTTTTACAATAATATGAATATTTCCTTTGGTTTATATAAAATTTGACCATTTATAAATTTAAAGAATTTGGGTAGAATTTAAAAATAACTGGACAAATAAATAGCTTGGGGGTGATTTTGCAAAGGACCCCGTCCCAAATTGGCTCGCCGCGGTCACGTGTTTAACCGTTGTGGGGGTCTGATAGTGAGGTGTGGGGGACCCCCCCCTTTTATAGCTTCCTTTGGGTCTTCACTTTCATATTTCCTTTATAATGTGAGTAGTCACGAAAACGCTTGGGAAATTTTTCCTATTCTTTCAGAGTGGTTGTTTTGCATATTTTGAAATCACCTGTTTACTGTGATCTTATTGCATATATAAATATATATATATTTTATTTTATATATATATATATATATATATATATATAATATTAAACATACATACATATATATATATATATATTATATATATTATATATATAAAATATATATATATTAAAATATTATAATATATTTATTATATGCAAAACAACCACTCTGAAAAAATAGAGAAATGTGAGTAGTCACGAAAGCGCTTGGAATTTCTCTATTCTTTCAGAGTGGTTGTTTTGCATATTCTGAAATCACCTGTTTACTGTGATCTTATTGCATATATATATATATAAAATATATATATATATATATATTATAAATATATATATATATATAAAATATATATATATATATATATATATATTTATATATACAATCTTTTATATAGAAAGAATACCCCTACTAGCCAAACCAGAAGAACTGTTAAAGGCAACTAAATACTTCAAGTAGTTATAGTCTAGCTAGTTAGGAGAGTTGTAAAGTGTTGTAAATGACCACCACCATGAAAATCAGTGTAGTCTGTAGAAAGGGTAATGGACGAAATTATGCCTGGATTGCTTGCAATCTCTGTGGTAAATAGTCCCATGGGTTGTGCAGGGATTTTAAACCAGCGACCATATTTGATATAAAGTCAGAGAAATGTTTTTGGGTCTCCCAAATGAGATACACCTGTATGAAGAAATTACATCTATATTAAAAGACAAGAACACCAATAAAAGGTCCTTCTTGAAAGACATGTCAGCATGGTATGACAGAAGGGAAAATAAAATGGGTGGGTTGGATGTGGCTGTCTTGGAAGACAGTGCTCCTGAGGGTGCTGGCATTGTCCTGGAGGGCAGTGCACCAAAAGGAGATAGTGGCCCTGGTGATGAAACAGGTCAAGACAACTCTATTCAATTTACAGAGGTTCAAAATAACAATACTGATGGAAATGGAACAAAAGGGGATGATGCCTCAGGGAATAGTGTTGAAGCATTACCAGCAAAAACTGGTGGAAGCACTGATGTCCATACAGGATCTGTAGGTAGAGGGAAAAACAGAAAAAATGTACCAGCAGCAAAAGCAGCTACAAAAAAGCCTAGCAAACAAAATTCCAATCAATGCAAATGCTATGTCTTGGGTATCTGAAGGCACAGCATATCTGAAAAAACAGGTGAGACATGCACCTTTGACCATCCCAAAAAATGCTGCACCCACATGACAACAGGAGGATGCAACTTCCCTTCCTATAACTTAATTCACCCCGAAATGTATCACTCGTCACTCCATGAAAGAAAATGCTGAAACACAAACTGCCAGGAACATCATCTATAGGGGACAAGAAGACAAGCTAGCCAGACTATGGGAAACAAAAGAGGGGAGCCTTAACCTCTCCAGAGAAAGAGGTCTTTAAGTGCCAGGAAGAAAAAAAGAATGGCAAGAAATAACAGAAATCTTACACCAACTCAAAGCACTTCTGGAGCAGAGGCACAGTTATTGGCCTCCACTCCAGAACAACAGATATTAGAGCCAGTAAATAAAAAACCCTTAAATTCCATCAATATAACGACATTTGTCGTTATATTGATAGAAAAGAATAACAGAGGAAAAGAATAACAGAGCGGCTAAAAGAGGCCAATTTATCTGAAATGCGTAGGGAGTCACTGGTCAGAGAAATAGCAAACATCGAACTTAAGCTAAAGGAATCTTATAGGAGTCAGGAATCGCGGGAAAAACTAAAAGCCATAAATGAAATCGAAAGAAATCCAAAGTATTTCTTTTCTTTTGCCAAATCAAAGTCGAGAACAACATCCAGTATTGGGCCCCTGCTTAAACAAGATGGGTCCTACACAGAAGACAGCAAGGAAATGAGTGAGCTACTCAATTACTGGGAGCGCTTGAAGTTCCTGAACCTGTAGTCCCTGGAACGCAGGCGGGAGAGATACATGATTATATACACCTGGAAAATCCTAGAGGGACTAGTACCGAACTTGCACATAAAAATCACTCACAACGAAAGCAAAAGACTCGGCAGACGATGCAACATCCCCCCAATGAAAAGCAAGGGTGTCACTAACACGTCAAGAGACAATACAGTAAGTGTCAGGGCCGGGGACTGTTCAACGGGCCTCCCAGCAACAAAAAGGGGGATTACCAATAGACCCCTGGATGTCTTCAAGCAGGCACTGGACAAGCACCTAAAGTCGGTACCTGACCAGCCGGGCTTTGGCTCGTACATTGGATTGTGTGCAGCCTGCAGTAACAGCTTGGTTGATCAGCTCTGATCCACCATGAGGCTTGGCCCAAAAGACCTTGCCGCAGGGGCGTTGACCCCGGAACTCTCTCCAGGTAAACTCCTGGTAAACGAGATGATGATTTTATATGAAATATTACCATATCAAAAACATTATACTTAGATCACAACATAATAGAGGTTCAGACATGTATGTGCGGTTTGGTCCCAGAGCAAAAAAAATATGATCAGTCACAAGGGAGCCTTCACCAAATTCAACATCAATAAGAAAAATATAAATTGGGACCAAGTCAACCAAGTTACAAACGGGAAGTTATACTAAGAAATTTACAGATCCAAACCTGTCTAGAAAAAAATTAACTCTGTGGCACCGAGGAATGCTCAAGGCATATTTATTTAAGGAAACGAAGAGAAGATGTAAATTGGAAAGAAAAAGGCGCTTCCTATACAGGCGAAGGCGAAGAATAACGAGCGGTTAAAAGAAGCCAATATATCTGAAATATGAAGGGAGTTTGTGATGAGTGGGGAGGTGTGTGTTTTGAGTGGGTTTTGTGTTAGATTGTCTGGTTGCATTTGGGTTTTCGTGGTTGGTGTGTGTGTGTTTGTGTGTGTGTGTGTGGGGGTGTGTGTGTGTGTGTGTGTGTGTGGTGTGTGTGTGTGTACCCCACCTATTTGTACTCACCTATTTGGGTTGCAGGGGTCGAGTCCTAGCTCCTGGCCCGCCTCTTCACCGGTTGCTACTAGGCCCTCTCTTTTTCCCCGCTCCATGAGTTTTAAATCAAACCTCGTCTTAAAAACTGTGTATGGTTCCTGCCTCCACTACGTCATTTTCTAGGCTATTCCACTGCCTTACAACTCTATGACTGAAGAAATACTTCCTAATATCTCTCTGACTCATTTGTGTCTTCAATTTCCAATTGTGGCCTCTTGTTTCTTTTGTCCCCTCCCTGAAACATCCTGTCTTTGTCCACCTTGTCTTTTTCCACGCAGTATTTTTAATGTCGTTATCATGTCTCCCCGACCCTCCTGTCCTCCGTGTGGTCAGGCCGATTTCCCTTAATCTTTCCTCATAGGACCATTCCCCTTAGCTCTGGAACTAACCTTGTCGCAAACCTTTGTACTTTCTCTAGTTTCTTGACGTGCTTTATCAAGTGGGGGTTCCAAACAGGTGCTGCATACTCCAAAAGGGCCTGACATACACGGGTGTACAGTGTCTTGAATGTTTCCCTTACTAAGGTATCGGAATGCTGTTCTCAGGTTTTGCCAGGCGCCCATATGCTGCAGCATTATCTGATTGATGGGGTGCTTCCGGAGACATGCTCGGTGTTATACTCCCCCCAAGATCTTTCTCTTGAGTGAGGTTTGCAGTCTTTGACCACCTAGCCTATACTCTGTCTGTGGTCTTCTGTGCCCCTCCCCCATCTTCATGACTTTGCATTTGGCAGGATTAAATTCGAGAAGCCATTTGCGGGACCAGGTGTCCAGTCTGTCCAGGTCTCTTTGAAGTCCTGCCTGGTCCTAAATCAGTTTTTTAATTCTCCTCATTAACTTCACATAAATCTGCAAACAGGGACATTCTGAGTCTAACCCTTCCGTCATGTCGTTCACATATACCAAAATAGCACGGGTCCTAGGACCGACCCCTGTGGGACCCCGCTCGTCACAGGTGCCCACTGTGATACATCATTACGTATCATGACTCGTTGTTGCCTCCCTGTCAGGTATTCTTGATCCATTGCAGTGCCTTTCCTGTTATATGCACCTGATGCCTAGCTTCTGCCTAATCTCTTGTGAGGAACTGTGTCAAAGGCCTTCTTGCAGTCCAAGAAGATGCAATCAACCCACCCCTCTTTTTCTTGTCTTACTTCTGTTATTTTATCATAAAAATCCAGAAGGTTTGTGATACAGGATTTGCCCTTTCCCTGAATCCGTGCTGGTTGGGATTTTTTACTCCTGTTCCGTTCCAGGTGCTCCACCACTCTCCTCCTGATAATCTTCTCCATAATTTTGCATACTAAAAACACGTCAATGACACAGGTCTATAGTTTTGTGGCCTCTTTTCTGTCTCCTTTTTTTTAAAAAAGGGAACTACATTTGCCGTCTTCCATACCTCAGGTAGTTGCCCAGTTTCCAGGGATGTGTTGAAGATTGTGGTAAGTGGCACGCACAACATATCTGCTCCCTCTCTAAGGACCCACGGGGAGATGTTGTCTGGTTTCCCCTTGCCTTTGAGGTATCGATGTCCCTTAGCAGTTTCTTCACCTCCTCCCCCATCTGTATGTATGTCGTCCAACACTTGTTGGTGTAATTCCTTGCTGGTGTCCCATCTGGTCTGTCCCCCCAGACCTTCCTGTTCTTACTGTAAATACTTCCTTAAATATCGTGTTGAGCTCCTCACATACCTCTTGAAACGTTTCTTGTAGTTCTCCACCTTCTTTCCTCACCTTATCACCTGGTCCTTGACTGTTGTCTTCCTCCTAATGTGGCTATACAGCAGTTTTGGGTCAGATTGACTTTCGATGCTATGTCGTTTTCATACTGTCGCTGGGCCTCCCTCCTTATCTGTGCATACTCGTTTCTGGCTCTTCTACTAATCTCCTTGGGTTTTTCCCGGGTCCTATGCCTCCCGTACCTTTTCCTTCTCTGTTCCACTATTTTTGCCTCCCTACACCTTCGGGTAACCAAGGACCGTTTTTGTCTTCCCCTATTTTTCCGTTTCCCTTGGAACAAAACTTTCCTCTGCCTCCTTGCACTTTGCTGCCACAATTCCATCATCTCGTTTACCTGATTTTCCTACCATTTCTCTGTCCCACTGAAACCTCCTGCAGGAAGTTTCTCATACCTGTGTAGTCCCCCCTTTTATAGTTTGGCCTTTCCCCTTCAGTTCCTGTTACCTTCTCCACTTGTAACTCTACTATATAGTCAAAACTCAGAACCACATGATCGCTAGCTCCAAGGGGCCTCTCATAAGTATGTCCTCAATGTCTGAACTGCTCAGGGTGAAAAACAAGATCCAGTCTTGCTGGCTCATCCTCCCTTCTCTCTCTGGGTTTTGTCCCTGACATGTTGATGCATGAGGTTTTCAAGTACCACATCCATCATCTTGGGTCTCCATGTTTCGGGGCCCCCAGTGGCTCCAGGTTTTCCCATCGATCTCCCTGTGGTTTGAAACGCCCATTACCAGTAACTTTGCTTGCTCGAGTGAGCTCTTCTTGCCCCCTCAGCCAGTGTGTCCACCATCACCCTGTTTTTTACTTCGTACTCCTCTCTTGGCCTCCTGCAGTTCTGTGGTGGGTTATACATCACTCCAATGACTACTTTATGTTCTCCGGACTGAATTGTACCTACAATGTAGTCTCTTTCCTCCAATCATGTCCATGCCTTCCATTTCCTCAAATCCCCATCGGTGTTTTATGAGCAGTGCAACCCCTCCCTCCCCCTCTACTCCTTCTATCTTCCTTTAGGATCTGATATCCTGTTGGGAAGATTGTGTCTGTTATTGTTTTCAGCGAGTTTTTTTTTCGTGATGCTATGATGTCTGGGGATTTTTCACTGATTCTTTCATTCCACTCCTCATGTTTATTTATTATTCCATCCGCGTTTGTGTACCAAACCTTTAGTTTCTTTTCTATCATTGTGGTCATGCAAGAATATTGGGTTGGGGGAGCGAGAGCCTTTGGGGGGGGCCTATGTGGGGCTGTGGTGTAGGTGGGGTTTGTGTTGATGGGGGTGGGGGTCAGAATGCCCATAAGGGACAGCTGTTGGGGTGAGGGTTTTTGATATGGGGATTGGTGGCAGAGGGAACGGAGTGGGGTTTTAGTATAGGTTGCTCAGTTGCGTTGGGAAAGCGCGGGTGGAGTCTTTTGGTGGGAGATTCTGTGGGGTGTGTTTGCCCTTCCTCCTGTGTCTGGGTCCTGCTCATTTTCATTGCTTCTCGTTCCTCCTTGCGTCTCTGTACCCTCTCTTTCAGTGTAGTCCTTTCTTCTTGTGGTTCTGTCGCGGTCGAGGTATACTCTCTGGTACCCCTCTTTGTCCCTCAGTCTTGCTTTCTCTTGCAGAATCCTGGTTCGAACTGATTCTTCCTTTAAAGTTACTCTGACAGGCCGTATCCTTCCACTCGCAAACCACCCAATTCTCTGAAAATTTTTGTCACCTGGGTTATATTGCCCTCCCCTATTGTTTTCATGATGCCTTCAATCATTTTTTTCTCCTCCGTTTTATTTCTTCAAAGTTGGCCCCCCTTGGCTTCTTGGAGCCCGTACACAAAAAACTGACCTCGCCCTTTCCTCCTGTGTGTGTGTGTGTGGTGTGGTGTGTGTGTGTGTGTTTTGTGTGTGTGTGTGTGGTGTGTGTGTGTGGGGGTGTGTGGTGTGTGCTCGTGTGTGTGTTTGTGTGACCCAATTAAAATTTTCCACTAATAACTCATTATACCACCAATACGATGACATTCATTTTGCAACGAACAACAAAATTCCTTTCATCCATGGACTGCTTATAGAGTCAAACGCCAAAACACAATGTTTGCTATTTTCACAGAGACCCACACAAAAAGATCACTTTGACAATGAAATATGGATCCCGGGTTATAACCTATACAAATGTGACAGAGTGAACAGGCAAAAGAGAGGGAGGGGGTTGGTATGTACATCACAGAGGCACTGATAATTTCTTGGAACTACTAAATGCCTCAAATGATACAGTTGAAGTTTTGGCAGTAAAGATCGAGAACCAAAACCTGTTCATTGTAGTTGTATGCAAGCCTCCGGATGTAACTTCCCAACCCAAATTTCCCGGACCAGCTTTTGAAAATACACCAATGTCTGGAAAATCTTTTAGTCCCCGCCCAAAACATCTTTCTCCTGGGGGATTTCAACCTAAGGAACCTAAAATGGAGGAATGTAGCAAATAAGGCTGAGTAGAGACAACCCCTGGAAGCAGCTTAGATGAAAACTCACACACACATGAGTTTTTAAATCTTACACAAAAATTCACCTTAAAACCCGCAAAAATAGAGCCCCAAAAAGATTGGAGAAAACACTGAACCTCATCTTCACTAACACTAATGATCTGATACGAAAAAATTACCATATCACAAAAAAATTTTATTCAGATCACAACATAATAGAGATTCAGGCATGTATGTGCGGGGTTCCAGAACAAAAAAATGTGATCAGTCCGAGGGGAAATTTCACCAAATTCAGCTTCAGTAACAAAAATATAAGGTGGGACTAAGTCAACCAGGTCTAAATTATATAAACTGGGAATATATCCTAAACAACACGGATCCAAACCCATGTCTAAAAAAAAATTAAGTCTGTGGCACTCTAGGTATGCTCAAGGCATATTCCTTTAAAAGGGAAAAGGAAGAGAATATGTAAACTAGAAAGAGAAAGGCGCTCCCTATACAGGCGAAGGCGAAGAATAACAGAGCGGCTAACAGAGGTCAATACATCTGTAACACGAAGGAGTCACTGGTAAGAGAAATAGCAAAAAATCGAGTTCAGCTAGAAGAATCTTACAGAAGTCAAAAAACATGGGAAGAACTTAAAGCCATAATTGAAATTGAAAGAAACCCCCCAAAAATTTCTTTTTTTTATGCCAAATCTAAGTCGAGAACAACATCCATTAATCGACCCCTACTTAGACGAGAGCGGTCCTACACAAATGACAGCAAGGAAATGATGAGCTACTTAAGTCCCAATTTTGACTCGGTTTTTAGTGAGCCCCTAACCAGACTGAGAGTCGAAGACCAAAATGAATTTTTAATGAGTGAGACAGAATTTGGTAGAGTCAAACTTATCTAATGTTATCCTGATGCCAAATGACCTCGAAAAGGCGACAAATAACATGCCCCATGCACTCTGCAACAGGCCCAGACTTATGGAACACCGTGTTCATCAAGAACTGCAAGAAGCCCCTGTCATGTGCTTTTAACAGCCTATGAAAAGGGAGTATGGACACAGGGGTCGTCCCACACTTTGCAGAAAAAAACAAAAGCAAGATTGCCACTCATCTAGATTTCCTATCAGTTACACAACCTACAGCAACATGGGTTTAAAAACAGGTCGCTCTTGCCTGTCCCAACTACTGGACCACTATGACAAGGTCATGGATGCTCTAGAAGTCAAACAAAGGCAGATGTAGTATACACATATTTTTCAAAAGCCTTTGACAAGTGGACCATGGTGAATTGCACACAATTGCGTAATAAAGGGGAATAACAAAAAAAAATGGCAGATGGCCTATAATTTCCTAACAAAAAAACCAAAAGTAGTGTAAACAGAGAAGTTGAGGCGGGGTACTGAGAAAAGATCGTTTTCCCAAGG